>JACCIC010000178.1:0-600000 GCA_018907035.1 Sycobia sp. Sy_11 | reverse complement strand
CTATCGCGCCGACGACAGGTCCCCCTCGATTAGCCAGTTTCGAGGCCACTGGCACACTGAAAATCTGCAGTCAGTGCGGCTCTATTTGAGATTTGGGAAAGAGCGCTCGCTCTCCCCTTACCGCACCGTACCGTGCCTAGTAGTTACGCAGCGCCGTCGCCGCTCGCGAGAATTCGCGAATTCTTGCTCACCGCTGCTCTTCGAGCCGCCTGCAGCCCGAAAGCGCTGACGCGTCTTCGCGGTGCTGCTGGCGCTTTCCCCCGCGTCGCGCCGCGCCACGAAGCCTTCGGCGCTCCCTCTTCGCCGCGCCGCGCGTGACTTCGCGAGTGCAATATAATATAATTCGCGCGAGACTATGTGCTCATCGCAAGTTATATATCTAGTATTATCATATTATATACGTTCATATTATATGTCGAATGAGAAATAATTGTTATTTTTGTCATTCACGGTAATTTTTATATTACTTATAATATTAAAAGTTCGATTCAGTCGAACAAATAAGAGATAGCGGGTGTACACATAGTTATAAAATAAGGTTAATTAATTTCTAAAACTGATTTTATAATTAAATATAATTATTTTTTCAATAATAAATAATTATTTATTGGTTTTTTTATTATAAATATTTGTTTATTTGATATGAATTATTAAAAAAATAATTTCCTATTTCCTTATAGAAAATATAATAAAATTATATATATTTTGAAGTAATTTTCGTACTCGCCTTGGTATGAAAATTGTATTTTCATAAATAGATTGTTAAGAAAATATTTAAATACACCAGATTAAAATTTTTATAAAACTAATTGCCAAGGGTAAAACTGAGGGCCATGCAGTAAGAATATATTTTTACTGAGAAAATAATCAAATATTAATAAATGTAGAGATAATAATAAAAAATTATTTATATAATTTTTTATTTCTTTATAAATTAAAATTATTCAGCTTGGAATCAAGCGTCACCCCCAGGTACCTTACAGCTGCTTTGGTACTCACCGTCGTGTCTCCAACCTGCATAAAGTGTATCTTTGGGATACATTTCTTAGTTAGGAGCACGATCTCCGTTTTCGCCGCCGCCAGTTCTAATCCATTGCTCTCCATCCATCTCTCCACTCCACGCATCACCTGATTAACATAACAGCTGCTACATCATCTGCGTATACAACCAGAAAGGTGTCCTCAGTATCTGCATCCGGAGTTTCCGTCATATGAAACGTTCCACATGTCGGCTCCGAGTACAGATCCCTGAGCCACCCCGGAACTAAGTTTTTTCCTTCTCCGACCGTCCGATGTCTCGTAAACCAAGTATCGATCCTTAAGGTAGTCATCCAATATACGAAGTATATAAGGTGGCATCCGAAAGTCTCGTACCATGGCCTTCAAAACATTTGCCCATCCAACAGAGTTGAAGGCATTCCGAACTTCAAGGGTAGCCAGGAGGCAAATAGGTCGAGAGTAGTAATTACCCCTGTCTGTGCGCCTCGCCGCATCAACAACCTCGAGGATTGCGTCCACCGTCGCCCTGCCTCTCCGAAATCCGTACTCTCTGTCAGCCAAGCCGCCAGCAGCAGCAAGAGCCCCCAGGAGTCGTGGCTTCAATAGACGCTATATCAGCTTTCCAGCTGTATCTAACATACATAATGTAAAAACAATCTAACGTACACAACAACAATGGCCTGTGAGAATTTCTTTCTATTTATCCCTGCAATGTTCCATCTAGGGGGCCCTCGCGAATTGTGTCCAGTGAAACCTGGCGTTCTATCACATACGCGGAATGTGATGTACTGGTGATCGCTGGCTGTGTAGTCCTCGATCACCTGCCAGTCCTGGATTCGAGAGGCCAGATGTTCAGTCGCAAAGGTCACATCAGGTATAGTTTCGGCATAGCCCGGTCTCCTGAAGGTCGAAGTATTGCCAATATTTAGAACTATTAGACCTAGTCTGGACACTAGTTCCATGACTCTTCGACCCTGGAGTCGGGCCCCGCCAGGAGGCCTGAGGTTGTTCCTCATCATTCTGCTCACTTTGCTTCTTCTTTTTTTTTTTACTTCATTCCACCCCTCTTTTTTGTCCTCCAGCTCTCCCCCTTTTTTCTCCTTAGTAAGGAAGATATCCGGGGGACTTGATGCCGGTCTCTTCGAGGTTGTCTCTTCTCTCTTCTGCCTAGTTGTTGGGAGGAAGCTCCCCGATACCCTTTTCCCTTGTATTTTGTGCTGAAGAGCATCTACGAGCTCTTCAGCTTTTGGAAGGCCATCCTTAATATCTTTTTTTATATTTGGTTGGCTCTTCATTGCCTTTATCATGTCTTTGAGCAGCCGAGCAAGTTGGAGAATAATCTCCAGTTCACTCGTCTGCTCAACAGACTTAATCCTGGCCTCAGCCGGCTCTCCCTCCTCCACCCCAAGGTAACTCCTTTGTTGCTTTAGGCAATCCATAGATCTATTTTTATTACTTCATTCCAGCAGATGGTCGGCCTCTTGGACCCTTCAACGTTGAGCTCGATGAGGCAGCCCCCCAACACATGCCTGTAAGGGCTGATTCATCTCGGAGCGCTCTGGTGCGCTCTGGTGCGTTATTCCACTTCCGTCCTCTCGAGCATCGCATCCCAACAACAAGGTGTTTTATTCTCTGGAGAAACATCGGGGGAAATCACACACCGTACGCACTCACCAAAGCCGTTTGACTAGATCTGGCTAGGATCTAGCCTCCCGTCTTGCCGTCAGCGGGAGCCAAATAATGTTTCGGGTCACCCAGCACGCAACCAGGTGTAAACCTCGACACCCAGGATCTCCTTTTGGCAGCTCACGGGTCGCACCTCACGGTGAACACGACGGTCTGTCATTTGTTCAAGAGTACCTCGTTTTAACCTTTATTCATGTAGATTCATACATTTGCCCTCAAATATTCTAGTGAAGCTCCAATGTTTGAAGCTCACTCATGCATCTGTAATCACTTTGTTAAGATCCCTTTTACAGGATCGTTCGCTTACACTCCGCGTGTGTTTTCACTCCTCAGGAGATATCCGTTTATAGAGTCTCTGAGCGAGTGTGCCTTCCTTCATCTCTGTATTACTGACGAAGGTCTGTTTATAGAACCTGCAGCTTCGCTCATGGTCGGCATGGAATTCCCTATTCAGTTGCCCTTTCGGGTCTTCCAGCACATCACTGCTCCGTGCGTTAACTCATTTACTCTGGGATATCCTTTTTAGGGGATATCCGCTCACTCATAAAATGCCAGCTATCTTACTATCTTTTCACCCTTCCATTCATTGGTAGGAGGAGGTACTCTTTTAAGCCCATCACACGATCGACTGAGGGATGGTGAGACAGCCGATCTTCGTTAAGGTACAGACAACGGATGGGGTTAAGAGAAAATAATAACAATTAAAATACTAATAATTATCCTAGTAATTAAAATAATAGTTATTAGATAATAATTAATTTAGTACTCGCCGACTATGAATATTTAATTATAAAACTTATAATAATTAAATGTAATAATTACGCATAGTAATTACAATTATTTTATAAATAATTAATTATATTTTTTGGTCCTTTAGGACATTCGCATATGTTCAGTTGCATATTCTCATAATATATTTTAAAATAAAGTATTTAGAAATGCGGCGACGAATATATTTACTGCCTCCCGAGTTCGTTGGCTCGGGGGGCGCGGGACATCTTTTCGACGCTGTCTGCCGCATGGCTGCGGCTCTCTCTCGCAACGCGCGTGAATTCCCCTTCGCTCTCTCCTGTCCTATGTTCGCAAGGCAGGTATATTTGATACGCGCAATCGTCTTGTTTTGTTTACTGCGCTTATGACCGCTATGCGGGAGCATTTCCCGATTATTTTAATTTCGAAAACTTTATTAATCCGAAATTAAAATTTTGCGCGTATTAGACTGTATCGAGAATACAGCCTGATCGTCGCAAAATAATAATTTAAATTAATTTACCATATGGGAGATGAATATTTGATGTTGACAGTAAATAAATAAAATAAGCAATATATGACTTACCAACCATTACATTTTTTTTAATAATAATTAAACATATATGTTTGTATTTCCTTTAACTTTTAATAATTAATTTTTTAACAATAATTAAATACAGATACAGACATTATTAATTTAAATATAATATTTTAAATAAATATAATAATTCTACTTCAAATAAAGAACTTCCGTTAGAAACAGATGTTCAAGTATATGGGGACAAATTCCACGGGTAGTTTCGTGTTTGAATGGTAGAATACGATGCGTAAGTATGTCGGGACAACGTCTACGAGGAGTTTCGTGTTCGAACGGTAAAATACGATGTCCGGGTGTGTCGCGACGAGGTCATGATTCTACAAGGACTTTAGTGATTGGACGGTAGAACACGATGTCCAAGTATCTGTCAACGACTTTCACGTAGAGTTTCATTTTCAGACTGTAAAATACAATGTCCAGGTGTGTCGGGACGAGCTCTACAGGAAGTTTCGTGTATTAATTAAAAATCAGATTTTATATGCCTAAAAATGTTTGATATTAAAAAAAAAATTATAGTATAGTAAAATATTTTTCAAGAATATATAAAAGTGTTTTTAATCTCATTAAGATCATGCGCTCTTTTGTAAAAATCACATATATGTTTTTAGTAATAGTACATGTAGGATTCTTTCCTTAATCAAATAAGAAAAAATATATTGTTTAAAACAGAAAACAAATCACATTTCAGAATATAAATATACTAGATGTAAGTCTCAAAAAATTGTCCAATCTCTTTAAAATTACTTTCTACGATAGTATAAAATAAGGTAAGTATGGTGTATTCAAATTCATTATCATTTGAAATTTCTCTTGAATGTAATATATTTTATTATATTGATAAATACATTTATCAATATAATCAATGTAGTGTATCATATCATATCATACTAATTTATAAAGACAAAGCGTGTTTTTGTTTGTACGCGATAACCGAAAAAACTACTGAACCGATTGTTCTGAAATTTGACATATAGATTCTATATTATCTTGGGAACGACATAGGCTATGTTTTTTCTTGAAAATCATTTTACTTTTAACAATAAATTATGTTAACAGTTTTAGTGGTCATTTTCACAAGCGGTCACTGAGTGGCGTCTTGAATCACGAACATCAACGCAAATTGGTGCGCTTAAAGTATTAATACCAGGTCAGCTCAGTTGAATGATCATATCCAACTTTGGGATTCGTATCCTAAAGAAGGTGTGACTTTAGTCGGTATTACCTTTTTTGGTCTTCAGGTCAATCTGACACTACTCTCACACCTTATGAATATCTTTTGATTTTTGTATGTTTTTGAATTTTTCTCATGTGAAAAATGCTTTCTCTCTCTCTCTCTCTCTCTCTCTCTCTCTCTCTCTCTCTCTCTCTGTCTCTGTCTTCTTTTATAAGATGGCTGTATGCCAAATCATACTAAAAATAATTTGTGAAAACAAATTATAAGAATAATTTGATAGTTTTTTGAATATTCTATTTTTTTCTATGCAAGAAGAAAATTGTATAATTATTTTGAAACATGAATTATAAAGAATGTTCAAATGAAAGCATCAGAATAATCAAATAATTTTTGAAAAGGGTTTAAAGCCTACCATTTTCAGATTTTCCCTTGCTTATTGAATTGTCAAACATAAATCAAATTATTTTAATATTATAAGGGGTTTTCAGTATATATGTAGAGTTGTGGTCTTATCGATTTTTAATTAAAAAAATTAATTTTAAAAAATAATTAAAATTATTTAAATTAACATATATCTATATATACCATTTCATATTACCAAAAATGTAAATTTCAATATAAATTGTTAGAAGTGGTATCCAATATAAATTGTGTTTTGTTTTTTTACTAATATACATTTGTGAATTATTAATTATTTAAGCAAACAAATTGAAGTTAATTTCTATTGGGGCCCCTCTTTGATACGTCAACAAGTACAACCTCCTTAAAACTATTATTTATTTAACCTATTTAAATCATGACAAAATTTCGAAATTTCAAATTCAAATTTTAATGTTAATTTATAATTATAAAAATTGATATATTTATTTTGGCCATTAATTCCATCAGCGATTCTACTACTTCTATTTGAATTTATACTTTTCTTTATATAAAATAAATTTTCTACTACATTAGTTTGATCAATGTTGTAGTTCTCTTTTTCGAATCTGAAACAAACTTATTTCTTTGGTTTTTTTAAATTATCCGATGGGTTATAGTAGTACAGGCTATAATTGAACAGTTTATTTTAAAAAAGTGATACATGTGAAAAAATGATATTTCGTTTTTAAATGTTGTTTTCAATTGTATTAAACTGGTGACTCCAATAATTTTTTCTACCATTCAAAAATGGATTTTAAGATTGCAATTTCAAGATTTTTCAATTCTGATGGATTTGGCAAACTGTACAACTAGGTGAAGTTAATTTTTGAAACCGAACTTAGATTTTCTTACAAGCATATTGATTATATTGTTATAGTGAAATATACCATATCATATCATACTAATTTATAAAGACAAAGCGTGTTTTTGTTTTTACACGATAACCGAAAAACCGATTCTATATTGTTTTGAGAATGGCATAGGCTATGTTTTTTTATTGAAAATCATTTTACTTTCATCAATAAATTAAGTTAATGGCTTTAAGAATTAGTTTCACCAGCGGCCACTAGGTGGCGTCTTGAATCACGAAAATCAATTCAAAGTAGTCCGCTTAGAGTATTAATACCAGGTCAGCTCAATCGAATGTTCATATCCAACTTTGGGATTCGTATCCTAAAGGAGGTGTGACGTTAGTCGGTATTACTTTTTTTGTTCTTCAGGTTAATCTGACATTACTCTCACACCTTATGGATATCTTTTGATTTTTGTAAATTTTATTTTCTCCTACGTGGAAATCTCTCTCTCTCTCTCTCTCTCTCTCTCTCTCTCTCTCTCTCTCTCTCTCTCTCTCTCTCTCTTTCTCTGTCACTATCTCTTGGTCCTTCTTTCTCCTTCTCTTATAAAATGGTTCTGTATGCCAAATAATACTGAATATAGTTTGTGACGAACAATTATATTTTTATTTTTATACATTCTATTAACCTCAGAATTGTGACAAGAGACTATTTTTTTTAGTTTGAACAAAGAAATGATGGAAAAATAGGATTCTTTACCAACAACCTCTAAACTATGTATATATAAATAAAATATATCGTCACTTCTGCATAAAAAGGCAATATCCATCGTCTATTTAAAAAATATGCTATGCGAATACCAACGTTTTGTTTGAATTTCAGTTAACAGCACTACGAAAATAATTCATGGTATTTAATTGAAAAAACGAAAATAGAAAAAGTATATATATATATATATATATATATATATATATATATATATATATATTGTATGTATATTATATTGTACATGTTATATATACATAGTTTAAATACGGTTTCTACTGAGTAATCTTGTATTGGCGTGTACGCGCGGTTGATTACGATATTCCGTTGCTTTAAGACAATTTCTATACGCAGTTGTGTGTTCGGATGATAGAATGCGCTGTCCAGGTGTCTCTGTGCGATTTCTACGGGGAATATTGTATTTAGTTGATGGAAAACGAGATCCAGGTATGAGGAAATCTATGGAAAGATTATTGTTGGGACAGAAAAATACGATATCTAGATCTTTCCGAACGACTTCTACGGGGAGTATTGTGTTTAGTCGTTAGAAAGCGATGCTATCTTTCTCGGGCTGACTTCTACTGGGACTATCATGTTTAGTTGGTAGGAAACAATGTTTAGGTATGTCGGGACAACTTCTAGGGGGAGTTTCATGTTCGGATCATAGAATGCGATTTCCAGGTGTTTTAGAACGACTTCTACGGGGAATTTCGTATTTGGGCGGTAAAACACGATGTCCAGGTATGGCGGGACAACTTCTACGGGGTGTTTCGGGTTTGTGTGATAGAATGCGATTTCCAGGTGTTTTTAAACGACTTCTACGGAGAATTTCGTATATAGTTGGTGAGAAACAAAGTCCAGGTATGTCAGTACGACTTCTATGAACAGATTCTATTCATTTAAATTGTATTCTATCATTTGAACACGCACACTCCCAGTAAGAGTCGTCTCGGGATACCTGGACATTGTATTCTACCTCTCCAACACAAAACTCTATATAGCAGGCGACCCGAGAAATTTCCTATAGTCCGAACATGATACTCTCCGAAAACGTCGTCAAGAGAGACTTGGACATCTTGTTCTACCGCTTGAACTCGAAAGTAAAATTTTCTTCATCCAAGCCATATATATATATATATATATATATATATATATATATATATATATATATATATATATATATATATATATATTGTATAAAATGGTCGGCAAAATATTAATTTTTTGAAGTGGACGCTACATTGAAGCAGCTTTTTATACAGAAGCGACGATAGGTAAATTACGGTCAATTATTTATAGAAATATAGATTTGTATATATAAGAGTACTTTTTACTTAGATATTATTGAATTGTTTATGAAATCGGTTAAATTATTATCTCGGGTGAAGTCGAGAGAGGGGATGCTAGTTTAGTTATATAGCTGAAATATTTTCTTAATTAGACTTCTTAGTCAATTACACATCAAAGCGCAATGCTTAAAAAACAACTTAGTTTTATTATTTAAAAATATTTCTAATTTAAACAAAAGATAGTACAGAATTAAATTTTTACATAGTCAAGTATGTGTAAATATGTATAAGTATCAATGCCTGTAGATTTCGAAATGATTACTTATTATTATTCAATAAAAAAGTTTATTAAAATAGTGCGCATGCACTCACTTATTTATAACGTTGGAATACAGTACTATGGACATATAATTTAAAAATGTGACATGTACTTGCGGGCCAGTCTTTGAAAAGTTTTTTGGTAAACAAAGGAATTGTAGATGCTAAATTGTTTCCTTTTTTGCACAAAATAGCTACTCATGGAAGGACCAGTGGTTTGAATATAATGGAAAATGCCACGGTCCTGACACTGCCCGTCTTGCTCGAGTCCCAATTCCTTCGGAAATTTCGCGGTTATAGCGGCGTACGTACCAGATGGGTCCACGGTGTGGGCGGTGAAGCTGACCACGACCTTTGTTGTCCACTTGGCGAGAATGCCGGTCGGCTGATGCGTCAGAGTGCGCAGTTTAAGAGAAGATGAGGTATTTAAACTTTTTTTTGAACTTTTTTTTTATTTTTGTAAATGAATAATTTATATCTTAAGAATATTGTGTCGAAATTTCAAGTTAATCGGAGCAAAATTGACAAAGTTGTGAGTATTTGAACATTCGTTGCTCCAAGTAGGATTTTTACATATTCGTAATTCTGCTTGGCTCTTGGTACGAATGGCAGAAAGCTCTTGGAGATTTCACGCAAAATAACAATGAGAGTCTCAATCAGCTAATCTAGAAAATCTCTCTAAAGTCAGTGAGTGGCACCTCTACAATTGTTGAAATTACAGCTAATGTAGCTGTATATACTTTCAATGAAGGTTCTTTTGCTCTATTAGCCATTGTGAAAAAGATGCACATAAGTACAGGTTCAAGTTCCCACGAATGGGCGCGACAATTTGACGAGTTGCGAATAAATAGAGCAGAGGAACAAGCGTCACACGACAGTAAAGAAGGACGAGTTTTACGTAGACAAATATAAAAAGATGCTTTAAACCGTGTTGTTCCATACGAATGCATTATTTTGTATGCCGTGTATGAATCTGTAAATTCTTCTGTTAGAATATATAATTTGTCTGATCTATTTTTAAGTATTGCGATTAGTATAGTTTTAATATATCGAATCTTGTCTGCAGTATGGTCATTAAGAAATTATAATTAGCATGTCTGTAAAGGCTTCAAATAATTCCTTAATGACCTCTTAATTTGTTGCCTGTTTCAACAATTTGCACGAGTTCGAGGGTATATGATTTTCGCCTATAGCGTCATGCATAAGATACCGTTATGCGAGTTTATTTGCTGTATATAAGCAAATTGACGAGCCAATCGTCCTCCGACCTATTTCAGTGTCGTACTTCCCTTGTATAGATATTTTGTATTATTAAAGAATCAAGTATATAACACCTATTTTTATTTATTTGAAACGGCTACATTCGATTAAGTTCGAGTGTAGTGTGCACCGCTCCATACTTTATTTACGTGATTTGCGGGTGTTTTAAAGGTCCGTCGTATTTGTTATTATTTAATATTATCAAAAGTATCAGTTTTAATAAGGAGTAATTGTGCAAAATTTCCACGTGTAGATGAAAGCGTTTGCTATATGAACCTGATATTGACGATTCTATATGAACCTGAAAGAATTATAAAGTTTTATTGTGAATTTTTTAGTTTACAAAACTTTTAAGCAGTTTCCTGAAAATTGCCATTTTTGAAGTCGGTGTACATCCTCATACAAAATCTACTGAACCGATCGGTTTGAAATTTTGCACAGTACATCTTTACATAATTCATCAGGTAACGCTCTCGAGTTTTTTGGTTATTTTTATTAATTCTTAATTTCACAGTAACAAATAACCCGATTTTTTTATAGCAAAAATCGGATTTTTTGCTTCTTAGGGCTACCAAAAATTCTAAAATTAAAAAAAAACTCGACAGCATTACCTGAGAAAAGATCTCCTTTGAATAATGCACTTTGGTTTGTGTGATTCAGATGATTCTGTGGTGCGTAATCGTGTACACCGCAAAACAACTTTTTCTCGAGGAGCCTCCGCAGATTGACTGTCATTCGCTTAATTTTCAATATTTTTCAATGAAAATTTAGGAAAATATTGTTCAAATGATACATGATTATATGCAAATCGACTGGATAATCCGACTGTATTTATGTCGCGAGAAAAAATTCTTAAAAACATGTCTGTTTTATATCGAATTAAATTTATCCCTCCTCCCTTAAGATCGGGGATGAAGTGGAACTGGCGTAAGAAAGTCGCTCTCAATTAGGAAAATTTCGGCGCCCGAGTCGATTAGAATGGTGACTCTTGACTCGGGGTATTTGATGTGAAGACGCTACGAATACGCAAGCATCGAGGGCTTCTCGGCCTCGGCGCTCGTTATTCATTTCCCGAACCGCTATTCTGAGTGGTGAATTCGGCGTATCTTTTACACATAGGATTACAAGTTCATGCTTGCAATCCATATTCGTAGTGCGCGCTGCACATGCCGTCGCGCGGGCTTTTTTCCCTTTTTCGAAGCTTTGGCATTTTACGTGCTGGTTCTGGGTCGCGCGGGGCCGAAGCTGCATCATCACGCGTGCGCCTATGCTGTCCAGATCTGCGCCTATTGGTACTGCAGATATCACGTGTTTCGCTGAACTATGTTTGTCATTGCCGGCAAGCTACCGTCTCCCGCGCTCGCCCCTCGAGAGGGAGATTGCACCGCGCTGCGGTTGTATTCGATTCGCGCGTTCGCATAGTCTGCTTCGCGTGTACTCAGCTCGTTCATGCGCTAGCGTAAATTTCCAATTTTTTCGTGTAATGCCGCGTTCTCGCTTTCCATTGCGTCGAAGCGCCGATGCATTTCCTTGCACAGCTCGAGCAACTCGCGTAATTTTTCGACTCGCGGCCGATGTTGGCGGTATTAATATATACTGACGTGTAGCCGCTGCCACACGCCTTGTTGTTTGCGGCCCCCACCACGTAGTCGGGGCGCCGCCGCTATATAGAGTATACTCATGCATTTGGCGGCGTGTTCACAGCGCATGCGCGTCGCTATGCGGGATCTGCACTCGTGCCAGATCCCTACAGGTTTTTTCATACGAATTTAAAAATATTCTTGTAAAAGTAGTTCGTAAAGAATTCAGAATTTGATTGATTTTGCGTTATCTGTTTGAAAGATATTCTTTGTTAAGTTTTTAAATACAGATGTCTTTTATAAAAACATGTACTTACTTGTCTTAGAATTTTACATGCTAAACTATTCGTATTAAAACTACTTATTCTAAAAACAAGTTATGGATGAAACTACATAGGATCTTTCAATCTAGTAAACAACATTGGTTCACGATTTTTTTAAAAACCAAAAAAATACTTCTAATTATTCATTAAGTATGTGTAAACTTTAAATTTATTGATAGTTGTTAAAAAATATTCCTATCTTTATAAGCTATGCATAAATTAACTTAGGTTTTCCATTTGCAAGTAAATAATTCAAAATCAAAGGTATATTCTTTTGATAAAATATTTAAAAATTAATTTAATTCGAATAATTAAATAAAGTGATCATTTCAGGAAACTTAGAAGAGAATAAATGGATTAAACTTTAAATATTTCAGATATGCTATCCTGTTTTGCAAATGAGTGTATTAGTGTAATTTTAATGTTAATTTTCAGCTCTCAAAATGTTAATGAAATTTTTACAGATATTTTAGTCACTTAAAATCTTGATAAAAAAAGTGGGTAATTTGACGCCACTATGTGAGGAAAAAGAATTACAAAGTGAAATTGAAAAGGTAGTTTATTTTTATGTATAAAAATGGACACTAAAATAATTAATGTTCTAAATAAAATACAATTTTCGAGATAACTATATTACAAAGAAAACTTAAAAACTTATTGCTGTCTAATGAATCCCTAGTGGTAAAATAAAAATGAAATTGCATAACACTTTGATTCGATTTTATTAGAAAATAATATAGAGCTTAGTTATTTTAATTTTATCAATTTCAAGTGTTGAAATGAAATAGTTTTATACTAATAATAGTACAAATATTCATAGAATTACATTCAAATTTTGAAATAAGACTTGTCAATTTATTAAAATTAATTTTTATATTAAGTCTTGGTTTTATAATTTATAAAACTGTTATTCTAGGCACAAAAAATATTTCAGTAAATTATAAATAGAATGCTATTAATTAATTTCAATTCAATATTAATTATAAAAAATATTTTTAAAATATTACAATTGAATTTAAAAGATCCTAAAAATTATTCATAAATTGAAATAACAAATGATTTTTACTAAAGTTTTATTTATCTAAATTAAATATTCAGATAATTCTGTATTATAGAAGTTTACATACTAAATCTATAATATATATATATATATATATATATATATATATATATATATAAAATATATTTCATATAACATTATTATTATATTTTCAAATATAGTGACACAAAATCATTATCTTTAGTCGCAGATATGTGTTGTGTTACAAAGTTATTCAGACTTGTGCATTAATATATTGAGGCGCATTGTAGAAAAATTAAAACAGCTATGGATTGCTTATTTTAAATACTCACTTTTGTCATACTTTTGGTTTCTTACATCTAATTCATTTTTACATTTTAATTGCATTACCAGACGTTTATTTATATGTAGTTATTTCTACTGCACAATTCTAATTATATAAATTTATATTTGATTATGTATTGAGCAACTATATGAATTAATAATCCATGATAATTATCTCTATGTATGATTAAAATTTAAAGATTCTAATAATCTAAAAAAATTAGTAGAATTAATATATAAGATATATTTATGACCTATCATAGGATCATGTATAATTCTGTAAGCTAGTTTGTGTATTTTTACAAATGGTTTAAAACACTTTTAAAATTGATAAATACTTTTATTTGTTGGATTTTTTTTATAACAATCTCATATTCATAAAAGATTTCAGATGATCCTATGATATTTTAAATTGTGTTGTTAAGCTAATATCACTAATTTCCTTTTCTTTTCCAAATGACTTCCTATTACTCCAAGAATACATAAAATTAACTCTATTGAGCTATATGTATTGATACTCAAAAAAATCCTTCGTCTTACATATAGATGATAATTGATAATTACATTTTATATTTCAATTCATTGGTACTTATTACCTCAATAATTATAAATAAATATCGCTTTCAACGAATGAAACTGAAGCAAGTGAAAAATATTAAAATTTGCGTGATCGCAGAACTAAATGCATTGTATCAATCTAACAAACTTAATTTTGATTCCATATACTTTGATACAATATATATGTACAGTTATCGAATGTAGGAACATAACAATTTATTCAACCGTTCTATGTGCAAAATAAATTATTTTCCGTCTCTCTAAATTCTGATTTAACTCAACAATGAGTTTATAGAACGGATGCGTTAAAACGACTTCATTCTATATTCATATAGATAATTTAGAAAACTATAAGTCAATTTTTCCATTATCTTGTGACAGAGAATATAATTAGACAGAAAAATGCGTTAAATTAATTCGTAGTATGAATTTCTCTTTCATTAATTCAATTGCTAAATTCTTCAATCGAATCTAATAGGTACACTCTGTTAATAAATACTATCAAAGTATTTTCCAGACGTTAAAAGCTTCTACACATTGTTATTGTTGTCGAACTATCCTCTAACGGTGGTATGAAATCAGCAAAGCCCAACTTGATGTAAAACTCTCTAGTATCTTTATCATTCGTTGGCATTGTTGTATGAACTCCAAAAGAGCCTGAAAATTAATTTATGATATAATTTTAAAAAAACTTAATTTTTTACATTTTTATTATGCTTATTGTATAATTAAAGTAATTGTACCATTTGCTCTTAGAGCCGCTAAAATGCATGTAATGAGACGTTTAGGAATTGATTGGTCAGTAACTGATGATAATAAGGAACATGAAAGTTTTGAAGGATGTTGCCGAGATAATTGTTCTGGAACTTCAGATACAAAACTATGAAAATATTTTATAGCATCCTAAAATCATATCGTAATTTAAATAAAAATTTTATATTTTTTCAGTGTCAGTGTATATCTAAATACAAAAATATACTTGTTCATTTTTGGACATGTCACTGTTTATGTTTTGCAACGGGTATTTAAGTTTCATTTCTGGTATCCATGATATTATCAATTTTTCAGTGTATGCTTTAATATTTAAAACTGCTAGAACATATCCAACAATGCCAGTTTCATCTTCAACAACCATACATAATTCTGGACTTAGCGTGAGAAAACCCCCAACAAACCTATGAATTACAAATCATAAAAAATATTTTATTTTATAAATTTTATAAAACTAATGAGGTACACCTATATAATTCTTACCTGTCTGAAACTGCAGATAATGTACTGCAATCATTCATTTGTTGGCAAACTGTATAAACTGCTTCTTCATCACTAGGCAGATATGGTCGAATCGTATAGGTTTTACTACTAGGCACTTCAGGTGCTTTATATACAAATAAATCATTCCCACTGTCTACGGGAATTAGTCTCTGAAATGAATAGTTAAAAATAAATTCATTAACAATTTTGAATTTAATTATAATAGTATATAATAGAAATTAAATTGTTTAATTAACCTTTATAAATTGTACTATTATTGTTTAATTCAATTGCATTTTTTTAGTTCGTTGATTTAAATGTCAATAATTATTTAATGTGCTTTTCTTATGTGTATTGTACATAACAGTTGTAACATAGCGCTTTGGTGAGAGCTAATTCGTGCTCCGGCTCAACGTGCCTCGGCCCCGATCGCTCAGCACGCCATTGGGTTCTTTTCACCCCACCAAAGGCTATATTCTGTTTGTTTTACTTGCATAAGCGAGTGGCTCCGGCTCAACCCGCTTCGGCCCCCTAGTCACTCAACACGCCACTAGGTTCGCTTGTGCAAGCTCAATTTATTTATTATTAATTTTAATTATTTACGGTGCGTACTGTACTTTGGCCTACGCTCAACACGCCACCAAGTTTGTTCGACTACGCACCGTACCACGAAATCTAATTCTCACTCTCGCTCAACTCGACAAGAGTTCGAATTGCATCTATTTTATTATTTTTTTTATTTATTTTTCCCGACTTTGCTGGATGTTGGGACTCAAATAAATTCTTATTTATTAGAGAAAAAACAACAAGAAAATTTATTAACAAAAATATAAAAAAACAATTAACAAAAAAATACAAATGCTTAATAATTAGTTTATTTCGGCACTGCCGAACTAGCCGCTGTTTTCGACTTGTGTAGTCGCGCCATTTTCCGCTGAAACAGTAAAATCATAAAATATATTTATTTTAAGATTTATAAAAAATTTACAATTACATTTAACTTAAAATTAGCGCTCCGCGTCAGCGTAATTACAATTTCATTTCTTATTTTATTCTACGTGATCACGTCCCGCCCTGAGTGTGCTGAGACTTGTCGCTCTCTATCGCGCCGACGACAGCTCCCCCTCGAATAGCCAGTTTCGAGGCCGCTGGCACACTGAAAATTCGCAGTCAGTGCGGCTTTATTTGAGAATTAGGAGAGAGCGCTCGCTCCCCCCTTATCGCATTGTAACGCGCTTAAGAGCTGCGCAGCGCCGTAGCCGCTCGCGAGAATTAGCGAATCAATTTGCGAATTCTCGCTCGCCACTTCTCTTCGAGCCGCCTGCGGCTCGAGAGCGCTCGCGCGTCTTCGCCGTGCTATTTATTCGTCGCATCTCCCGCTTTAAACGCAAACCAATCATACCGCTAAAATACATTACTTTATTTCGCCGGACTCGCTGAAACGAATCGTGAGGAAGCCGGTTTCTCACAACTAGCAAATTTCAAATATTAAACAACAACAAAAAAAAGCAGGCTTCCCTACTCGGACAGCTCCCGTACATGGGTCGACGGGAATCCGCCACCGCAGACCGTTGTGTCGGGCCCTGTATTCTCGCACTTCCGGCGGGATCACGACCTCCGACCCATTCGGAATTTTTACCGCCCTGGGCCGTGGGAGTTCTGAGATCGGGATCCGACGGAAATCTTACGCCGGATTCGGAGACATCGTAGTAAAAGACGTGTCCCGCTGCTGCCGATGGATTGGCGGGAGTGTGATCAGCGGCGGTGGAAATGTCAGCGGTCGTGGCGCGTCTGCAGCCGCTGCAGCCGCACCATTGACCTCTTGGCATAAGCCTAGAGTA
Organism: Sycobia sp. Sy_11; assembly: GCA_018907035.1. NCBI lineage: Eukaryota > Metazoa > Arthropoda > Insecta > Hymenoptera > Epichrysomallidae > Sycobia > Sycobia sp. Sy_11. Next base: position 583,046 of record JACCIC010000178.1, on the reverse strand, counting down.
TCGCCTTATCAGTCGGCTGGTACTCTACAGCTGCCGTTGTTGTCTGTGGGGTGGGCTGAGGGAAATACCCCTCATCTTCAGCCACCTCTCCGAAATACGAGGTGTCTTGAGCATCTAACCAATGCTCAAACTCCTCGTACAGCTCCTGTGACGTCATTTGGAGAATTGCTTCCATGTTCTACTATTGTTCACGGTTGGTCTCATATTGATTAAATTATTTCTCAGTCAATTAAATCAGTATTAAAGTTGGAACGTTTTGAACAGTGGGCAAGGGCGTGTTTGTTTACTTTATTTCCCGACTCGACAGTACGTTCGAGTTTAAAGTCGAGGTAGGGAATATGTGCAAAGTCCATGCCTATATATACAAAATTATTTGTATACTTAAACGATCGTATTAGTATATTATTATTAACTCTGTGTCTTGATCCTTAAAACTGTGTGTGTGCAGAATATACATTCTCCATCGGGAGCCGCGTTTATTTAAAAAAATAACCTCTTTCCTCCCGATTCATTTCCGAGCCGTATTGCCGATTAGTTTTAATCCAATGTACATTACTATCTATTACGTATTAAATTATATCTATTATTAACTCGCTATATACAACATTATTTACAGTGATATCGATTAACTTAATTTTTACTTAATTATCCTATTTACTTATTACTATTGCCGACAATGTACAATATATTACAAATTTACAAAATTAATTACTATTTACATAAAATTAACGTATCGTGACCGGTTTACGGTTCTATGTCCTTGACATGAATTTTTTCTATTAGTTTCCCATCTGCCCCTTGTAGATTAAATATGACTGGGGAAATTTTCTTTATTATTGCAAATGGCCCACTATATTTTTCGCAAAGCTTTGCATTGAGCTGATTTGCTTTGTTGAACAGTACGTGTTGACGCTTCAGGACTTGTTCACCAACGTGTGGCTGCCAATCACGTCGGCGTAAGTCATAATATTTTCTCTGTTATGAGATAGACTGTGCCGCTTTTATTTTGGCGAGCTCAAGTGCTTCTTGAATATTCCTTATTCTTTCTTCTGCTTTCGATTTTGAACGCTGTCCTACTTCTTGTTTCAGGCTACCTGGTGCGCTTAGCTCTCGTCCGAAATTTAAATAAGCTGGTGTATAACCTGTGCTGTCGTGCATGGCTGTGTTATACGCAAAAGAAATTTCGTTTATATAATTATCCCATTTTTTTTTGGACTTATCTATGTACTGTTTTACCATAGTTTTTACAGTGCGATTTACCCATTCAACAGGATTGCACTGGGGCGAAACTCATTCGAAAGAAATTGTCTACCGTTCTCACTCACTATTACTTGCGGATATCCAAAGTGGCTTCACGGAACATGCCTGGCCAATAGTAGCTTTTAGCTAATTTTGCTAATGATTTAGCTACTCCTAAATGTCCTGCGGTGGGATCATAGTGATCTTCTTTCAATATTCGCTGTTTTTCTGAGTCATTTATATATATTTTCCACTCGCTTAATTCATTTGTTTCGTTATAATCAAGCGTGTGTACTATGTGCCGATACAATCTATTGTCTTCTATCCTGTAATCCGGAAAATCTTTCGGATTTTATGATACCGATTTATAAGTTTTCTGGTACCATTTATTTTCCGTTTTCGATATCGCGTTTATTTTGACTGGATTTCGTGATAGTATATCGGCCACGTTGTTTTCTGTCCCTTTTCGATACCGTATATCGAAATCCCATTGAGTTTATTCCAGTGCGCATCGTGCTAACCTTCCTGATGGATTATCTCATTTCTCCAACCATTTTAATGATTGATGATCCGTTACTACCGTAAACGGATAACCTTCAAGATATGGGCGCATTTTCCATATGCCCCACCGCACAGCTAAACATTCTAATTCAGTAACGGAATAATTTTTTTCTGCTGGATTTAGTGTGTGGCTAGCATAAGCAATGACGTTTTCTTTTTCTCCGTCTATCTGTGTTAGCACTGCTCCTAGGCTAAGTAAACTCGCATCTGTTTGCAGGAGAAAAGACAGATTCCAATTTGGACATGCCAAAACAGGAGCTTCCGTTAAGTTTCTCTTTAGCTCTTTAAAAGCCTGCCATACAAAAAGCCTACCATAAAAAATTTACAATTACATTTAACTTAAAATTAGCGCTCCGCGTGAGCGTAATTACAATTTTATTTCTTATTTTATTCTACGTGATCGCGTCCCGCTCTGAGTGTGCTGAGACTTGTCGCCCTCTATCGCGCCGACGACAGGTCCCCCTCGAATAGCCAGTTTCGAGGTCGCTGGCACACTGAAAATTCGCAGTCAGTGCGGCTCTATTGGAGAATTGGGAGAGAGCGCTCGCTTCCCCTTACCGCACTGTAGCGCGCCTAAGAGCTGCGCAGCGCCGTCGCCGCCTGCGGCCCGAGAGCGCTCGCGCATCTTTGCCGTACTGCCGGCGCTTTACCCTCGCGCCGCGCCGCACCACGAAGCCCACCTCCCCTTCACCGCGCCGCTCGCGACTTGTATACAATATATAATATTATTTGCACGAGACTATTTGCTCGTCGCACAGTTAAGAAGGTTTAACCATTAAAAGTTCCAAAATTATACAAAAATAATTAGTTGCAAATGTTTTATAAATTGAAATTGCAAGTTTTGGACAATAAAATTTAACTTAAGTTGCGTATTAAATTTTTGGCAAAGAGGGAGAGAGACAGTTTTCTTTTTGTAGATTGTTCTTATAATATTATACTATTTATAGTTATATTATAATATTAAACTAATTTGAAACATTCTGGATGGCAAAATACCATTCCATGTGGCTAAAAAAGGTTTTAAGTCCTTCAACATTTGATATGCAATTAATAAAACGGAAAAAATAATCTATGAAACAATTCAGGAAAGTTCATAGAATATTTAAAAAATTATATTAGTTTAATTTAAGAAAAATTATGGAAAAAACAGAAAGTTTGATGGTTTTGTTGACTTCTTTTTTGAAAAAAAGTACAGTAATTTTGGTCTAGTAAATTTGTCCGATAATAAATAAACATCTTAGTCATATTACGTCTTTTTATATTTACGTGCATAGTATATTATTTACAATATTGAGTAAAAATGTAATTCAGAAATATGAATACTTATAGTGAATATTTATTCACTAGTAAGTATAGAAGAGCGGCATCGTTGTACCTGATCGTACTGTGTATAATGTTATATTAGACATTAAAAAATAGACTTATATCTGATATTAGACCGCGCGCTCTGGGAACAGAATTCAGTTGAAGCAGGTTGAACCCTAAGTCAGAGTGAAAAACAATACAGAGAGCCGTGTTGTCTTTCTCTTACAAATGAGGAAGAGGGGAGAAAAGGAAAGTCCGGGAAAATTCCAGTAGAAATATACGCAGCAAAAATATACGTTTCTTATATATTCTTACCATTGTTATTGTTGAGCTGCCTCCCTACTCTTTTCCCGGAGCAAGAGAGAAAGCACGACTTTAGGGTTATCTCTATCTTTTAATGTAAACTTCAGAGCGTCTATTTAAACGCGCGGTCTAATATACAAGTCTATGTAAAAAATTAGAGATAGAGGGTTAGTCCTATCTTTTTACATTGAAGTATATCAAGCCAATTGTGCCTTGCCGTGGACAGCCGTTAGCTGTGCTGAGCTTCTCCTCAAGGACTGAAATTACAGGAATGTCAAGTAATGGGCGTTATAACAGAGATAAAAGGCGAGATGCGTAAAACTGCCAACACATCGGAAATGACTCATCACTGCGATCTGCTCTGACGTCACTTCACCACGCCTACGCAGCTCATCATTAGCGACGAAAACGCACTCTGGTAAACACATGAGGCAATGTCGCTGCGACGAAAAACATATGAACCAATAAAAATCGTGCATAATGAACTGTATAGAGCACCAACATACTATATTTCGCCTATAATGCCTGACTGTACATAAACTCTTAATAATCATTTTAAAATATTTGTAATGCGAGTTCCTTTTACAAAATTCCTTTTAAAAAATAAAAATAATATAATCATAGTAAGAAGAATATAATATAAAAAATTAATTTATTATAATCAAAAAAAGGTAGAAAACTTTTTAATAAGACCAAGTGCTTCTAGATTTATTAAAAAGTATAAATGCTATAACAGAATTAGGTACGTCTTAGCTGTTATAAAATCGCTTGTATCGGTCGTATATATTAGGTGACGAACTTAGTTCCGATCTTTTTTTACGGAAAAAGGATATTTATGGTGGAAAATGGATACACGTTAGCTTAATCAAAATACGACGGTGGAATGGTAAATTTCCGGCCTGACCAAGAAAAACAACATTTATAAGAATTTTTTTATTTCTCAACATAATCTCCTACAAGGCTGATACATTTCTCATAGCAGTGTTCTAGTCTAGTAATGCCATCTCTATACACTGATTCGTCAAGCTCCTCAAAATACCCATTTACACCTTCGATTACTTCTTTATTGTCCGCAAATCTCTTACCGCCAAGTCATTTTTTGAGGTTAGGAAACAGATAATAGTCACTCGGGGCTAGATCTGGAGAGTAGGGAGGGTGCGGCATAAATTCAAACTTCAGATCGTTTAATTTTCATTTCGTGATTCCAACGTTTCAATAAGTCTGCGTAGTATTGACCAGTAATAGTTTAACTCTTTTCAAGGTAATCAATGTATATAATACCTCTTGCATCCCAAAAAACAGTAGCCTTAACCTTGTTCGCCAAAAAAATTGTTTTTGCCTTCTTTGGAGTTGGTTCCCCTGGTCCAATCCACTGTTTAGACTGTTGTTTCGTTTCAGGAGTGTAGTGGTGGACCCAAGTTTCGTCAACGGTTACGAATCGACGCAAAAATTCGCTTGGGTTACGCTTATACAACGCCAAATTGGCGGTAAAAATATTCTTTCGAATCAATTTTTGGTCGACTGTTGTCAAACGCGGCACCCATCTTGCACAGAGCTTTTCCATATACAAATGTTGGTGCAAAATATTTTGTACACGTTCATATGAGATCTTACAGGTCTCAGCTATCTCACGCACTTTTAATCTGCGGTCTTTCAGTACTATTTGATGGATTTTTTCGATCATATCTGGAGTTGTGACCTCAATGGGGCGTCCTGAGCGAGGCTCATCAAAGGTACTCACACAACCCTTTTTAAACTCGGAAATTCAGTGCTTAACGGTTGAATATGATGGGGAGGATGTCCCCAGTGTTGAGTCCATCTCTTCTTTAATTTCCTTCCGCGTTAACCCCTTCAAATAAAAGTATTTAATGACAGCACGAGTTTTCAGCTTTTCCATTTTTACGAAAAACACAGAGGCGTCTTGTTCAACGTGCTCTCAAACTTAAACTAACATGGCAATCGGACTGAAACTATAGCTACATGCTATCTATGGTTGGTACTATAAAACGCTACCTCAAGGTAGGCCTAGTGGCGCCATCACTTCGTCAGGCCGGAAACTTATCAATCCACCCTCGTATTTTCCGTCATTTTCTACTACTATTTCCCATCTTTCTAGCGATATGGCGATACCGTGGCGAAAGCACGATGACGGTTTTGAGACGATCCAATCATCCACAAGTTCTCGCATTTCTTTAACATATTGTAAGTGCATATCAACCTAAGTAGGTGGTAATCAGAAGACGCTATGTCCGGCGAGTAAGCTGGGTGGGGCAACATTTCCCATTAGAGCTCCAACAGTGTGTTTTTGACGGCTTCCGCAACATGTGGCCGAGCGTTGTTATGCCAGAGATTGACTTTGCGCCTATTACTCGCGATTGCTGATTTATGTTCGATCAATTTCTGTTGTAAAATCATTCAGTTATCGTTTTTATGCCTGAGCAGTGACGTTTTTACAGCACAACCTGTTGATCCCACCAATTGTACAGCAAAACCTATTGGCCGTGGATGTACCTTTTTAGTATCAATGTGGACGGTTGGACTAGATCCACCCATGACTTTTTGCGCTTAGGATTATCATAGTAGTTCCACTGTTCATTACCAGTCAGAATACGCCACAGAAAACATTCCTTCTTTTGCCTGGCAAGCAAAGACAGTGCGATGTTGTATCAATTCATCATGGCACTTTCGGCCAAATCATCTGGCATCCATTTTCCTTCTTTATGAATCTTTCCCATCGCATGTAACTGTTTGCCAACTGCTCTATCACTGACTCCTATCTTATTAACGAGTTCTTTCTGCGTTTGAGTTAAGTTTCCATCCAATAATGCTTGCAATTCTCTATCTTCAAACTGTTTTGGTTGCCCAGAACATTCTTTGTCATTCACATCAGTATCTCCAATTCTAAACCGCTGAAACCACTCTTTACATACTGTAAGCGATGAATTTCATAATTGCCGAGTTATGTAAATCTGAAAACGGATATTTATCATGGAAAATGTATATACGTTAGCTTAATTAAAATATTTTCCGTCATTTTCTACTATTTTTTCCTATCTTTCGGGGCTAATGCAAACAAAGAAAAATCTAGCAACATTTTAAATCAAACGCATTTTAAAATAATTCTCATGCCATTACCAGTTTTCAAACCATCACAAATATTTTCAAGTATCCAATGTCTGTGATCTCTGTACTTATTTTCTGGACTATAATATAACTGCAATAATTCAGGTTTTGTATTAGATCCCATGCAAATTTTTCTCGATTTATTTTTTAAACTGAGACATCTTAATTTCCGTTCAATCGTCCTGAAAGAGTATGTTATAGAACAAGAGTATTTTGTGTTATAATACTAGAGTTTTGTAGAAACATCTAGCTTATATTAGAAGCAGAATTATTATATTTTTTTTAGAATTTTAATATTAAATTTAAAATATTTTTAGAATAATTTTAGAATTTTATATTTAAATTAAAAATATTTTTATAGATTACATCAATTCTATATCTGTATATAATTTTTGCTTTTATTATCTCAAAAATCTTAAACAAATACAAACATATATGTTTAGTTATTATCAAAAAATATATAATTTTAGGTCCTTTAGATATTACTTATTTTATAATAAATACAGAGCCCGCAAAGTGGTGAAAGCCCAGTGAGCAAGTTAAGCAGATTAAGGGATTAGCTTGCGATGAAATAATTGACGTATTAGTTCTAAGAATTATATAAATGTTATCTAATAATTTAAAATTAAGTAAAATTTATTTTTATTATTTTCTTTTGTTATAGGGGATTTATACGGAACCCTCATTCCACCACTAAACTTCGATTTTTTAATTATTATATTACTTTTTATTTGTATTTTTTAAGTAAATACAATAATTTCTTATTTTATATGTTACATATTAAAAATTCGTTAAGAGTTATTTACACCAGATCCATTTACCCGTTCCGATACGATCCTTCATTTTCGACGAACCCTAATCTAAGTACGAAAAATATTATTTTTTATTTATTGAGAAAAATGACAGAGAAGAGAATAGAAATAGGACCCCTCCGAAGAAAAAGCCTGGATTTGGACTCCAGCGTCTGGAGTCGGTGCTAGAGGCACAGGGAACTCTCCGTTTTACGCCACGGATCACGTCGAACTGCTGTTCGTATTGATAGGGAACATACGCGATGTATTGGTTACTGTGATTTCAAACCTAGAAGTAGATTGCTACGTAGGTGCCAATTTCACACGAGCGTTCGGAACCGTCCATGACCATACAGATAATTCGCTGTGGGTTAAAGTGACTAATAAGCGGATCAGGTTAGAAATAGCTGCAGTCACGTGTAATGAAATCCAACGACTGGCGCCGTTGAGATTGACTGACCGCTTATCTTCTGAAATTCTTCGGGTAGGCGAAATAAATTCAGAAGAAAATACTGGTTTCGATCTGACCATGGAGTTTTCGAGGTTAGCATCCATTGATCTCACGGATGTATCCCGGCAGGAGCAACAACGTATGAAGAAGCTCTTGAATAAAATCCTGCCGGCGGGGCGTAACAAGTGCTCTGAGGCGTGCGACGGGGACGGAACATATTATAAATGTAGAAGATGCTCGCCCTATACGTTAAAAGGCTTATCCAGTCTCTATGAAAATACAAGAAGAGATGCATTCTCAAGTTAAAGAGATGCTAGAGACTGAGTATTCAAACCATCCACAAGTGATTGGTCCAACAGTGGTGGTGGTACGTAAAAGCAACGGAAAATATAAATTTTGCATCAAATTTCGAAAAGATAATTTAGTTTCAAAACCTGATGCATACCCGTTGTCTAACATGGACTAGATTTTAAGGAACCTGCAATCAGCTCGATATATTTCTACCTTAGGTCTGAGCAGTGCGTACCATTAAATACCACTTCATTCGGAATTCAAACCGATAATGGTATTTACGGTACATGGAATGGGACTATTCCAGTTTATCAGAATGCACTTTGATCTATCTAACGCTGGAGTGTTGTTCCAATGACTTATAGATCGAATTATCGGACCAGACCTTGAGCTGAATCCCTTCTCATATCTGGACGATATTATCATCCCATAGAGACATTCAAAGCACACTTAGACTGAATACGTCGTGTTCTTGTTCAGGTACATGAAGCTAGACTCACGATAAATCGAAAAAAGTGTCTTCGGACATACCGAATTTAAATATTTAGGTGTTCTTGTGAATCGTTAGAGATTCCAGCCCAATCCCGAAAAGATCGAACCAGTAAAGCAATACTCGGAACCAAGGAACCTGAAGCAACTTAGACGTTTGCTCGGGGCGGCAGAGTGCTATAGAAAGTTTCTAGAGGATTTTACTACCATTGCCGAACCACTCACACGTCTAACTAGAAAATACTGTCGATATGAGTGAACCGAGGAATAACAAGCCTCTTTCGATAATATCAAACCAATGATCGCTTCGGCACCCATCCTGCATAGACCGTTATTTGGTATCCAGTTCACCGTTAAAACAGATACGAGTGATACTGGCATTGAAGCGGTTTTGACGGAAGAAGTTGACGGATAAGAATGAGTGTTGGCGTTCGCAAGAAGAGCACTCTTCCAAGCCAAAAGAAACTATTCGGTATACTGAGAGAGAGAGTGCTTAATTGTCATATGGGCCATCGATAAATTCCGTCGAATAATTAAATATCGACGGATATCATCTCCGTGCTATTACGGATCACAGTAGTTTGAGGTGGATTCGTACAATGCAGAACCTAACTGATAGACTCGCACAATGGGCTCTAAGATTGCAAGGGCAAAGTTTCGATGTAGAGCATCGGAAAGGGACGTTGAACAACGTGCCAGACGCCCTTTCTGGGATGTCCGAGGGAGACGATCTATATTCTCAACTGTCACATGGGCAAGACATACTCAAGACGAATGATATCTACAATGGTTCAAGAACGTACAAGATCGTCCTAATGATTATCCGAAATGGAAAATAATGGGGGGGGGGGACAATTATACTGCTATCGCCCAGATGAAATCCTCGAAGTCATCATGGGCGATGAAGACGCTTGGAAGATCGTTGTTCCTAAGGAATGTCCTGACACAGTTATTAAAGAATGTCACGATAACCCAACAGCCACACATCCATGACGCGAGAAAACTTTCGCTGGAGTCAGCAAATATTATTACTCGCCTGGATTTTATAAGAGGCTTAAAGACTATGTGACAAACTGTCTTATATGCCAATAGTCCAAGGTGAGCCAAAGAACACCTTACGGATTAGTGGGTCGGAGAGTCTTAGAAAGACCCTGGCAAATGGTCGCTGGTGACATCACAGGACCATTCGTAAAAAGTCGCCATGGATTTGAGTATATCCTGGTGATTCAAGGTTTGTTTACACGGTGAGTAGAATGTATCGCCATTCGCAAAGCAAACGTCAGGACGATCCGCGGAGAATTTAAAGAGAGGATCGATGAGAAACTCTTCGAATTGAACTTTTCGTTAAATACGAGATCACATAGATCTATTGGATACTCTTCGGCTCTACTAAATTTCGGAAGAGAGCTGACCCACCAGGAACTTTCCGGCGCACCCAAAATCCAGCTACATCGGAAACTCAACAGAAAGAAAGTTCCTGGCTAGCGAAAATGAGCAAATTAAGAGATCTCCAAGAGGCCGCTGAGACACGATCTCAAGGATAACAGCGACGTCAAGCAGAGTATTATAATGCCAGGCGATGTCCTTCTCCATAACAGGTAGGTGACCTGGTATGAAAGAAAAATCGTGTCTTATCCTCGATAGCTCAAGGGGTAATGTCCAAATTAGTCCCAAAATACATAGGTCTTTTTGTTATATTAGAAAAGAAAGAGACTAATACGTACGAGCTAGAGGATTGTGGCGTACGTTTTGAACAATTAGTTCATACCGAACATCTCAAACCGTATGACGAACCTGAGGAAAGCTATCACTTGGAGACTACCTCCACACTCGAGCCAGGGGTAGAGATTCATTAACAACCACTGCTGAAGACAGAAGAGGAGGTTACCCAGACTCACCGCGAGATCGCGACCAGGCGAAGAATGACCCGCCTGCTATGCGAGAAACTTTACCAACGCGTGAAGTTTCTAATACAACGTCTTCTGCGCAGGACGATCCTGAGAATATTCGCCATGCTTTAGAATTCGTCCCGGGTAGGAAACGAAATCGTCCGCGTAAGAATATAACGTTGATTCAGAGGCCTTCACATCGAGTTATGAAGTCCTCTCATAGAGTGGAAGGCCTCCAGAACGAAGGCCATGAGGAAGGCTGCGGAAAGAGAAATCGTTCGCCCCTTCCCTTTAATACAGCTTGTCTTTTCTTTGTTTCAGATGGACACACTGATGGACAGTGATTTCGTTGCCCAGCTGAAGGAACTCGTAGGGGAAATTTGGGGTTAGGTATTGGCCCTCTTCGTTGTCAGAAGTGGACAGAGGGCCGCTTGACCCATCCCAACTAGTTGGTTACATCAGAACCCCCCCTCCGAAGTGATTAAAGAGTTGAAGGAGAAGAGTCAGGATTCGGACAAGGAAGAGACCCCCTTCGAGTCCACCCTATAGCCAGCCTGGCCCCTCTCGTCCGAAGGGCCACGACTCTGGGGAAGGGATTCCGCGCACACAACGCCCTCCTGAATCCGAGACGGCTCCTCCGGAAGCAGGTGTTCCGGGTCAAAAGACATTGAAGGAGGAGGCAAAACCCAATCCCGCAGCAGGAGTTGCGGGACGAGAAGAAGCCTCCAATCCTCGACCCACCACTCCTGAGTAATTATCCTCAGGATTAGAGGGGAATATTATACCGGAGAGTCAGGAAACCGGGGCTTGTCCAATCCTGTCGAAGCAGGAACTTTGGGTCCTGGGACGGACGGAGAGCATAATATACCTTTCCCAAAGCTGATCCCCCTACACCGGATGAAAAGGAATCTCCTGGTGGCCTTAGCCAATTTCAAGGCTAAGGCTGAACTCGCCAGGAGAGCTGAAGTTAGACTCGTCAATTTCTGGAAAGAATTATGGGAACGACCAAGTGGCCCCCGAAAAGTCCATTCTTTTATTTGCCTAGAATTAGAGGGGTTAAAAGAGTCAGCCAGGGCTCGGTATGCTTTCCTGAACCTACACCGACGCGAGTGCAAGACGAGCTCAGACATTCCCAAGAAGAGGCCCGTCGGTTAGGAGAGGGTATCCCCTCTTCCCTCTGGAAATCTGCAGAAATGACAGCGAATGCCAGGCTGAGGAGTTAGAATTGTATTACGCGACCCGGAGGGACATGTGGTGGAGAAGAACCAAGGCGTACCTCTGATGCCCCTGTCGATAGAGGCAGGGTAAGACCCCCGAGAACCCCACACAGATCGGACGCTTGGCTTGGGGCTCCAACGGCACCTCAGCAAGAGTGCGTCTCAGCCCCCATTAAGGGACTTCTGGTCCTATTATGTCCAGGACTCAACTAGACGGTGGAACTGGCATCGTACAACACCGTACTGCACGGTAATTTTATCTGGTAATATTTGAATAAGTATCCCGTTACAATATATGTATAGTATTTTCGAATATCTATTTATTTAATTTCATATTTCACGCACATGTAATTCTGTTTAGTACAAATCAAAAAGTATTTATTATTTTTAATTGATTTAGTGTAATGTAATAAATATATTTTTTCTATTCAAAAAAAACTAGTTGTTTGTTTACTCAAAACATTGTTTACTCAAAATTACAAAATATTCACTCGTTTGAAATATGTATATTTTTGTTTGAAATAAATAAAATTTAAAGAAATATTTGTTGGATTAAAATAAATACTTTTACGAAATTGAATCGTTTGCATTTAGACTTTTTTTCAGTCTGTAATAACAGTGTAAATAATATTCTTTAAAAAATTGCACGATATGATAATTAAAGTAGAAAGAAGGAAAACCTATAATATAAAAATGTGATACATGTTCTTAGATAATTAATGTATTGTTTATGTATTTGTAACGTTTTTTTTATTTTTAAATAAAATTTTTTTTTATTTTTAAATCAATGATTGTTCAAAATTACAACATATTCGTTCGTTTCGTTTGTTTTAATTAAAGTGGTCCTAATAAATAATCTTTAATTTAGTATTAATTTTATAAATATGGTAAAACTATGTAATTAAATTTTGGTTCATACGAAAGCTACAATGTAAAATTACAATTTACAATTACAAGTTCTCTTCGAATTACAATTATTGTTAAAAAATCCACTTTGAAAAAATTACCCTTGAAAAGTAAATTTCTTCATTATTTTCTTTTTTTGATAAGTAAATTTCTTCATTATTTTCATTCTTTTCTTCATTATTTCTAATGCAGTGGAGTGAACTATTATAAAAAATTGTATCTTGACGAAAAATATGGGATACGACGGTTGTAGACGAAGAAAGATAATGTTTATTGACAAGATGCATGAACGTCTCTTCAGCAATGCGTCCGTATATTCAAGCAGTTACACGAGCGCTGACAATGGACAGGACAAATAACAACTTCTGGCCTTTGCCGTGTTTACTCGGCTTCGCCTCCTTTCCCTTTGTTTAACCTCCTTCTTCATCGCTCACGGACAATGACCCATTTCTCTGAGCCCTGATTGGCTCAGAGACATTGGCTCGTAGTGCAAAAACTATTAACAAATGACCTAAATGAATATTAATATTTACACATAACTTTTCATTTCCGAAACCATGCCGTTAATATGAACGGTTATATCTGGAACACCGTGTTCATATATAACAGTTTATAAAATAATCGTATAAATGGAATGATTACAAATTAATATTAAATTTACATAATACTAATTTATTCATACTTATTCGTTATTGTAGAGCAATTGTGTACAAAATACTGGCTCAATTATGAATTTTACTCTCTCTTTCTTTCTCTCGCTCTCTCTCTCTCTCTCTCTCTCTCTCTCTCTCTCTCTCCCGCTTTCTTTGTCTGTCTGCTCTCATTGTAACTAAATGATACTAAATTATGGGTCTAGTATATTAAAATTTCATATCGATACATCTATTGAAAAGTTAATCATATATTAAATACAAATAATCACGTTTCTCAATTCTTAAAAAAAATTAGAAAAATTCATTTTACTATGCTAATCATAAATATCCTTAAGATGGCTGCATCAAATATAAACTATCAAATAGAGGTCATGACATTATCAAACAATGGCTCAGCTTCATATATATGTGTTCCAACAAAGATACTGCATTTGTATATTTATTTTCAAACATAGTATATATTTCTTGATATCGATACATAAATAGAAGTTATATAAAGATTTAGAATACTAGACAGAATGAAAAGAATTTTAATAATAAAGTTTATGTGTATAAAAAATATTTCTATGTTAACCTAGTATTTTTGTTATTTTTATTATTGTTAAATAACCTTTAAGTTTCTTAAAGTTAATACCATTGTTATCATTTACGATTTATAGCTAAGATGCAAAGTAAATTTATAATTTACAGAGGTTTTTCTCTTACTTTCTCTCTAACTTTTAATCAATTATAATTCCTCGAATTGAAAGAGTACATATAATGTTAATCAAGCAGTCATTGAATTCATATTCAATTCTAATAGTGTTTACTTAGTCAAATTCAAATAGTTTACATAAATATTTATTTTATTACTTCTGATGTGAGCTAAAAAATAAATTGTTTACTGAGCTAAAAATTAAAATTATTTTAAAGTGATGGAGCCATCTTCAACTATAAGAGCATCATTTATATGATCATGTGTAAATATAAATTACCTGCAAATCGGCTGTAAGGCCACCTCGAAAGACCCACGGTTCTTGATCTCCACTCATAAAAGTTTCTTTCCAACCATTTGAAAACCCTAGCTCAAAAAATTGTATTAAAATACACACACATACACACACGCGCACACACACGCACGCACGCACGCACGCACGCCCGCACGCACACATATACATATGTATAAAATAGATAAGTATGCTTATGTACATATAAGTTAATTTTGAAATCTAATTATCTAATTATGTGATATTTCTGCATTTGAGAATACACATTGTTAAATAAGAATATCTATATTTATTTAAGACAAAAGATCAAAAAAGCTGTACTTGAATGTAAATAATTGCTGATATATAATACACTACCAAGACCACACTACTACAGAAAAATGTATAATAATGTCATGGGAAAAATTAACATCAACAAGCATTGATAAAATAAAAAATTTCTAAATATTCGATTCAAACATTAATACAGTTTATTTATTATTGTATATTATATATATTGCAATCATCGATGTTGTTCAAGAATTATTATTGACTATAATATATTAGTGTATAGTTGGTCGTATATTATGAATTTTTTAGAACAATTAGGTTAAGTATAAAGTATGAGAAATTTTTCTACTATAAATGTATCTGAAATAAAATATTTGTTACTCTTGAAAAGAACAAACTGGTCTAAAACTAAACAAAAAAAAAATTGGTGTGGATTTCTTGTTAGAAAATTCATGTCTCAAGGTTAATTATTATATTGTTCTTAAAGTTACGTTTCTTCTCAATAATGATTTATCTTCTTTTAATTTAAATATCCATGAATGCTCGGAAATGCTTGGAAATAATATTAAGATTTTGAAATAACTATCTTACATGCTAACTCGGATTTTTTGGAACAACTTTTGTGACGAATTTTGTATTTAATTTTTCTAATATCACAATATTCTTATTAAATTAACTTTATTTTATCATATAACGAATCAATAAAAATACTCCAAATATTTGTTTTCTTATATGGCCTTTACTTTTCTTAAACTACTTCGAAAATTTTTAAAGATTTGATTATTGCAGCTGAATTTATTGAATTTTTTTATTGTATGATAGCTTTTTGTATTATCATTCAAGCTTAGAACTATTACAAGAAATAAAACAATTTCATTAAAATTATCTTTTTTATAAAGTATATAAATAAAAATCTATTTTCATAGTTCTAAACTTAAATTGTAGATTTTTCTTTTTTATTGAAAAGCGGATGAAACGCATACATGTATAACTGCCTTGGGTAAATGTTGTCATCGTTGCTGGAAATCTGCCAAATGCTATTAACAAGAAAAAAACAGAAGTTTCGTTTAATAAAATGATACGGCTTATAGTTTCTATTGACGTGTTAATTTTTCTATGATTCTTTGATAAACTTTAAAATTATAGAAGCGAATTTATTATTTGTAGATAGAAATTTGACATATTTGAAATTCTATTATATGAAAAAATTCGATTCTGTTCTTATTAGTTTTTTGCTGAACAGAAAGCCAATTGAATATTAGATGCTGGTATTAAAGAATAATAAAATTATAAGTATATATTAATATAGTGTTCTTTTCTTCGAGGTTAGACAATTCACTAATGCGACCGATTTTATTTCTCAACCTGTGGTAACACTGCGAACCTGTAACTCCGCCACTGTAATAGTAGATCCCTACTCTCTTGATTAACATCTTAACGACCCTTGCACGATCATTTCTTCGCCAGCTTATTAGTGCTTTGTAACAACACGCGAGTAGTGCATGTCACGAAAATGGAACAGAGAAATTTAGAGAAACTGTGCGCGATAAAATTTTGTCCAAAAGTCAGCGAAACCGCGACAGAAACTTATGAAAAAGTGCTTAAAGTATATGGTAGTGATTCCCTGAGTCGTAGCCACATGCTTCGGTGGCATTCAGATTTTAAAAACAGGCCGTGAGAGCGTCAAAGACAAGATGCGAAGCGGAAGGCCAATTCAAATGCGAACCGACGCGATTGCGCAGCGCGTCCGCGCGTTCGTCAAGATCGACGACTAACCATTCAAATGTTGGCTGACGAGTTGAATATTCACCGGCAAACAGTTAGAAACATTTTAACAGAAGATTTTGTCATGAAAAAACTGTGCGCGAAGATGGTACCGAAGAACCATACCTTTCAGACGAGCAAAAAGCCCACCGAATGAAAATGATCCTACTCTTCTCGATTGAGTTATTGTTGGTAATGAAAGTTGGTTCTTTCAATATGACTCCGAAACTAAACGACAAAGCCAGCAGTGACTGTTCCCTGGAGCATCAAGGCCAAAGAAAGCGAGAATGAGCAAGTCCAAAGTGAAAACCATGTTCATTTGTTTCTTCGACAGCAAAGGACTGGTTCACAAACAGTTTGTACCTTCTGGGCAAACCGTAAATCAAGTATTTTACCACGATGTGCTCGAAAAATTCCGAAAAAGAATGCTTAAAGTGCATTAAGAGATCGCGAAGACTTGGGTTCTGCATCACGACAATGCTTCCTGTCACAGTGCGTTCAGTGTCTCTCAGTTTTTGACGTCTAAAGGCATCGCAACGTTGTCACAACCATCCTACTCACCGGACATGTCACCCTGCGACTTTTTCCTATTCCCCCATTTGAAAAAATTTGTCAAAGATCGACATTTTGACTCCGTTCAAGACATACAAGAATTTGTGACGAGGGTAAATCGAAGAGGTCCCACAAGAAGTGTAACAGAATTGTTACGAACACTGGAAAACTCGCTGGAATACATGTATAGATGCGGGGGGGATTACTTTGAAGAGGATTGCAGCTATGTACCTTAATTTTTAAATATATTCAATTTTTTAATTTTGTCGCATTACTTAATTGTCTGACCTCGGATCTATACAAATATGGCTTATTATATATTCATAAGTCAAGTATTATTAATTATATAGTGTAGAAAATTTATCAAATAGAAATAGTTAACTAAGATTTTGTTTTTCATTAATTTTCATTTGAAAATTATTAGGTTAGATAATTTTAGAATTGTTACTGCGTATAGGGCCTGCTTTATGATTAAGCACTCGCCACTTGCGCTTGCTATGTGAGTTGAGTACTTCGCTTTGCGTTGGTGCACGGTCTGTATGTTCAACTTCAGCTTTATTAAAAATCTGATGTTTTGATATATCGATTCGTAAATACAGATGCTTCTGTATCTATTTATCTCTCCCACACAACTCACCTTCATATATATCAACAAGTTGAGGGTTCTAGCAAATTATGACTGGCGCTTTGTGTATGTTGCAATCTCTGATTTGATAAAATCGTAAATTCTTTATAAGATTGCAGTGAACAAATACACGTGTCCTGTGTATGGCACAAAAGCTTTCTTTAAGATTTGGTTCTCACTGGGACTTAAGCTTTGTCTAAATCGAGTGAATCATTTAAGCTCTTTTAAGACCAACTTTTTTTTTCTTTTTTTTTTTTTTTATGTTATTTAACGTCGCTTTATTTATGCTTCCAATTATCGGTGCCAATCAGCGACGGAGGTCTACGATGTGTTTGTAAACAAAGCACATGTAAATAATTACAGCGGTGCCTGTATCAATCGGCCGAGACCGGGATTTGAACTCAGATCACCGAGTTAGTAGTCCTTCGCTCTAGCGATCGAGCCATCGTAGGCCTCAAGACCAACTTTATTCTATAAGTTATCAGTGCTAACAAGAGTAATCCTAGATGTACTGTATGGAAGCCTTCGAGAAAAGTAATCTAATGCATCTTTCATAGAACTAATTAAGTATTTCAATTATAAGATTAATCACATGAAGTAAATTCTATGATACACCTTTAGAATTACAAATAAAAGAAAAATGTTAGATAGATTTTAAAAAAGGAAAAATAAGATAGTTAAATCTGTATAAGAGGACACAAATCATGTTCTATACAGATAAAAACTAAACTTAGCAAAAACGTGTAAAAGAAATTTACAGAATACATGTATCATCGAACGATTATAACATAAACAAATTATAGGATCAAATGTCGGTAAATCAAGACGTATGAAGCTTTGCACAAAGAAAGCTGAACGCTTCCCTACGATGTAGTTAAGGATTTATGTACAAAACGATGCCTATTCATCTTAAGCTAAAAATTGAAAATACGTGACTGCTGCATTTGAAATTTAAAATAGACTTAATGAAAGTTTGCTGAATACGAATTACAATGTGTAACGAATGTCATTGCATTGAGGCGATGCGTGATAAGCGGTAAGGGTTAGTACACAAGCACCGAGTGAGAGCCTCGTACAGAATTCGGGCACTCTATCACGGATGTGCGGTCAACTCCGAGCATTAAAAAATACAAGGAAGGCTTGACGAGATTAGAGATGCAATTTATGAAAGTGACAAGTATTTTTGCATCTGCAGAAGAGATTCGGTTGCAATATATTTTTATGAAAAATAGGCCACGGTGCATATAGCAGCGTAGTCAGACCCTCCGTGCAATCGTATCCAGAAAATCCATATATAGATATATATGAGATACCTATATATCTCATAACCGTATCGCGTCATACACAGACCCTGCGGTGTATAATTTCGAATTTTCATGTTATAATCTATCCGTCATATGTAGCTTCGAATGAAAATACTTCTTTTGAAATTTGATATTAATAGTAATGATCGTGTCTTATTAACTTTGATATCATAATATGATAAACATGTACAGTTGACTTTCATAAAGGTGCAAGAATAAAAGTTCAATGTTCAATGAACGTTAAACATTTTTATTCTAATTCAATTACTTTGATTTGATCACAGTTTTTTATAGTAGTAATTTTAACTATTTTCCTATTTGTAATTCTTAGTTTTGTCATGGGTTTCTAATGACAAAATATTATTTAGTTGGACGTAAAAATTATATATCTAAAAAAATTCTTCAACCTGTATCTTTCTATATTCACAACATTCTGGGTCACCTTGGTTACATTTTTTTATTCGGTAGATAACGCCTGAGCATACGACGACGAGACCGTACCAACGATTAGCTTTCGGCACGTCGCCATTGTAACGATGCTGTCGCCGTCAAGTCGTCACTGAGCTCTTGCTGCCACGTGGTATTCTACCGCCAACCAGCAGGCCCCGACAGAAAACGACGGTCACTAATGGAACCACGATAACGGCAAGTGCCGCTGACATTATGCCTCGACTATCCGTGTTCTCTTGATGTAATCATGCTATATATGTTGTGTCCTCTTACCCATCCCCCTATAGTGACGCGTTATGGCCACATGCATACCTCGAACAGTAGGCTAATAATCATTCCAATAGTAGGCTAACAATTAATTTATATAATGAACCCGCTCGAAGTTCGATTCGCTCCAAAGTAGTAGCCGCGGTTATTATGCATATAGAGATCGTTATAGGCTGGATGTAGTGTATCTATAATAAAACATTTTTTTAATATAAATATTATATATTAATCTCAAAATTTCCACATTTCCGATCTCTGTCTAACCTATATAATAGCGACGGAATCAGCATGGACATTGACGCTGCTCATCAGGAACCACAATAGATAGCCGAACCGCTCCTACCCGAACGCGGATACAATTTATATTGCATAGCTAATACGATCGACAGCTACTTACGCGCGAATTGTATGTACGCGTGCGCGTATTCTTATGCACGTTTCGTTTGTGTACGTTGTTACGCGCGTGGCCGTTGTTTTATATAAATACTTGATCAATATTCTATACTTTAAAGAAACTATTAGTTTTTAAAGATTTATTAGATACGATGGTCCTTTATCACTTATGTAATGAGAAATTTATGTAAAATATGTGTAGATTTTGTGCAAAGTGAAGATTTTTGAACAATTATTTTTAATTTCTATTAAATATTTGATTGATATAAATTCCAGTCTTCAATTGCTACTAATACCTTTTAATTAGATAATAACTTAAATTATTTAACTTAAGTATTTCAAATATAATAAAATTTTAATGAGTTTTCAATGCTCAATTTCTAATATTAGACGACCACTATTGGTCTAGTAAAATAAAAAATAAAAAATAAAGCTATTCACGTAATTATAAAGTACTATCCAAAATATTTAAAGATTAATAATGGTAAAAATCATAATAATTATTATTATAGAAATCATTATTAAGTTACATTTTATAAAATTATATTTTATTTTTCAATTATTTAATTAACCTATATTTATATGTAATATGCAACTTATTTATCTACACTCATAAACATGAAACGGATATGAGTCAACATAAACGCAATGCTGTTGCGGGGTGGTAGATTCACGCTTTGGGCTTTCAGCAAAGTTGATTAAGATTTGCCGCGGTTATTAAGTGGTTAGATGATCGCTCAGGTATTTCTGCTTTATTGATCAGTTAGGTATTTATTCAAATTCCCGAATATGTGTGTGAGGTGTCAAATTGATAAAATTCGAATCCGAGCCTACGAATTTGAGCAGTTTCAATATATTAATTAGTTCAATCGATATTCCTAATTGGCATTCATTCGACAGGAGTTCGCCGTAAGTTTTCTCCGTTCCAGTAGCAAAAAGCGTGAATGCGTAGAAAATAGGACAAATGTACAGTTGAATTAATTTCTAAATCAGGGTAAAGACACATAAATATTTTACAGGGGCTTGCAAATATAAAAACATTTAATAAATGTATATATGAAAACTACAGACGGGTAGTAATTATAGCATTAATTAATTTTATATATAAAATTATATTTGGTAGTCTTTTTATTATTTTATTTAAATAATAAGACTTTTATCGAGCTCTTTTACAAGCCAAAATAAGGTTTTTCGATTGTTAAGCATGATGAACTTCAGAAAAATTCATCAAAAATGTTTTTGAGATACTTAATTCCGCTCATAAAATAAAGAAGTAAGATTTAATGTATTTGTTTAAGCATTTATAACTCTAATGTTCCTGAAAAAAAGTTTCCAGATTTTCTTAAGAGATTTGAATGCGAGAAAAAATAAGACGCGAAAAACGAAAAACGCTAAGAAACGAAACTCTTCAGCCCTCTTAACGAAGTATACCCTCATCACAAGCGGAAGAGAACAAAGAACGAAAATTAAATTAGATAGAAATTAAAACAGAAAAAGACAAATAATTAATGTGTGTGTGTGTGTGTGTGTGTGTGTGTGTAAAGTAGATAATATAATATCTATAACATAAATAATATAATATAATATAAATAAGCAGATTGACTATTCAGTCAAAACAGATCTAGAACCTTCAATATTTTAACTCTCTTTCTCTTGGGGAGTACAGAAATCATTCAAAATCCCAAAGAGATAGAGTTGCCTCATTCTCTATCTCTACTTCTATCTCTCGCTCCCTTTCTGCCTCAACCCTTTCTAGATTTATTTCTTAATTATAACTTATCTAATTTTGACTTGATATTGTTTTCTCGAACAGAAACATCTTGTGAATTACTACAGTCGTCATTATTAATGTTCCTATGTTAAATTGTTTTATTTTGTTTCATATTTGTAATGTGTATTTTCAGAATTCGTTTCCGACAAAACTCTCTTTGAATGTTTCTTAATATAAAAGAATAATTTTTTAAAGTCAGATTTATTTCAACGGTATTGGCTTTTCATCATTTCTAACATCACGGTTGACCTTCGTCTAATACGAGGCATTATGCTTCTAAGTGCGCATATAATTTCAATCATTGCTGGAGAACACTGATAAAAACAATAGTGAAAATCATTCAACACATTCTTCATACGTTTTATTTATTTTTATTTGATTATATTTATTTTTAATTTATTTTTTTTATTTCTATAGATTTCACTAACCATTACGTTCGAAAAGAAATGAATCAAAATTTAGTTTCCTGTACTTTTCGCTATGCCTATTCAGTATATCAGTTTTGATACGATCGTCCTTGATAAATTTCTGTTCCAGAGATCACCAAATGGCTGTACTCGTATACTCTTTAGAATTCATTTTTTTTATTATACATCGTACTCTTGTCGATTATTGTAAATTAGATTAATAAATATTTTTAACAATTTAACAAAAGTTTATACAATAATATACCATACTAATATAATGACAGTCAGACTGTCCTTGTTAATAATTGCCCCGTAGTATCCGAATGGAAATTACTCCTAAAAAATAAATTTATAAAAATTAAATTAAATTAAAAAATTAGAAACATAATATATATTCTATATTAGCAAAAGGACAATTTGACTGCCTCCACCACCTTAAATTTAAATTTACCTTAAATGTCTGACGTTTGGTGCCACTCCGGTTCATCTTGAAGAATTGAACTGAAATAAAAATCTAGCATGCTACTCTACATACACCTAAATTAATTTATATAATATTTATAAAACTCGCATCTTTCTTGTTTTTAAATTAAAAATAAAATTTTATTTTAATACATAATTTCATATTTATAAAGAATGATAAGTGTTGTCCAACTGACTTGACTCTTAACATTAAATTTACATAATAGCGATTTTTCGAAATACGAATACTTTCAAGAGTTTTCCTTTTATATCTACTGTTAATACCTTCTGCTAAAATATTTATATTTCCGACATCCAAAGAATGTAACAACTCTAAGTTATGTTCCTTTAGCCCGGATGCACCATTTATACTTCTTAAACTCTACTGTTATTCATTTATTCATTGTTTTCAGTATCTACCGGTTTGTCCAATCTAATATTTGTTACAATCTTTACTATGTATTTTAAATACTACGTCTGCTTTTAAATATTTATTGATGAATGAAACACTACGATTTCATTATTATTATTTTAAAATATAAAATATAATACATTCTTAAAACATAGTATTGGGTGTACAAGTAAGTTCCTAGCGTTTATCCAAAATGTGAGGTTTTATTATAAAAACGTGGTTACATATCCTTTATTCAAAGTATCATCCATTGGAGGCTATAACTTTTTCTCATGTTTTTGGCAATTTATGAATTCCGGACGAAAAAATTTCTCTCTATCAAGCCCAAGAAACGAATAATTTGGATTCGATATAATAGACCTTTGATGGTTTCACCACTCGGAAGCAGTTCGTAGTATATAATTAGTAGTAATGAAAGTAACTTTCTGGAGCGGACGTGATATCTACAGCTGAAACTAGATCCGGCGCTTAAACAGGCGACACAGACACAAATTATACATTTCTCTCACTAGTGCACAAGTTTAACTGACTTGCGCGCGTCAGATTAACTCCGCCCCTCTCCTCCCATCTTATTTACGTTTCCGATTTTCTTTCCATTCATTGTGGCTTGTAAGAACTCATATCTTAGTACAATTGATACAGTAGCCTATTCGCTTCGTACACTAACGTTAACTTTGCACAAGCACTACCCGTGGCAGTTTCACCAACTTATATTCTCACAAATTATATTGTCAGTTCAGTGCTTTATAACAAAAACTTTAATAAATTATATAATTCAAAAAATTACTATATAAATCTATTATTAATTGTATAATGAATTAATTTAGATAAATAAATACATTTTTCCATTGGTCTTATAGTCCAATTCAATAAATTAAAATTAATACACATCCATATGTAATTAATTGAAAATTATAATGACAGTCAGACTGTCCTTGTTTCAAATCATTCCCGTAGACTAATCTGAAATAAAACTATATAAGCTGAAAAACATTCTTGATTAGTAAAGTTAAATCTGACTGTCCCCACCACCTTTACCTAATTATAGATCTGCTGTAGTTGTACAACGTTGCAAACTCACTGCAGCTCCTCATCAGGGACTAGACTAAACCTTATATTAATATTCTAATGTATAAACACTCCTATCCCCATTAATCTAAAAAATTTAGTAATTTGAATATACAATCCCCCTTCTATATAAAATGTTCAAAACCAATCAATTTAATAAAGAATGATAAATGTTATCTAATTTACTTGACTCTAATATTAAATTCACATTATTTTGATTCTTTAAAATGTAAATATTTTTAAGACTCCCTTTTGTAATTATTATTAATACCATGTTCCAAACTATCCACATTCACAACATCAAAAGAATGTAAAAACTTCAAACAATGTTCTTTTGATTTTGTGAATGTGGATATTTTGGAACATGGTATTAATAATAAGTACAAAAGGGAGTCTTAAAAGTATTCACATTTCAAAGAATCGAAATTAACTAAGAAAAATAAATTAGATAACAATTTGTCATTCTTTATTAAATTTATTTGTTTTGAACATTTTGTGTAAAAGGAGGATTGTATATTCAAATGACTAAATTTTTTAGTTTAGTAATGATAAGGTTTAGTTTAGTGCACGAAGAGGAGTCGTAGCAAGCTCGAAACGTTGGATAAGTATAGCAGATCTTCAATTACGTAAACGTGGTGGGGACAGTCGGATTGCACTGTACTAATAAAGAATTTTTTTCAGCTAATATATTATAATTTCAGATTAGTCGACGGGAGTGATTTTAAACAAGGACAGTGTGACTGTCATTATAATTTGCAATTAATTATATATGGATATGTATTAATATTGATATAAATATATATTGATACTATTATGTTTTAATTTTAATTTATTGAATTGGACTGTAAGACCAATGTAAATATTTCTTAATTTATTTAAGAAGAGTCAGCATAAGCACAATTAAAATATTTTGAATTAATTTAGAGTTATTTTATTGTAATTTTAATTATATAACTTTATAACAAAATTGCATTGATAACATTAATATTTTCGATCACTAGCAATATAAGGTATAAATAAGAATAATTTAATTCACATTATAATTGTGCTAGGTTATATTAATTTTATCACATTTTGTCTTTCACTAACTATATTAATTGTGATTTTCAAATTTTGAATTCTATGCAGAATATTACAAATAAGAACATTCTGACTGTCATTATAATTATATTAATTTAGTTATAAACAGACTGTAAGGCCGATATAAATATTTATTCATTAAGTGTAAGACAATCGATGTAAATTAAAATGTAGGATATATATATATATATATATATATATATATATATATATATATGCATATTGATATACACAAATTAATTTAATATACATTGTTTCAATAAAAATATTAATAAAGTTTTTTTTCCGTATAAGATAAGTTTCTTTATTATAATTTCTAATATAAACATATTCTAATACCAATCAGTCTTTAGTACTGTATCCATTCTCGATTAGCTGATTCATCAAAATATGCAGGAAAATCATTTTTATTCTATATAAATTTATATTAGGATAAAATATTACTTTTAATAGGCAGTTATATTTTAATCTACTAATATGATATAGTTCTTTTTAAAAAATTATGCTTACTATCCGAACCTTGAGTACTTATATTAATATTAAATATTTATCACAGAGATATAAAAGCGTGTTTGTCTAGCGTATTTGTTTTTCACTGACTAAAGTTCTCTGGCTAGATATACCCATGATATCTGGAGAGAGAGAGAGAGAGAGGGAGAGAGAGAGAGAGAGAGAGAGAGAGAGAGAGAGAGAGAGAGAGAGAGAGAGAGAGAGAGAGAGAGAGAGAGAGAGAGAGAGAGAGAGAGAGTTTAGGGACGTACTGAACGCGTGCGACATTTGCGATTCTCCGTCAAAAATATGTGACGGGACATACTTACAACATCGGAAAGGAGCAACAATGAATATCAAAGGAAATCTTAGTCTCGATAAAATAAGGCACCCTTGTGTAAGACCTTTATAATCTGTACAACGAATAGTTACATTATTGATATGATGAATCTATTTTAACCCAATCAGAACAATGCTTCAATTTTAGAAGCTGATTTAAAAAAACCAGAAGGCTTGAAGGACTTATCGAAAGAAGAAGATTTTTTGTTGGCGATTGAGGTTCCGTTTATTCAAGAGAAATCACTGAAGTTATTTAAGTACTAGTACGGTCTCAACATATCAAATCTAAATTGTACAACTGTTATATACATTATAAACCAAATTATATTGGATACAACGGTATTTTACGTTACATCTGTGATCATGATAATTAGTAAACTTTACAAAGTATACATTTAGAAATATTTCTCTGAATCATAGGTATGTTTATTCTACAGGTAATAATAGCTTATTACATATATAACAAATATCGCATTGGATAAATGCATCAATTTGTGAATTTTAAAGTCATGGAACCCATTCATGCTTTAATCCAGTATTAGATTAATGTTTAATATTTTGTTTTTAAGTAGAAAAGTATTAGATCGATGTTTTTTAAAGTGAAATAAGTAATTGTATATATTTTTAAAAATAATATTTTCTACTTGACGAAAGTTGTTCTGAAAACGTAGATTTTTTAATTAAAGAGTCTAACATTCATCTTCCGAATGCATGTTTAAAAGTTATTTTCTGAAATTCTAACTTCGCTATAATTTAGTGACTTACATCACTGTAAAATTGACATTAATTAACAATTTGCGAGGATTTCAAATGATGTTTCCTCTTTAAATCTCAATTATTCAATTTGAATAATTTGAACCCAACAATCGACATCTACAATTTAAGCATTAAAACAAATTATCGCTTTACATATGAAAAAAGTCTCTAATATGTTTAACAAAATAAAAATTGCTTTCATATTAAAAACAGTATTAAAAGAAAAATATCTTATTAAATCATTTAAAAACATTAACTAAAAAGTAAAATTTTAAATGTAAAAAGAAATTGCTAAAAAATGATAAAATTTGAATGTCAAAAAATCAGAACTTTTAAATGTTCATATTAGGAGGATAAAGCTTTAATGCTTTTTAAATTAAAATATTCTATGTTTTGAGAAAAAAAATCAGTTCAGTAGAAAAACTAACTTCTACGTAATTATTTGAACAGCAATTTCCTAATTATTATTTTTTTTTAAACAATAAGTACGCGTAGGCTTCCATTTCTAAAAAGCACCCGCCCACGATTTTATTGAAGATTTGTATATACTTATGAGTTTTGAGTTGCTAAATATTAGTAGCTTTATCCGAAACTTGAATTTTAATATTGAAAAGATATTTTTTCAGACTCATATAAAAAAATAGGAATAATTGCAACAAAAAATATTTTAAATATATATTGTAATCAATTCTTTAATTAAAAATTATAAGTATAGGTATTGTCTTACTTATTTATATTTATAATGAAATAAAATCTTGAAAATGAATTTTATGTAATGTACCATAGGATTTGAAGCAAAAATCTGGTTTATATGAACTCGAATTTGAGAATTTTGGTGTTCTGAATTGTAATGAACAAATGGGACAGCGATAATTAATAAAACTTAAATGTTTGAAAATATTTTAATATTAAATTTAAGATGATGACAATAAGTAATCGTGACGTACCGTTTAGAAAGCCAGCAGAATAATAATCTCAAGAAAGAATACGCCCGTGTTTATATAGGACTATCCCTACTCTTGGGAGTAAGTTTCCGCGAATTCGGCGATAAGATAAAGCATATCCGATCTCGAAAAAGTTCGCCTCGCAGCCTGGCGGCCCGGAAATATTTCACACTTGATATTATAATGAATATTATCATGAATCAGTGAATATTATAATCAATTCTATTTGAGAGAGATTATTTATTTTCAACTTTCGAAAATGCCCATGCTTTCCACCGAGTAAAATGCATGTGCTGAAGAATACAGCTTTTGAAAACGTAAGTTTTCCGGGCACGGGAGCGGAATCTCCAAGCACATACATTATCTCATAGAAATCATGGTATTTTCCAGTCACAGCATTGTATCAATATGAAGTCTTCTCGAGATCACGTATTTATCTACAATAACTTCGCCTAATAAACTACATTAAATGATTAGAATTAAACTAGAAAATATTCGGCTGACTTTCTTTACAATTGATGATTTTACGTTTGTCGTACAATGAAACTTGCAAATACTTTTATAAATATAAAGGTTATAATACCGCAAGCCACAGTTACAAAATAAATTTTAAACTCGCTGATAAACTTAATATTAATTTTATTCGGACTTATCTGTATTTTATTTTATACAGTCCGGCGCTGTCGAACCTAAACAAACACAAGAATACTCAAATTACACCTAATTTTCATCGTAAATCTTTATCTTCTTCAGCTTAAAATAAGAAAATAACAATAATACAATACATTAATAAAATTCTTAAAATAATAACATTATAAATTATCGCTAATGTTTTTATAATTAATATAAGCTAATGAATAATCCGTGTGATTTGCGTAAAGTAATATGAGTCCGTAATAATTTTCCTTCCCGTATAAAATTTAATTAATTTGGTACTTCTATTTTACACAATAATTTTATTAACTTTCTCATCGATTGAATATAATCACCCATCGAAGTGTGTACTTCAGCTGTTCTAACCTGATCGTCTTTTCCCGGAAAAACTCGCGTAATTTTACCTTTGGAGATTGGAAATCAACGATCAAGACTATATCACCCACTTGTAGTGGAACTTTACGCTCCAATTTTTTTTCTAGATAATAAATTTGGTAAGTATTCGCGAAACCAACTTTTCCAAAATGCATCCGCATAACTTTGAGCAATTTTCCATTGTTTTTGTAAGTAAAGATTCTTTGCACCATACTTTCCTAATTCAATGGCTCCCGACGATATATCTATCAAAAAATGGTTGGGCGTTAAAGCTTCCTGATCCCGCGAATCTAAAGAGACTTGGGTAAGTGGTCTCGAGTTGACAGAATGATCGATCTCCGTTAAAAGTGTTTGCAAAATCTCCTCATTTGGCGCTTGTTCACGTAAGATGGCATTTAACGAAATTTTTACCGAGAGAATTAGTCTTTCCCACGCACCGTCCGTGTTCGGAGCATCTGGCGTATTAAATCGCCATTCTATGTGTTTTTTAATCGCATAGTCTTTTATTACACTGTTATCAATATTTCTAACCACGTTTTTAAGTTCTTTACTGGCTCCCTTAAAATTCGTGCCTTTGTCACTATACATAATTAATGGAGCGCCCCTACATGAAGCTAATCGTTGCAAGGCCATTATTGCTGAGTTAGTGCTTAAGCTGTGGGCAAGCTCTAAGTGTATTGCTCTCGTAGTTAAACAAATAAATAGTACCCCCCATCGTTTTTTGCACCCATGATAATACCGTCGATGATATTGAACTATTAGTGATTTTGTTGCGTAGTATTTGCTATCAAGTAATATAGGCTCGTTATTGAAAATTTCCGTTGGGGATAACATTGCGCGTCCATGGACTCTTAATATATTATTTTTATCTATATACGGTCTTAAACTTATTATGGCGCTGCTCTTTTTTATTTCCTTTCCGTTTATTAACAATTCTATTTCATTTTGAACGAAATCTCTTTGAACAACACGAAACCAATATTTTTCATAACATTCAATATCTTGAATGTTTGTATCGAATTTCGAATAGGCAGCATTTCTCCAATGCTTAAGTGCTTTACAAATCCGACGAGCTACAACGAGCAATCCATCCTATTCTAATAATTTTAAAGCAAGTGAATTATCATTCTTTAACGAAGAAACTACATAAACCATTGCTTTTCTGGATTCTAGCTTATCTATAGATATTTTTCATTCTCGCTTAAATACCACTCTTTGGGCCACTCTACTTTAGATTTAGTCAAAAAATCCGGCCCCTTAAACCAACGATATTCTGTCGAAAATACGCGCATATCCTTTCCAAAACTTGTCGCCTCATCGGCTGGATTCTCTTTACTAGAAATCCAACGCCATTCTGTGCTTTCTGTAATTTCCGTGAGCTCGCCCAATTGATTCGCGACATAAATATTACGTCTACGTGGTTCAGACTTAATCCATCGAATTACTGTTATAGAGCCCGACCAAAAAACACGACGGGAAATTTTAACCTTCAGCTCGCTTTCAATAAATTTTGCGAGGCGGGTACCAAATAATGCTACTTGTAATTCGAGCCGCGGTATCGATAGAGGTTTTAGCGAGGTGACTCAGCTCTTTGACATTATCAGTGATACACAACCTTTACCGCCAATCTCCGTTCTTAAATATGCAGCTGCGACGTATGCCAACAAACCAGCATCACAGAATACGTGCAGTCGCGTATTTCCTTCCTCAAATCCTGCGGGAATGAAACATCGCGGTATAGAACATTTTTTCAACTCGCTTAGTTGTGACACCCATGAAAGCCAGTCTACGCGTTGCTCATCTCTTATCTTATCATCCTATCTCATTCCACTACGCCATATCTGTTGCATTAAAATTTTTGAAGCTATCGTAAAGAGAGCTAATGATCACTCTTAAAATTTCTCATTTTGTCGATTTTCTTTGATTGATTAAAATATCATTTGGAATTTTCTATATTAAATTTTAAATTATCGGTATAAGTATCCCAAAACAAACCCAATACCTTCTCTCCTTCCCGGTCACACAATCGCGTTTCTTGTTTATTCAAGAGTATCTGATCTTTCTTTTCCATTGAGCATAACACGTGTTTTACTTTACTCACCCAACTATGCATCATGAAACCGGTGTCAGCGTTTATTTTGATTATTCCCTTTATTAAACTCATAGCTTCTGGTTCGGTTTTTCGACTCGTTAATATATCATCCATATAACTATCGTTTATGATACATTCGGCGGCGTTTGGATACGAGTCTATAAAATTATTCGTGTTTCGATGTTTTATATAAATCGTGCTACTCGGAGATGATTTTGCGCAGAAAATTAACGTCGTCATTTCGTACTCTTCTGGTTCTCGATTTCTATCCTTACTGCGCCATATGAATCTCTGTGATCCGCGATCAGTTTCTCTTATTTTTACCCTCAAAAACATGTCTGAAATATCGCCCATGATTGCTACTTTATATTGTCGAAACCGAATCAAAATGCCCGAGAAAGATTTTAATAAATCTGGCCCCGTTTCAAGCTGATCGTTAAAGCTTATTCCGTCAGTTTTAGCTGCTGCATCAAACACAAAACGTACTTTATCTGGTTTGTTAGAGTTAAAACTCCGAAGTGCGGTAAATATCATACAGGAGACGGGTCACAGTTTTTATCAACTTTCTTTGCGTATCCTAAATCAAAAAAATCGTTGCATTTCTTTATAGTAAAGACCGGCATAAATCGAATCGTGATCTAATTTTCTTTCTAAACAAAGCAAGCGCCTACGCGCCATCGACAAACTGTCTACATTTGGTGGAAAATCGTTTTTCCATAAAAGGCCTGTTTCCCAGCAACTACCTGATTTTCGGCTCGTCTCGTTCAGAATTTTTGACGCTCGTTTGTACTCAATTTTTTGCTTTACATTTTCGTTCACACCTAATAAATCTATCTCAAAATACTGTTTCATCAATTTCTCTAAAGCAATATCTTCCCTTTCAATATCGTCAAATATGCGCGCGTTATTATTTTCTAGATGAGATACGATTAGATTGGATGCATTCGCCGGGTTTGAAATTATATACATAGCACCATGAACAGCACAACCGAGTAACGTATGCGATAACGCTAAATTCGGATGATCGATTTGTTATAATGCCCTCGTAGTTATTAATTCCCAATTATCTTGGTCGATTAATAACTCAACTTTTGCATTGTAATAAAAGAAAATTTTTATATTTGCTAAATCAAATAATTTTTTAACAAGCGCGTGATTGACCGATTGACTCGGCAGATTTAATTTTTTTGTGGTTGCAACGCCTGTTATTGGTTTCTTCTCAAAAGCACCTATAACGTCGATATTTACTTTCTCACAATTCTGCATCACTATTTTTTCATCTCTTATTCCGACTAGCGTTAAATCGATTTGTATACCTTTAGCTCCTATCTCTCGAATTAATGTTTTATTTATCAAAATTAATGTAGAACCTTCGTCTAGTAATACAAATGTATTTTTTTTAACTTTTAGGGCCTCAAGGCGCAACGGTAATATCTTTAAAAGAATATTATTTGTGTTGACTTCTAGTCATGCAGACGGATCTATTGTTCATGAATTTAAGACAGATTGATTTGTAATTTCTTTTTCAAAATTATATTCTTTGTTAAAATTATTTTTCGTGAAATCTAGTAATAAATGGTGAAGCTTCCCACACTGTGGGCATTTGCGCGCATGGCAGTTACTTTTATCATCTCCGAATTTGAAGCAAACATAACATAACTTATGTTTCCTTGCTAATGTCCAACGTTTTTCGACTGATTCGCTTTTAAAATGTACACACTCCGATGGTAAGTGATTGCCTCGAGAACAAATTTTACATTCGCGAATTCTATTATAATTATAAACAGCTCTTTTATCCGAATTTTCTTTTACATCTTTCGTTACATAAACTTTTCCTTATCTTTCAAATCGCGTATCTTTTCGTACGCATACTGGTTTTTGTACAAAATCAACCGGATCAGTATTAATATAAAAAATACCAGCTTTTGCGGCTAATTCTGTCTCTTTATAAAGAAAATCGCTTAAAATTTCAAATTCTGATTTTTCTTATATTACAGTGTCGGCGTATCTATTGTTCGAATATTTTAGCGCCAGTGGTATTTTACTTCTGATGATTTTTCCTAACTCCGGACTATGCAAATATCCGGCCAATTTGAAAGATTTGAAGGCTATTAGCGCATTTTTTGAATTTAACTGCAAACTGAGTTAAACTAATCCTACCGGACTCGATATTCAGCAAAACATTCAAATCATTTATAATTTTTTCTGCTACTGCTTTCTTGTTCCCGTTGTGCAGTTCTAGAGTTTTTATAACTGCGTTCACGTCATGACTAATAGCAAACAAAATATGTACTACTTAACGCGCTTCTCCTTTCAATACGTTAAACAACCGAGCTATATTTTCGCGCTCGCCAAATTCACCTAACTCTGATGTTAAATTATAGGCTTCTTTGAAGTGAAGCCATTCTAGTGGGTTACCAGAAAACGTCGGTAAACTTTTCGCAGTCGTGAGATGATTAACAAAGCGCGAATTATTTTCGCCAACTGACGCTTCACGCACTGAATTTAAGGTTCGTTTTAATGCCTTTACTCGCTATTTGAGAATTGAAATGATATCACCACAATGCTGTGTCTCCAGGATTACGAGTTGCCTCTGCCGGCTGCAACTGAAGAGGTTATAGGAGGTTGGAGTTCAGCTCCAAGGTTGCTCTCATCATCGTTCGCAATAGGAGACTGGTGTACGGCCGTCTACTTGTACGGCACTCACCGCTGTAGTTGACTTCCGAACTCTGCTTCTAGATAACCTGTTATTTCGTCTCTGCTGGTCGACATGAACGGCTGGTACAGTTCAACTTCCTCAATGTTGACTGCATTTCGCCGTTGAACACGTCTGTTCACAGGTGGCCGTGATGTTTGTAGCCGCTTGGCCGTTGGCTGATCTTCACTGGTCTATACTGTCGGCCTTCTCGATTTCTTCGATAACATGTTGCTCGAGTATAAGAAATAAATCGAAAGATTAAGTTTTAATTTCAATTAATGTCCCAGTATTCCGGAAATAATTCCCCAGTTTCGGCACCAATTTTTGAAATGAACAAATGGGACAGAAATAATTAATAAACCTGAAATGTTTGAAAATATTTTAATATTAAATTTAAGATGATGACAATAAGTAATCGTGATGTACCGTTTAGAAAGACAGCAGAATAATAATCTCAAGAAAGAATACGCCCGTGTTTATATGTGACTATCCCTACTCTTGGGAGTAAAGTTTCGCGAATTCGGCGATAAGATTCGTTTTCTGTCAGTGATTTGTTTTCTGTCGCAAACAATATATTTTTTCTTATTTGATTAAGGAAGGAATCCTAGATGTACTATTACTAGAAACATATATGTAATTTTTACAAAAGAGTGAGTCAAGTAAATATTCTTGAAAAATATTTTACTATACTATACATTTTTTTTTTAATATCAAACATTTTTAGGCATATAAAATCTGATTTTTAATTAATACACGAAACTTCCTGTAGAGCTCGTCCCGACACACCTGGACATTGTATTCTACCGTCCGAAAACGAAACTCCCCGTGAAAGTCGTTGACAGACACCTGGACATCGTGTTCTACCGTCCAAACACGAAAGTCCCCGTAGAAATCGTCGCGACACACCTGGACATCGTATTTTACCGTCCGAACACAAAACTCCCCGTAGAAGTTGTCCGGACACACCTGCGCATCGTATTCTACCGTTCAAACACAAAACTACCCGTGGAATTCGTCCCCACATACTTGGACATCTGTTTCTAATGGTCGAACACGACATTATGATCTGTAGTAGCCAAATGTACACATAATGATGCATGTATATCTAAATCCAACTCGCCTTAGAAGTGCTGTCGGTCTACTTGATTTAGTTAGTTACTGCCAGAACTTACACAAATCTAGTGAGTATTTACCGGATGGACAAAATTCAATAACTAGAAAGATAATGAAAGTGGATTTAAAAAATTCACTGCTTAATAACTTTAGTATAATAAACGTTTTTTACATAAATCTTTTTTTGAATTGAAATATGACGGAATAGCTTTCTTTTAAGCATAATCAGAAGTAATATAATGGCTTAATATTGACGCAATAATTATTTGAAAATCTCGAAACCCAATATCAGTGTATATATACCACAATTGTATTCCATTATTTTGAATTTAAGCAAAAGACAGTATAAATCCATCCAGCCTAGTATGTAAATATACATAAGTATTAATTTGATAGCGCGACCGCGTTCCTTGATATTTATAACAATTCAAATGTTGATTATGATATTTGATAATTTCATGGTATTGAAATAAGTTTGTTAATAAGTTGTTTTTCATGAATTTAAAAATACATAAATTACTATAAATAATAATTATTTATATAAACTAACACTCTTGTATTTAGCTAGTAAAGTTTTTGAAAATCTCTAGATATTGAACTATTTAGCACTTAAAATATTTCCGGTGCAGACTGTATCGGAAAAACAGTCGATACGCTGTCAATAAGAAAACATTTGCAAAGTAGACCATTCAAAATCACTTGAAACGCCGATGGTAATAACTATCTTTGTTTTTAAATGACATGTAGCATTTCGTCCCCGGTGTGAGCTACTTCGTGCTCTGGTTCAGCCCACCTCGGCACCTGACCGCTCAACTCGCCGTCAGGCTCGCTTGTGCAAGTTCCTTTAATTTCCGTTAATATTTACACTATAGGTTTGGTCTACGCTCAGACCGCGTAAACCCTTGGTCACTTAGCCCGCCACCAAGTACCCACAGTATAAATATTTAGTAAAACTCAATTCTAACTCTCGCTCAAGCCACCAGAGTTTTGAATTGAGTCCACGTTTATTATTTATGGATAATAAACAAATTTCTTTCCAATCAATCAAGAACGAAAATTACATTTTATTATGGCGCTGGATTTCTTGTATTTCTTATTTAAATCGAACCTTTCATTAAATTAATAAATATTTTTTCATTGGTCTTACAGTACGATCAAATCAATCGAAAACAGTACGTAACAACATCTGACAGTATAAACATATTAAGTACCTCTGTTGAACGTATAAATTATTTTATTGCGATGAAAAAAATTCCGGCCTCCCTTGAGTATTGAACCCAAGACCCTACGATTCGCAAGCTAACGCATTATTGACTATGCTAAAACGCAATATGCGATTACTATACTATACTTTGCATATGACCGTACAGCACTTAAGATCATATAATAATTTTATAAACACAAGATAAAATGTATATAGTAAATCAATTTTTTATTTCTTTCCCAGAAAGGCATGCAGATTTATATACGATAAATAAATATATATATATATATATATATACACTAGCATCCCTCATCTCGACTTCGCCCGAGATAATAATTTAACCGATTTTTTAAACAATTCAATAATATCTAAATAAAAAGTACTCTATATATAAAAATCTATATTACTATAAATAATTAACCTAATTTTCCTATCGTTGCTTCTGTATATACATATTACATACGGCTTCTATGGGGAAAATTGTTCTTTTGAGTTCGGGCTGTTGAAACAGATGTCCAAGTATCTCGAGACGACGTTTACGGAGAGTGTCATGTTCAGATTATAGGAAATGTCTTCGGACGACTGCTATAGAGAAAATATCACGCCAAAGTCGCTCAAAAATCAAGGTTATGCTCACTGTTTTCTTCGATTATCGTCGTGTGGTACATTGTGACACAAAGGAGTAAAATAGACGTTTTCCGACGAGGGTATGTTTGCCGCCCGAGCGAAGCGAGGGTGTCAATTTACCCGAGTCCGAAAACGCCTTTGCTCCCGTGTGTCACATACTATTTTCCCATACGAAGGCGCTTTTTCTTTCTCAAAGAATTGCACAAAAAATTGAACGGCAAACTCACAGAATTAAAGAATGTCAAAACCCACCCCCATGTGTTAGTCATGCTTAGATAGAGCGAGCAGGTATAAAATCTAAAGGTCCAAATGATACTCGCTCTGAAATAAGTTGCCCTAACATAAAATGTAATACGTTGGGTTTGAAAAAAAAAAATATTATCCGTTTTCTCTTAAGGTTATACCCGCAATTTACTTGAATTGAATAAAATTCAATTAAATAATTTCCTCTTATTTAGAAATGGTTAAAGTATGTTAAAAAGAGATGTAGAATTGGGCGGTGGGATGCAGGGGGTGAAACCCCCGCCGGGGGTTGGGAGGCGGAGCCCCCTTTTCTATAAATAAATAAGACTAATCAATTTAAGGTTATAAGTTTGTTAATAATCTACGCTCAAAATAAAATTTTAAAATATTTAATATCATAATAAATAGAATTTAAAATTAAAACTAATTAAAAAAAAAGATATAGATAATTTTTAATACTTAAAAAACATAAGAATTTTTATAATAAATGTCAGATAGAATATAAATCTTATTTTATTTTAAAATCTTAAATACCCAACTCAAAGTGCAAAAAAGGTCGAGCTCGCGGTCGATTGGCGCATATGCTCGTAAGTCTAAACATCGTAAATGCCAGATGCTACGCAGGCACAGAAAACTGAGAATCCTACCTGACTACACGGTTCCGTTCATTCACTTTTCCTCCCAAGGGAGGAAAAGTAAAATTCTGTTTTCTGATTGGTCGGAAAGCGGCCATAAACACTTTTCCTTCCTAAGGAGGAAAAGTAGTAGTTTGCTCCTTCTAGACAGCTGCAGAAAATCGTATTTTGCACCCCGAGTGCGGGAAAGTATATTTTTATAATGCGTGCACGCGTGTGTGCATTTGTTCAAATGCTGTTACTAAAACAGGTATTTTCCCTGCATCCCTGCCTCCACATCCTACATCTCTTTTTAACACTATGAATTTCTAATTAAAATAATTAATTTAATTTAATGATACAAAATTCAAATAAATTTCAGAAATTATCTTAAGAGAAAACCAATATTTTATTTGTTCAAATTCAATGAATTACATTTTGTGTTAGGGCAACTCATTTCGGAGCGATTATCATCTAGACGTTAAGTATTAATTTGCTCGCTCTATACAAGCATAAGTAACACAAAGAAATTTTTTTCATTCAGTTTTATGTGCACTTCTTTGAAGAAGAGGAAGCACCCTCGTATGGAAAAATAGTAATAATACAAGTTTTTTTATTAATCTATCATTCGTCAGTATAACATAATAAGTAACGAGTAAGACTATTTTTTTATTGTTGCTACGATTGATTTGACACCTCCTTTTCTAAACATATAATCATTTTCATACTCTCTCTCTTTCTTTCTCTCTCTCTCTCTCTCTCTCTCTCTCTCTCTCTCTCTCTCTCTCTCTCTCTCTCTCTCTCTCTCTCTCTAAAAACTTATACGCTTTAATTTCATTCTTATTCACGCTTTTTTCATATTGCTTTTTCTCGACACTCGATACAATACTTTGTATTATTAGTTTACATCTTGTTTGAATCTCTCGTTTAAATATTAAGAAGAATGGTATTTTATTTGTAGTTCTATATTCCGTAGAACATTAGTCCAATAATAAACGATTAATTGCATATTTTAAAAATGTACCGTCTGTTACTATTTTGTTTGTTTTATCTTCAGAAGTTTCTACGAAGTCTTCTCCTACTTCATTAGTAGCTGAATAATACGGCGGTGAAAAGGAACGGTTGATGTTCTTTTGTTTAAAAAATCGTTTAAATTCCTCGCTTGTTAAGTAAGGCTCGTTGTTCGTTATTAAATTTTCCGCTAATCTGAATCTCAAAAAAGTATTTGCATTGCTGATATTACTTTGCTTGCCTTCGGACCAATGACTTCCTGTCATTTTGAATGCGCATCAATAACAAACAAGAACATTTTTCTGTAAAATAATTCGCAAAAAATCCGCGTGTATTCAACTCCACGGTTTACTTAGCCACTTTATGGTGTTAAAATCACTTTAGGTTTTTTCGGAATATGATTCTAAAGAAATTCTGCAGTTATCCGTTATCTCATCTATATCGTCTTTTATGTTTGGCATCAAAAGTAGCTTCGAGTTATTTATTTCATTTTGATCAGACCTATATAGGATACATGTAACTCATTTAATACAGCTTTTTTCATAACCTTCAGTATAATAATTCTCTTGCTGCATAGAATATAATTATTTTCAATACTTAGTTCAATATTTTTCCTAAAAAAATTTTTATTATCATTATTTATACCTCATTCTGCGTTATTCGGAAATATTGTATATTATATCATATAAAATTATATATTTTTGCTAAAGTTTTGTCTTTTAACGTTCCTTTAGATAGTAGCTTACTACTCATGTAGGCCAATCCTCCTGAATAAAATTTATTACTGTAACTTCCTTTTCAAAGATTTTAGTATTATTGATAATTGGTATTCTCGACAAAGTATCTCAGTTACCATTATTTTTGAATTTGTCAATTTTAATTTTGTATTTAAATCGTGATGAAAGGTAAGACTAGATCCAAAGTGAATTTGATCGATGTTTATTTACATAAAAGTTGTAATATTCATGTCTGCATGTGGCTCTGCGATAGTCGCATATCTATAGTCTACCATTAAATTCATTATATTTAAATTGAACATTAGTTAACAAATATCAAAATGGTATATATACTTATATAGTTTTCGCTGTAGAATGGTTTTTCTTATTTATTCAACATTATTTGATTTCAATATCTATCGAAATACGATTTTTTAAAAATTTGTTAGTTAAATAAAAAAATAGTACATCCAAAGAAGGTTTTCATTTTGTGAATTATAATTAAATGAATTATTGCGAGGAATAATGCGATACAAGTCACCTCTACAATAAATCAAGTAAAAGGATTGAATTAATAAATATTTTTTTTAAGACAATTTAATTGCTCTGTCAACGACACCTCTCAATGCTCCAATTTTGTTTCCGAATTGGTGGTGTGAATTAAAATCTAAAAACCTACCTGACCAAGTAGGCTTTCTGTACCAATTAAGTTTTACCTTATTATTACTACATCTAATCACATTGGTGGTGGGGATGAGTATATATAGATTAGAATATAAGGTTTAGATTAGTCCCTGATGAG
Source organism: Sycobia sp. Sy_11 (assembly GCA_018907035.1). Lineage (NCBI taxonomy): Eukaryota > Metazoa > Arthropoda > Insecta > Hymenoptera > Epichrysomallidae > Sycobia > Sycobia sp. Sy_11. The sequence goes on along the minus strand of JACCIC010000178.1, from coordinate 543,340 downwards.
GAGCCGTAGCGAGCTCGAAACATTGGACAAGTCTTCAATTAGGTAAGGGTGTTGGGGACAGTCAGACTGCACTTTACTAACAAAGAATTTTTTCAGCTAATATTTTATTTTCAGATTAGTCTACGGGGGTGAATGTAAACAAGGACAGTCTGACTGTCATTATCATTTTAATTTAATTTTTAATTTAATTTTTATTTTTAATTTTTATTTTTTATTTTTATTATTTTTTATTTTTATTTTATTTTATTTTTGGTTGAAATTGATTGGACTGTAAGACCAATAAAAAAATATTTATTAATTTGTATATGGGCAGTCGACAGAAGTACAATTCAATTGTTTTAAAAGGATTGAACTCATAGAACTTTGAATACAATCTCCACTCTTAATTTAAAGCATAAATTTTGAGAATGATGGTATATGAACATACGAACAACGTTTTACTATTTAACTTATTATGACGCCATGTATACTTTAGTCAGCTATAGCTGGAAAAGGGTGAAGCTGTATTTTCTGAAGAATAAACCATCAATTCAAATTGTAAGAGTTAATAAATAAAACGTTCAATTTTCCTCTCAATATTATTAAACTTAAAGGTAAAGATTTGATAATAATAATTTTATTTACAAGATCACATTATATAAAAGTTTACAAATTTTATTTTTGAAAAAATTGAACATAGTAAAACTAATTGGATGGACAAGAATCGAAGTAAAAATCTATTTGAACATATAGAGGGCTATTCAATTACAACTTTATAATAAAATATAATCATGCTCCTTTATTTTTTAGCGAATTCATACTGTGATACTATATACTTGAAACGGAGATACATCAAATGGTCGGAGAAAAAGAAGCTCAGTGTTAATGTAGCTTATAGTCCGGGAGCCAGCAACATTTTTATGTCATATATTTATCGTCGGTCGAAAATTAGTTTAAATGATTCGTTTCAGTGTCCTCCAAAGCGTAGTGATCGTCCGCTGCATCAATTAATCTGTTTGTGGCAACGCCAGGTACCCAAATGTAAAAATGTAAAAATGTTAAAAAATTGATAAAAACCAGATTTTATGAAATAATGTTGAGTTTAGAAAAAAATTACAAACAAAAGTTGTAGATCTTATTAAAACAATTTTTGTATGTTCTATCAATTTTTGCTCTAAAGCTAATAATTATGCAGAAAAACGTAATTAATTATGAACATTTCGAGCTGCTATCAACCCAAATCATAGTCGACATGTCAGGAATCTACCTCGCCGCTCAAATCATACATGGTACAAGTAATTTTTAATTTTGCTCATAATATTATAGTTTTAAAGCGAAAATATATCGAGTGTAATAAATGTATTTTCGGTAAATCTTTTGTTTAAAATCATTTTTCACAAACTCTCTATTGTTTCATATACTATCATTTATTTATTATTGTATATAAAGTTTTTAATGCTTTTCACTAGTTTAGTATTAATTCAGCCAATTTGATGTATAATATTAATATTCCAAAGCTGCAAACATTATTTGTAAAAACCCTTTCCTAATTGTTATAAATTTTTCATTACAAATAAATCAAAAATATGAAAATACAATAACGGTGAAGGAAATTTGTTGTATGGAAGTATGGTAGTAATATATCTATATACATATATTTTATTTCTTTAAATATTACACAATTTTTTCCAGAAAAATTTATAAATTATTACAATAATGTACACGACTCTTTAATTTATAATAATTAGATATTCGTATACTGGTATAATGCATGCGATAACATCATTTAAAAGTGCTTGCAAAATTACAGAAATTCTGTACGTTCGTATCACATTCTGTCAGAGAAGCATATAACAGATAAATATGACAAAAATTATTCAAATGACAATAAGATTCTGGAAAATTTATTAGGTGATTCGATGATAGTTCACTGCGCAAAATATACATCGTGTTCCAGGTCCCCCGAAAGCGCAAACTACAACTGCAGTTTTACCCATCAGTTGTCATTTATCCTTATAAAATTATTTTTCCATCTTGTTCTACAATACATGTAAGTTCATTTATAATAATTTTTAGGGTTGCAATAATCTGGAATGTGATTGAACTGCAGTTTACAATTTGCAGCTTCAATTCCAGATTGCTGCAGTCCTAAAAATGATTATAAATAAACTTATAGGTATTGTAGAACAAGATGGAAACAGAATTTTGCGAGGATAAATGTCAACTAATAGGTGAAACTGCAGTTGAAGCACGCGTTTTCGAGTGCACTTTACTCACGTTTCTGTTATAGGGAACGTACATGTCATTGCGTCAGCGGAAATACATTCCAGATTGTTGCAATCCTAAAAATTATTATAAATGAATTTACATAGATTATAGAACAAGATGAAAAACGAATTTTGCGAGGATAAATGGCAACTGATGTGTAAAACTGCAGTTATAGTACGCGCTTTTGGGGGACCTGGAACACAATGAAAATCTCGTATGGCGCACTATCATTGAATCACCTAATAAATTTTACAGAATCTTATTGTCATTTGAATAATTTTTGTCATATTTTTTGTTATATGATTCTCTGACAGAGTGTGATGCGAGTGTAAATTTTTTTGTAAGTTTGAAATCACTTTTAAATACAGCATCTTGCAAGCCACTTTAACATATTATAATAGGAAAATGTATTTCTAATAAATTAAAGAGACTGTATATATTATTTTTTAATTTAAATATATTTGTTATAATCAAATTCGAAAAATGAATGTTATAGATAAAATTCTCCGAATTTTATGGTGCAAAGCATTAAAAACTTTGTATATAATAACATATAAAAGATGATATATAAAACAGTAGAGAGTTTGTTAAATATTCTTTTAAACGATATTTGGAGACATACCTAAAATAAATTGTTTACATTTCATATGTTTTTGCTTTAAAACTAGAATTTTATGAACAAAACTACAAATTAACAAGTATTTGTACTATGTATCATCTGAGTGGCTAGGTAGATCCCTGACATATCGATCCTGAATTGGGCTGATTTTAGTAGCTGAAAACGCTTATTATTAATTTCATTTTTCTCAATAAGTATTAGCTTTATAGCAAAAATTTTTGTTTGAAAATCTTTTTTCTAAACTCACATTTATTCCTTAAAACTTGGTTTTTATCATTTTCACAAAGTTTCGGTACTTGGCGTTGTTACACCCAGATTAGGTGCCGCAGAAGATGATCGCTCTACCCTTCAGTACATTCAAAGGAATTATTTAAACTAATTTTCGGCTGAGGATAAATTGGTCACTTAAATATGTCGCTGGCTCCCGGACTATTAGGGGCTATGTTCGGATGCGTAAAGTGTATAAATATCCTCTTTGAGTACAGAAATGAAGTAATAGCAGTTATCATAGCTAGAGATTATGGTGCTACACAGACTTCATCAAGTAATACATCGCACAAAGAAATGTACAAGGAACAATGGATTAGAAGTGATGATGTCGAAGACAACGATCGTGCTCCTGACGAAGAAATGTTGTTTCGTGGTGCGTCTTATATAATTTGGAGAAACGAAGGTTAGTACCAAATCCGTCGTTTAAGGGACGCTTAATTTCAAACTGACTTTCTAGGACAAGATAAAAAACATGGTGGATAATACTGCTCGAGTGGCACTTCAAGTTATTAGAACCATGACCATTAAAGAACCAGAAGTATAAAAAAAGAATGGCAGTTCAGTAGCAAAGAGGAGAGTACGCATTGCGATTTCTTACCGCGTGGCTTCTTATTATAAGCATTACTTATCATATTTTCTATCTGTATTGACCTCCAAGCAAAATAGGAGGTTCTCCAACATTATTATGAGAATAAAATATTAGGAGTGTGAATAAGTCTTTCCCGTTTTTTGTAAGAGATGGCGCCACCAATACTGTGCGAGTATTCAATGGTTACATATGTCATAATCAAAGCTTATTCATATGTCAACAATTCCGTACTAACACATTAGTTAAAATTTTTTTGCATCATAAATTTTTGATATCGTGAAAATGTCGAAATTTGAGCCGAGTCGACGTCATTTGCGGGAAGTTTCACTTTATTGGTTCAATTTGAAGAAATCTGCTGCCGAGACGCATCGATTGCTTCAGGAGGCTTATGGAGAAGGTTGTGTCGATGATTCAAGTGTTCGCGGATGGTTTCGACGCTTCAAAAGCGGTGATTTCGACGTGGAAGACAAGGAGCGTTCCGGGCGGCCGCAAATCTTTGAAGATCGAGAATTGGCGACTTTGCTTGATGAAGATTCTTGTCAAACGCAAGAAGAACTTGCTGAAGCATTGGGAGTTGACCGAACAACCATTTCCAAGCGTTTGAAAGCCATGGGAATGATCCAAAAGCAAGGAAATTGGGTGCCGTACGAACTGAAGCTGAGAGACGTCGAACGGCGTTTTTTCACTTGCGAACAGCTGCTTCAGCGACATAAAAGAAAGGGTTTTCTGCATCGTATCGTGACTGGCGATGAAAAGTGGATACGTTACGATAATCCGAAGCGAAGAAAATCATGGGGACTACCCGGCCATGCATCATCATCGACGGTCAAGCCAAATATTCATGGCGCCAAGCTCATGCTCTGTATATGGTGGGACCAGCTAGGTGTGGTTTACTATGAGCTTCTGAAACCGAATGAAAGGATCACAGGCGAGGTCTATCGACGACAATTGATGCGTTTGAGCCGCGCACTGCGACAATACTCCGACGAACGGCCACAATACTCCGACAGGCACGACAAAGTTATTTTGCAACATGACAATGCTCGCCCACATGTTGCGCCGCCGGTGAAAACATACTTCGAAACGCTCAAATGGGAAGTCCTACCCCACCCGCCGTATAGTCCAGACGTTGCTCCGTCTGATTACCATCTGTTCAGATCGATGACGCATGGCCTGGCTGACCAGCACTTCCATTCCTACGAGGAAGCCAAAAAATGGGTGGATGGCTGGATAGAGGCCAAACCGGTCGAATTTTTTCGCAACGGGATTCGTATGTTGCCAGAAAGATGGGAAAAAGTTGTAGCTAGCGATGGCCAATACTTTCAATAATTCATTTGTAACCATTTTTTCACAATAAAGGCTCAAAATTTGAAAAAAAACGGGAAAGACTTATTCACATACCTGATAGTATAAGTGCTGACTAGTGAAATAAAGTCATGCATTAGTGCATAAAATGTATCATTCTTAAAAAATATTAAATAAGCGTGAGTTTTATATCATTTGAAAGAACACACACAAACATTACCAGCACACTAAAGTTTAAATTGACTTTCTTTATATAGTAAAAAAACTAAATAAAAAAGTTGTAAAAAACGTTTTTTGTTTATTTAAATTAATATATGATGCTACAATAATCTATTCAATGTATCCAGTTACCAAGTAAACACAATTTATTAAAATATTATATTTACTAATTTTACATATGAGAATAGGTTTGATTTTATGATTCTGTATATTTTTTTTAGTAAAGTCGTATAACAATATGATAAAATAACACATGATAAAATTGGAATTATAGATTTGCTTTAATTTAATTAATTTGAATTATTAAAAGAAAAATAATTTTCTTCCACTGCATGATGTTAATAAAAATTATAATACCATAATAAAATAAAAATATATATTTTACATTAAAAACTTACCAAGCCATTTTACGTAACTGTTTAACAGCGATACTACTCCCCGCATATCCCATACGTAGGAGTACAGATCGTACAGTAATTCTCTGTTATTGCAATATGATAATCGTTCAAGTAATCGATTTACTGCATTACACATTTCATTCATTTTCGCTGCTCGGGTATGCCATTCTTCGACCTAAATTAACATAAAAACATTTTAAATCAATTTTTGGATATACGAGGGTGGATTGATAAGCCTGACCAAGAGATGGCGCCACTAGGCCTACCTTGAGGTGGCGTTCTATAGTATCATCCTTCGATAGCTTGTAGCTATAGTCTCAGTCCGATCGCCATGTTAGTTTAGGTTTGAGAGCACGCTGAACAAACGCCTCTGTGTTTTTCGTAAAAATGAAAAAGCTGGAAAATCGTGCTGTCATCAAATACTTTGATTTGAAGGGGTTAACACCGAATGAAATTAAAGAAGAGATGAACTCAACACTGGGGACATCCTTATCAGCATATTCAACAGCTAAGCAGTGGGTTTCCGAGTTTAAAAAAGGTCGCGTGAGCACCTCTGATGAGCCGCGCTCAGGACGCCCCATTGACGTCACAGCTCCAGATATGATCGAAAAAATCGATCATATATTGCTGAAAGACCGCAGATTAAAAGTGCGTGAGATAGCTGAGACCTGTAAGATGTTATATGAACGTGTACAAAATATTTTGCAACAACATTTGTATATGGTAAAGCTCTGTGCAAGATGAGTGCCGCGTTTGCTAACAGTCGACCAACAATTGATTCGAAAGAACATTTCTACCGCCAATTTGGCGTTGTATAAGCGTAATCCAAGCGAATTTTTGCGTCGATTCGTAACCGTTGACGAAACTTGGGTCCATCACTACACTCTTGGAACCAAATAACAGTCTAAATAGTGAATTGGACCAGGGGAACCAACTCCACAGAAGGCACAAACAATTTTTTTCGGCGAACAAGTTTCTGGCTACTGTGTTTTGGGATGCAAGAGGTATTATATACATTGATTACCTTGAAAAGGGTAAAACTATCACTGGTCAATACTACGCAGACTTATTGCAGCGTTTGGGCCACGAAGTGAAAATTAAACGACCTCATCTGGCGAAGAAAAAATCTTGTTTCATTACGATAACGCACCAGCGCACAGGTCAATCGGTGCGATGGCTAAAATCAACGATCTGAAGTTTGAATTGATGCCGCACCCTCCCTATTCTCCAGACCTAGCCCCGAGTGACTATTATCTGTTTCCTAACCTCAAAAAATGGCTTGGCCGTAAGAGATTTGCGTACAATGAAGAAGTAATCGAAGCTGTAAATGGGTATTTTGAGGAGCTTGACGAACCAGTCTATAGAGATGGCATTACTAGACTAGAACACCGCTATGAGAAATGTATCAGCCTTGGAGGAGATTATGTTGAGAAATAAAAAAAAATTCTTTAAAACGTTGTTTTTCTTGGTCAGGCTGGAAACTTATCAATCCACCATCGTAAACTAATGTAAAAGTTAGGCAACATTCTTTTACAATTCTTAAAGTTGTAACGTTTAATCATACAATAGAAATATTATATATTACTGTGTACAAATATGAGTAAGACTTTATTTATAACTTTTGAAATCTTTATTTATATTTATATCTAATTCTTTTCCCTTAAAATAACCCTCACCCCCCGGATGCAATGCAACTATGCCATCGCTTTTTCCAATTTTGAAAATATTTTTTATACTCTTATTCCGGAACGGCCATCCGTTCCTTCTTCGATTCGGCTTTTATTTCTTCAATCGAAATCAACATCGTGTCCCCGAAGTGGTCTTTTGAGTTTGCTCAACAGTCAGAAGTCACACAGTGCTAAATAAGGTGATGACTGTGGTTGCGAAACGGTATTGATTGAATTTTTGGCGAAATGTTCACGTAAAATCAATGCAGTGTGAGCTAGTGCATTATCGTGATGCAAAAACTAAGAGTTGTCTGTCCATAAATCTGGCCTTTTGAGACGAATAGCTTCACGCAAACGACGCATAAGACTCAAATAATATTTTTTGTTAACCGTTTGGTCGGTTGCAAGGAATTCATAATGCACTACACCACGATAATTGAAGAAAACAGTGAGCTAACGTTTACTTATGATCGACATTGGCGTGATTGTTTCGTTCTCCGCTCTCCTTTGGCACGATATTCGCTCGATTGATCGGTTGTTTCTGGATCGTAAGCCTATACTCAAGTGTCATCTGCATTTATTATGCGTTTCATATTGTTCTGATAGACCGAAAGCAGCGTTTCACAGACCTCCATGAGACGTTTTCCAAAAAATTGAGTATTTTTGGCACCAATCGAGATTTCATTCTTTTCAGGCAGAAAATGTGTTTACAAATGGTGTTGACTGGCTCATTTAAAATTCCAACCATATTAGCAAGCTCTCTAGTAGTCAATCGACGGTTTTGCAGAATTAATTCGTTGATTTGTCAACGTACAGCGTATCAGTAGATGTTCTTGGTCGTCTTTGATGTGGTTCATCTTCAATGCGTTCTCTACCCTCTTTGAACAATTTGTGTCAATCAAAAACACTTGCTCTTGACATTGACTTCTCACCAAAGGCCATCTGCAACATTCTGAACTTTACGACGGCCGATATTTCATTTCGCATATTACAAAATTTAATGCTACTGCTTTGTTGAATTATTTCAGACATTATAAAAAGTAAAAAGACAACTTTTCTTTGTTTACAACACACAAGCGTAACCATATGGCAAATGAAAATAATTGCGTGAAAGTTGACACAGATAATTCTGACAGTACTACCAATTTAAAAATTAAAACATTTTTCCGAATCGATAAACCCGGCAAGTTTGAATTGAAAAGACTTACTCATATTCGTATAAAGTAGTATATATTGTAATAGTGTGCGTATTCACCCGTAGCACGAGGCTGGTGAATACGGCCTTTATGAAAAGAATGTGCCCGATTAAATTTGCGGGTAATCGCACAAGATACGATCAAGAGACATTTTGAAAGTCTAACATATGGATGCCTAATAATGTAAAAAATTCATTCGGGGCTTTTAATAATTTATAAATTTAATTATCATGATTAGTAAATTTATGTTGAGCGACCAGTGGTCGAGTTAGCTTGAGCTAGAGTCACGGTTGTGGAAATTTTAAATAGAACAGGCGCATGCAATGAGATCAAAAGAACCTGATATCATGTTGAGCCATTGGATGCTGAAACAGATCGAGCAAAATCACGAAGTAAATCTCATTGAAAGCCTATTGTTACAAAATTTTTATCAAATATTGTCATTTCAGAATTTTATTTTAGAAAAATTATGTATAAATACAAATTGGATAATAACATAACAAAAGCAAAATACATAAAATCGTTTATAAAATAGTGATGATTTCCACAATATAATACTGTTTCAATATTACAATAATATACATTACAATACTGTACAATACAACTTCCACGTTACAATACTGTTTTACAATAAGTTATTACATACATGATTATTCAAAAATATTATCAATGTGTATTTGTGCTCTTTTGAAGTGCGTAAATGTGGTACTAGAAAATTATTCTGTACACCGAAAAAAACTAGTTTTATCAGTATGACATGGAAAAAAAAGAAAAAAAGAAAAGCTCTTTTGCGGCCAAGCAATATTAGAAATGTCAACATCTACGTTAATTTCAGTGCGTTGTGTGTAGCATGACATGCACCTACTTATATGTAAATTTGAGTATTGCTTTAGTGTCTAGCTGTGATATGCATTGTGAATCTTAGTGTTGCATTATTAGTATACTGATATAACCTATTGTTACTGATTCTTCCAGGAATCTGGTACAATACAACGATTTCAATTTGTTAAATACGTGAATTTTTTTATTAACCGGATTATTTATATTATTTATTGGAGTTACATAGTTCCTAATTAATTTAATAAAAAAACACTATACGAATTAATTACACATTTTCATATAAAGTTAAATTAGATTTTTTTTTTTTGTTTAGGTCTACATAATCGCTATAGTTTTAAGCAAAATCATATGACTTTTTTAGAGACTCTCCCTGTTATACTTATTCTTAATACCTTGTTCTTTGGAAGAAAAATTTAATAATTTTAATAACCTGTTGTGTGTTCGTATCTTGGCACGTAAAAAGTAATTCTAGCAGTTACTGAAGATATTCTATTTGGTATTGAAAACAACTCTCTTCCACTGTTACTCTTTTTTGATATTTCCAAAGCTTTTAATCTCGTATTCAATCATATTTTATTATATAAACTACATTTGGACTGTGATAATAGCTTTATCCATTGGATTTCACCTAATGATTGGAAAACAGTATCTTCGAACGTTCTTTTAGGGGAATTTGACAATTAATTTTCAGGGGAATGTCACAATTTTTTATGGATATTGTTCCAAAAAGCAATTTCTCTTTTTAAGCAAACCATTCGATGAATCTTTTTCGACTTTTTTAAAATATGTGCAACACTGCTCTGCAAGTTAATATGGTATTAATAAGAAAAAGTGATAGTCGAACGTGACAAGGTCTAGAAAGTATGGCGGGTACAACACTTTCCAATTAAGTGCTCTTAATGTGTCTTTCGCCGATTTAGCGATGTGAAACGGTACGTTGTCATGTTGAAAGGTAATTTTGTCTAGTGTTCGGAACCATTGCAGCCGGTTTTCAGTTAATTCACGATTCAAATTGATAATTTGTTGTCAGTAGCGACCCTTTCATTCACCGTTTCATCAGGTTTTATTAATTCGTAGTACAGAAAACGAGACTGGTCCCACCAAGCACAGAGCTTTGGCCAAAACGATTTGACCGTGCAGTCGATCGGCCACCTTCGCCTGGAAAAACCATGATTTTTTTCGCTTTTCGTTCTCAAAATACAAGGTCTGTTCGAAAAGCTCACAGACTTTTAAAACAAAAAGACAACAATACATTATGTTTGCAAAATTCATTTATTTGCTTCAAAATAGTCCCCTTTCGAGTCAATACACAGTTTAGCGCGTTCGAACATTATGTCAAATTACTTTTTCATGTCGCTGATCGGAATCATCTTCCAAATGGCGGTCGTTACCTTTAGGATGACCTCGACGTCCTTTTAACGCTTTCCTGTCATCGTCAAATGCAATTTACCGAATAAGTAAAAGTCATACGTTTATCATTTTCTAATTTTCCCATTACCCAATTAGCAATCACTGGTGATCCCAATGGACAGCCATATTTTTGTTCATAAAAATTATTTTGAAAAGAAAAAATTGTGTTATTGAAAACTAAATTTATTTCCTTTATTAAATATAAACTAAATTCATCTTTTGTGAATTTGGTGTGTCTGTTAATTTCTGACCATTTTTCTTCTATAATCTCTTTAAATAAATCTAATGGTATATTTGGTAAAGTGGGGGATATCAGGTTGTCCTTCATTAACATAGAATATTATTTTTATTAATTTTATTTTATTTATTTTTTATTATTCGTATTTTATTATTTTTAATATAATTTATTGTAGTAATAAGTTTTATTTTAGATTCTACGGGGATGAACATAATCAAGGACAGCCTGGCTGTCATTATTTTAGCTAATACATTATATTATAAAGACTATAAAACCGATAAAAATATTTATTAATTTAATTCAGAATAGTCGACATAAGTACAATTTTGAATTTTGATTTTCGATTTTTCCAAGCGTGATTTCTTCGCTTTTGGCTCATCGGGAGAATTTCAGTCGATATTTTGACGTTAGGTTTCGGGATCATATTGAAAACATCATGTCTCGTTACCGGTTACGATAGAATAAAGATAGTTGTGATTCTTTTTGGGTTCTTTAATGATGTCTTTAAAATGTTGACTCCGCTTTTGGGCCTCAATTCATTTGCGTGATACAAAGCGCGAACAAACCTTTCGGAGGGCCAAATGCTAGGTCAAATATGATGAATCGATGTTGATGAAAATTCAATTTCACTTTCATGTAACGCACGGAAGATTTCGACTTACTTTGTATCAATTGATGTACTATCGCGATGTTCCTTTCGTTTACCGCTTTTCTCGCCCGACTTGAATGTTCATTGTAATTGAGGTCTTTCCTGTCGTGTTTAAAACGCCGAAACCGCTCATTAATTATTGCACGAGATAAACAATCACTAGCATAAAAAATTTGAATCATTTGGTGTGTTTCAGTAAAAGTTTTGCCGAGTTTAAATCAAAACTTGATGTTCGCTCATTACTCAATGTTCATTTTTCGACCAACAAAAAAAACATCCTGTCACTTGTGGCGCAATAACTTCACTTCTATTCATCCAAATGTCGTGAATTTTCGTCAGAATGTAAACAGAAGATATCTCTTTTGAAAGCGCATGATCATAAATAGGTGGTGGCACTAATGAAACCCTTATTTAAAAAGTCTGGAAACTTTGGAAACAGATCTTGTAAATCCAATATTCCTACCCGGGGACAGTTCGATGCAAAAAATATTTCCTTTAAAACCGTTGAAGCAGCATTTCACAAACGGTTTTCGATTTTGCATTTGTCTCTCATCCAGTTGGTGTGCCCTACATTTTGCATACTTCTAGCTCTTTCCATAGCATTTAACGTGGGCAAATTTCTGCGGTCACATTAAGTGTTTGTGCCAATTTTTGCTATGATTGGGTTGAATCATCATCCAATAACGTTTACGCTGCATTAGAAGATCCCTTGTGTGTCAAATCGAAATCTCCATTTTTAAATTGACAAAACTATATCTCATATGTTATAATTACTGGTTCACCATAAATTTCTACTAACAAACGAAACGCTCCAGCTAGTTTTTTCTGTTCATAAAATAAGAAAAGCGAAGAATGCCGCAAATGCGATATACTTGGAACAAAAGCCGACATATTCAGTAAGATAAGAACTATGAATATGACTTATGTATTTTTACAGGTTAATATTAATAGAAAATATTAATAAATATACTAAATCTTAGAAAAGTATACATATTGCTAGTAACATCTAATAGTGAAACCAGCAAATTTCAACTTACAAGCAATCAAGTACACGAGCGTGGTTGACTTTACTGACAGGTAATGAAAGATTTCGCTCTAATTCCTTCGCGAGCTAATAGAGAGAAGCTTTATTGTTGATGCATTTTCAACAAAGTTTCAATTATCGTGGATTTTCCAAAAAATGTCGCAATCAGCGGCTACTAAATATATGAGAAAGTTGAAGGCATTTGTACAGAAGTGTGTACAGCGATATAAAGTGATTAAAAATGTCGATGATTTACCAGAACATGGCTCGATAGAAACATTGTACGAAAAAGATGAAAAAGAATAGTGAATCTGTATATGCGGAATCCTGCTTTAACACTGCAGCAAGGACAAACAAAAAAATTCCAAACCTTCTTCGTACTCATGGCCTGAAATGGCGAAACATAATGAAGAAGCCTCTGTTGACTGAAACACATGTGAGAAAGTGATTTGCTTGGGCGCATGAGAATATTGATAGAAATTTTGAAAATTTCATTGTTACTGATGAATGTCCTTTATGGGCACGTTGTATCCTCGCGCTATCCTGGTCAACTTCTACCAATAAGCTTCTTCAGCGGACCGATTATGCACTTTGCACTTCTTTATTAGCAACATAAATGCTGAAAAAAATGATAAACAGGCTTTACTGCCATCTATAAAACGATGGTTCATCAGAAAAAATGAAGATTGGATTGGATTCTGCAGGATTTGTCGCAGTTGATATGCAGGATTGGTCGCAGTCGCCCGATGCAAACCCTTTTGAAAATGTATAGGCATATATTAAACAGAAGCTTCGTGGAAAAGGCACACACACTTTGGAGTAGTTGTCTTACCAAATTCGTCCGATGTGAAAATCGTTGCCACTTGAATACGCCGTCAAATTAGTAGAAAGCATGTCTCGGAGATGCCAGGCAATTATCGATGCCGGTGGTGATTGAGCACATTATTGACCAAATTACACCATCGATTGTAATGTGTACAATATATTATATATGGGTAATATATATATATATATATATATATATATATATATATATATATATATTATAGGTTATCAAATATCTTCCTTCCGCCAGCGGAAAACCTGTGACGACGAATACTGATCAAATCATGGAATTTATCGAGTTAGACCGATATGTGGCATCTCGCGACATCGCCGAGTAGATGAGAGTTAGTCACCAAACCATTTTAAACCATCTGCAGACGGCTGGATATAAAAAATTGTTGATGTTTGGGTGCCTTATGATTTGACGTAAAAAAACCTTCTGGACCGAATCAACGCCTGTGATGTGCTGCTGAAACGGAACGAACTCGACCCATTTTTGAAGTGGATGGTGACTGATGACGAAAAATGGATCACATACGACAATATCAAGTGAAAACGGTCGTGGTCCAAGGCCGGTGGACCGTCCCAAACAGTGGCCAAGCCGGGATTGACGGCCAAGAAGGTTTTGCTGTGTGTTTGGTGGGATTGGAAGGGAATCATCCACTATGAGCTGCTCCCATATGGCCAGACACTTAATTCTACCATCTACTGTGAACAACTGGACCGCTTGAAGCAGGCTATCGACCAGAAGCGTCCACAATTGGCCAACAGGAAGGATGTAGTGTTCCACAACGCCAGACCACACACTTCGTTGATGACTCGGCAGAAGCTATGGGAGTTCGGATGGGAGGTTTTATCGCATCCACCATATAGCCCGGACATAGCGCCAAGTGATTACCACCTGTTCCTGTCCATGTCGAATGCCCTTGGTGGTGTAAAGTTCGACTTAAAATAGGCTTATGAAAAGTGGCTGTCCGAGTTCTTCGCAAATAAGGAGAAGGGATTCTACGAGAGGGGTATTATGAAGTTGCCGTCTACATGGAAGCAGATTATCGAACAAAACAGCGCATATATGAAGTAAATCCGACCACTATAACACTTTTTATAACACATTAAATGAAGAGCAAAAAAGCGGAAGGGAGATCTTTGACAACCTAATATATAAATATGAAAGTTTCATCAAATAAATTTTTTTATAAATTAACACGACCACACACTTCTTTGACAGACTGTATATTCCTGGTATAAATGATATGTCCAGTCAATGGACTTTACATGATTTATCATATAAATAATTTTATCAATATTTATCATATAGCCCATATTTATCAATTCTGAAGTTTCAGCTGTCTCAAATTGGGTATCTACAAATAGTCTTCTTTTCTTGAAACATATGAAAACTAAAGCTATGCTTTTTGGTAGTTAAGTATATTTAAGAGATTCACTTGTCAACATTATACCTGGAATAAATCTTAATGATACCCATATCGAGTTAAGTCTCTGTAATCATGGCGAATGGCCAGCTCGTTCTCTTAATTAATCCGTATACGTTCAACATATGATTAGAAAATGCTACTACTACCTTATGCCATTCATTACTATCGACACTTTTTGATGATTTTCCTTATAAAACGACTGATTAAGCGGTTAGCGTGGTCCAACCTTAAATCTGCATGCATATTATTACAAGGACTAGATAAAACGTGGAATCGTAAATTACAGATATTGCAAAATATATGTGTTTTGTTTTAATAATCAGCACTGTTTGGAGTACAGCGCTCACTATTGTCATTAGCTAAATTTGTTCTCCAATATACATAGATGTTAGTTCTTACAAGAGCCTTTCGAAGGGAAAAACTATACACCTCAAAATATCTCAACGATAGTTCTTCCTTCCCCTTCAGTAATTCATTTTGCTCGCCTTGTTAACATCATTCGCAATCTTGAAATCTCCTTTGAAAATTGTACTCTCTTTTAAAATCACCTGCATGCTATATTAGCCGACTTAATTATCTGAGTAAATCTGAGAGTCATCATATTGTAGCGCCTGTTTTTGTCTTGATCATTGTAGATCCAAGTACTTAAATTATAAATCCTTGCATTTTCATCGTAAAACTTCTTGTTGCTGTTGTTTTGCATTTTATTGCATTTATTAATTTTTATATATTCTTTTATTACTTAAAAAGTATGATAATTTATTTTGTTTATATATTTGATATATATTTTTATGTTATATTCTTCTTTTGTATTACTTTTGTCGCAAGGAGCTCTATCCTACGATATGACAAGCATCCCTATTTTGGTTAAAATTTGTACAGTTATGTTTTTGAGGTGCTCATTATGAATATTGCAGGAGCATTTGGCGGAAATTGAAGTTTCGTACCGAAACCCATAATTATAATTTTTCAATTAAATTAATAAATATTTTTATAGGTCGTACAGTTTTGATACAATAATATACTATGCTAATAGCATGGCAGTCAAACTGTCTTTGTTTATAATTACCCCCGTAGAATTTTAAAATGGATTACTAAAATAAAAATTTAATTTAATGAAAAATTAAAAAACAAAATAAAATTTATTCGAAGTTAGTAAAGGACAACCTGATCACTTTCACCAGCTTAACTTTAAACGCTTTAGGCGTGAGCAAAATTCTTGAATTATAAGTTTGTTTTTTGAAGACAATTCTTCTTTAATGCTCACCTTACAGGCCATCAATTATTTGACAGTAAGTATACTGAAATAATGTTGTATCATGTGAATCTTAAAATGAATTCGGACAGTGAATTAAAATTCAATATCAATGTATTTAACAATATGTACATATGAGTAAAAATGAACTTTGCTCTGATCTATTTCTGAGATGGCTACAGAGTTTCTAATGTTAATATTATCTTGCTTTTAATAAATCAACTCCTATTACTTTAGAGATATAAACATGTAATATTGAGAATGGGAATCGGGTATATAAAATGGTCCATATATATCACAAAGGTGGGAGGGGGACTCAGAAAGGTCAAATTAACAGTTTTTGACATGTTTTATTCCCTATGGTAATAAGTCAAGTTTCCAAGTAGAAATTTCAATATAATTTATTGTTCTTCATAACTTATCGAAATCCCGTAATTTAGTAATATATAGACGAATTAAGTAAGCAGTTTTACAGCTATATATAAAAGTATAATATAATGTACAGATATAATTCAATTAATTAGATACAAATGCATAAGAATTAAACCTTACTTTTGTCATGTAAGTGGCGCGAACATACCGCCCACCTCGAATGAATCATTTCGTACAATACGCAAAAATAAACGACGAACGCTGTAATTCAGAGAAATATAATAGTTTGACTGTAATGCTAACAGCAGAGATAATAAGAGGAGATCGCCGATGTTTAAGGGCGAGACTGCAGTAAAAATTTTCGACTGAAAACGAGGGCCACTGATGTCCAAAGCAAGGTACTGACCGTTTTGCGCGATATTCCAGATGCTGTTTTTCGAGCTCTTTGGCAGCGGGGTGCAATAAAAGATGACCAACTTATACTGGCAGCGACCAAAAAGAAATTTTCTTGCCACACACACACACACACACACACACACAAAATGTGTAAATCCCCGGCTTCGGGGCTATTAATCAGTTGATACTCGTTGATGCACA
Organism: Sycobia sp. Sy_11; assembly: GCA_018907035.1. NCBI lineage: Eukaryota > Metazoa > Arthropoda > Insecta > Hymenoptera > Epichrysomallidae > Sycobia > Sycobia sp. Sy_11. The sequence continues at coordinate 526,184 of JACCIC010000178.1, read as the reverse complement.
GCTAGCAAGTAGCTTAACGTTTTCAAATCTGTGGCAACTTTAAGGAAAACTGCCAATTTCATAAAAGTGTATTTATTTCAGTCCAGAAAATTTTCATTTAAATTTATTTATTTGAAACAAAAACATACATATTTAAAACGGACGAGTATGTTGTAATTTTGAATAAATCGTCTGTTTGAAATAAACAGTTAGGTTTATTTGAAGAGAAAAAAAATATTTGTTACGTTACAAATACTTTTACATGATTAGAATTTCTAATACACCATAGTTACCATATTTTATACTTTTGCATAAAGTAAATTTAAAGTATGTTCTAGTTGTTTAAGTAATTTTTAAAATTAAGATTTGTAGTGCTGAAGAGTACACCAAACATGGTTAAGAGTTTAATAATTGTCTCGGCTTCGCCCGAGATAATAAATTTAACTGACTTATTAACCAGTTAAACAATATCTATTTATTAGAATTAAGTCCTAATAATAATCGTAATTAACATTCTGATCGGGATGTCTAAAGTTTGAATGGCAGATTGTTTGCGTTGAACATTCACTTCCATTGCGTTTCGTACAATTCAAATATGAATAAACCATTTATTAAAATGTATAAAATTTTTTTTCAGTATGACAAATTTGATTACTTATACATGCTTGTTATAACTAACAAATAGAAGAAAATTCTCAGAAACGTTGAATGTGACTAATTCATTTATTCATTGAAAATTATAAAACTAAATAAATGATCGTATCTGTTATTAATATTATTATATTTATGAATATATCCCAAAAAATCCTGCACTTTTCACTAATGCACACCTTTTCAGAAACAAAATGAATTGGGAGTGTTTATAATTCGATAACTTTTATCTTTCAAATATTTGGAACTAAAAAATGTATGTTTGATAGTTTAATTGCAATAACTATATGTCTATATGTTTTGAATGAAAACCTTTGTTTTGTCTTTTTATTTATTATTTGAAATTATGGGAACGGGGTACAATAAGTTAGTAAAACAATATAATATAATTACACTTTATTACGGATAAGATTTACAGGTACGACAACTGGGAAGGGAGCGCTTGGCGTTGATGCGAGCGGAGCGGGGAGCGTCTCGAAGCGAACTGTCGCAGGGACGCTTCGTACTCACTCATCTCTCGTACTTGCAGTTGAACCTAACGGTATTTCCATTACTGGTTCATACTTGTTCTTGACTTGTACGTACGCGGTCGCCACATCACCCCCTCGCCAGTGTTAACGGTATATATATATACATATATATATATATACACTAGTATTATTGTTGCAAAATGAAGACACTCTTTACTGGAACCCAGCCTGCAAATGTTCAGTAAAGCGCACTCGGCGGCCGGATTTTGTCGTGAATCGGTTAGTCTCACTGTCCGTGGACGGCTGCTCCGCCGCTACTTGTATGTTGTTTGGACCGCCGTCTCTCGTAGCGTTATTCCGTGTTGATGTAGGCGTGCTTGCATCTTCTCGTAATAAATGCGCCGGTTTTAGGCGATCTATGCTGACGCGTGAGCTCCTTCCGTTGATTCTTATCACGAAAGTTTTCTCTGCTCTCTCGATAACTTCATACGGCCCTTCAAATGGCGGCTGCAACGAACTCTTTGTTGCATCGATCCGGAGGAAAACATGAGAACACGATCTTAATTCTTTGAATACAAAGATTTTTCTTTCTCCATGTCTAGCAACCGGGCTTGGCCGTACAGTACGAAATCGAGCTGACAGATTTTTGGCAAAGTCCGTCGACCGAATTTCTCCACGTTGCTGGGTGAAAAGTTCTCCAGGGAGGCGTAGCGTTGTTCTGCATCAGTTTTTAACAAACTCTGTAGCTCTTCGTCCTCCCCTTGCGCTGCCGCCATTTCCTCTGTTTGAACGGCTGACGTGACACCTTCGATGCGCGACAGGGTATCTGCGACGACGTTATTTATGCCGCTGATGTGTCGAATATCAGTTGTGAATTGCGCGATGTAATCAAGGTGTCGGAATTGTCTCGGCGAACACTTCTCTAGCTTTTGTTGGAATGCGAATATAAGTGGCTTCTGGTCCGTAAATACGGTAAACGGACGTCCTTCTATGGCGTAGCGAAAACGTTTCACAACCGCGTAAACGGCTAATAATTCGCGATCATACACGCTGTATTTACGCTGAGCTCCGTTCAGAGCTTTCGTGAAAAAGGCCAAAGGTTGCCAAGCATTGTCCTTACGCTGTTGCATTGTTGCGCCCATGGCAAACTCGGAGGCGTCGACCGTAAGAGCGAGCATTGCCCCGGGGATAGGATGCGCGAGCATCGTTGCGTTCGCGAGCGCGTCTTTCATGCCTACAAATGAATTCTCGGCTTCTTTTGTCCAGCTGAGCGGAGCTTTGCCTTTTTTATTTGGGCCGGCCAACATTTCGTTGAGCGGTCTCTGTAATTCGGCTGCTTTCGGAATGAAACGCCGGTAAAAATTTACCATCCCCAAAAAGCGCCGTAGCTCGTTGACCGACTGTGACTTGGGGAAATCTTTAACCGCCGTTACTTTTTGCTCGAGTGGGCGCGTACCTTCACTTCGACGGTATAACCGAGAAATTGCACTCGTGGCTTGCCGAACAGACACTTGGAGGGGTTCAACACTATTCCGCACTCACTCAGCCTGTTAAAGAGGATTCTTAAGCGCTCTTCGTGCTGCACTTCACTATGCGATGCAATCAATATATCGTCGATATAAGCATAGCAAAAATCCAGTCTCCGCAGAACTTCGTCGATGAATCGCTGAAACGTCTGGGCCGCGTTCTTCAATCCGAACGGCATTCGGACAAATTCGTACAGCCCGAACGGTGTTGTCACCGCTGTTTTTTCAACGTCGTTCTCGGCTACTGGAATTTGATGATACGCTCTTACTAGATCAATCGTAGAAAAAATTGAGTTTCCAGCAAGAGCGTGCGAAAAATCCTCGATATGCGGCACGGGGTAACGGTCAGCAATCGTGCGATTATTTAGCGCGCGGTAATCTCCACACGGGCGCAGGCTATTATCCTTCTTAGGTGCTATGTGCAACGGTGTGGCCCATGGACTCTTAGAAGGCCTTATAATGCCTTGTTGCAGCATTATTTCGAATTCGTTGCGGGCGAGCTTCATTTTGTCCGGCGGCAGTCTTCTTGGTCTACTGAATACGGGTTGACCGGGCGTCGTTTCGATGCGGTGCGTAACGCTATGTTTTACGCCATTTTTATTAATAACTGGCCGTGAGAGCTCTGGGTACTCGAATAAAATGCGATGATACCGAGAGTCTCCGAAAATCGTACGGATCGAATCGATCTCGTTATCCGCCATTTGTCCGCGCGTCTTCACTGATGTTAGTGTATCCACCAAACATTGATTTCGCGCATCGACAAATAGCCCGAAGTGGGATAGAAAATCGATTCCAATAATCGGATTTTCAACATCTGCCACCACAAACTGCCATGTAAAGTCGCGCCGCATTCGGAAATTCAGACGTAACGTTATAACCCCGTAAGTCGCGATGGGCGTTCCATTTGCCGCGGAAAGCACGAAATCGGTTTTTTTTCTTTCACCCGACACTTTCACTCGCGGAAAAACACACAAATCTGCCCCCGTATCGATTAGAAACTGCAACTTTGTTACAGAGTCTCGAACGAAAATGCGACGCATTTGATTACCGTCGGTGTTTGTCGCCTTCACTGACGGTTTCACTCGTTTCCCGACTTTCTCAAGCACGGTGAACGGCATCTGGTGGAACGATTCCCGAACTTTCTATGATACCAGCACTCAGCCGGCCTACTTTTGTTTCTTTCCCGGCTCTGGCTTCTGTAACGGGGACCGTATTTTCCGCGCTTCCTGTCTTCCAGCAGTTCTGCCACCATCGCCGTGAGCTCCGCGATTCCGGCTGCCGGTGGAGCAGGAGCGATGGTAGCAAGATGTGGCTGTGGTGTCAATGTTTCATACACCTTGTCAGCCAGTTCTGCTGTCTTTGAGAGCGGGCTGTCCGCTTGTATGGCTAATATAGCTTGAATATTCGCTGGAAGCCTGTCGATCCAAATCGTCCGCAAAAGGTTTTCAGGCACGTTATGTGCTAAGCTTTCCAGGTGCCGGAGGAACTGCGATGGTCTCCTGTCACCGAGTTCCTCGCGTGCAAGCAATTGTTTTAATTTGCTGTCCTCTGACGCTGAGAGTCGGCTAATCAATTCCGCCTTTAGCTTGGCATACTTGCCCTCCGTAGGTGGATCGCGCATGATGTCGCGTACCTCCCGTATCACCTTCGTATTCAGTCCCGATACAGTGTGGTGGAACTTAATATCGTCCGCCGTGATGCCGCAAATTATAAATTGCGATTCTAGCATCCAGAAGTAGCACTCAGGGTCCTCGCTGTCGAAAGGCGGCATCTTTATGGATCCTCGAGTGATGTCGCCGGTGCGGCAACCGTCTTCCGTTCTTTTTGCACTGATGTTACCTGTACTCGTCGTTGAATCCTTCTTTCCGCTAATTTCACTCGCGTTCAAATCTGCTGTTTCCCACTCCACTGTATAAACGAATCACGTCGGGGTCACCAATATGGGAATGGGGTACAATAAGTTAGTAAAACAATATAATATAATTACACTTTATTACGGATAAGATTTACAGGTACGACAACTGGGAAGGGAGCGCTTGGCGTTGATGCGAGCGGAGCGGGGAGCGTCTCGAAGCGAACTGTCGCAGGGACGCTTCGTACTCACTCATCTCTCGTACTTGCAGTTGAACCTAACGGTATTTCCATTACTGGTTCATACTTGTTCTTGACTTGTACGTACGCAGTTGCCACAGAAATAATAAAATATTTCATGCATTAGATTTAATTTTATGTTTCTTTTTTGCACTAAAATAATGAAGTTGTACAAAATATAGGTTAAAAAATTAACCTAACATTGAAACAACATTCACGGCCATTGTAAGCAATTGATCTATGTTTATGAATTCAATAGATCTCGAAAAAGCTGCTAATTCTAAACTGTAAACTTTCCCAAAAATTATGTGATTGCTTCTTAATTTTTTTTTTTATGTTATTGAACGTCGCTCTATTTATGTTTCCAAATGTTGGTGCTAATCAGCGACGGAGGTCTATAATGTGTTTGTAAACAAAGCACATGTAAATTATTACAGCGGTGCTTGTGTCAATCGGCCGAGACCGGGATTTGAACTAGGATTATCAAGTTACTAGTCCTTCGCTCTAGCAATTGAGCCATCGTAGCCATCGATTGCTATTTAATGATTAAATTATTTGATTGTTTGTTCTAAGGGTGTTGCGATCGTGCAGAAATCTAAATACATGCTCGCAGCAAGCTTGCTACGATAAAAATGGCTCTGTGAGTACCATAACGGCGGTCGTGGATGAAGATCCGAAAAACGACCATAATGGATTCATCGATTTTTCTTGGTTGCTGATTAAAATGATCGTACTGGCATTTAACGAAAATGTAATTTTCATGTCAAAAACTATAAATACATAGTTTTTCGAACATATACCGGGAAATAGTAAAATTTACAAAAACAATTTTAAAAACCGTTGTACATCTGATTAAAATACATTTTTTTATTCTATTGAATTCGTCTTTATTAGCAATATGTTTCGAGAAAACTGTATACGAAGGTACCTGTGCTGAGTATATGCGAGGAACCGTTTTGGGGGACCCCGAGACGTAATTGTTGAACTTTTATCGAGAAATATTGTTCACACTACAAACTGTAAACGTGTAATTGTAAATTGTAATTTTATATTGTAGCTTATGAAGCAAAATTTAATTACATAGTTTTAATGTTTTACCATATTTATAAAACTAATGCACAATTAAAGATTATTTATTAAGAACACTTTAGTTAAAACAATAGTTGGCTTACGTACAAACCATTTAGAAAAAATCATTGGAAGTTTACCGGATATTATAATTTTCAATATTAGAATTTTTTGTTAGTATAAAAGTATACGAAGTTGAAATATTACAAAATTAATCTCTTCAAAAAAGAAAAAAAATTGTAGTTAATTCGTTATTATGTGTTTCTGTGTAAGCAGATTCATGTAGGTGACAGACAACTTTTTATAATATGCTCTATTGTCTGTGAAATTTTGCATTTTTGAAAAATCATGTATTTGAAATAAACATTTAGGTTTATTTAAAAGGCAAAAAATATTTCTTACGTTACAAATTCACAAATTATTTTAGTTTACATAAATTAATTATCAAACAACATGTATTACAGTTTTATATTATAGATTTTATTTCTTTCTAATTACATTATCATATCGTGCAATTTTCTAAATAATATTATTTACACTGTATTACACACGGAAAAAAATTCTAAATGCAAATGAATCAATTTCGTAAAAGTGTATTTATTTTTATCCAATAAATATTTCTTTAAATTTTATTAATTGGGAACAAAAATATTGTAACATGTCCTCCCTGGTGTGAGCTATTTCGTGCTCCGGTTCAACCTACTTCGGCACCTGAACATTCAACCCACCTTTAGGCTCTTTGCTACACCAATTACAAAATATTTTTCTTCGTGTTTTGACTTTGATTTTGACTTCGTGTTCTGACGCAGAAGCGTCAGAAGTCTTGCAGAAGTCAGGCTCGCTCGTGCAAATTTCTTTCAATTGCCCGGTGTCATGTACACTATAGGTTTGCTCTACGCTCAGCCCGCCACCAAGTACCCACAGTAAAAATATTTAATTAAACTCAATTCTAACTCTCACGCAACCCGCCAGAGTTTTGAATTGAGTCATTATTTATTATTAAATAATAAATCAAATTTTTAAATATTCAAATCAAAAATAAGGATTTGATTTTATTGTGGAGCTAGGTTTCTGTCGTATATTTCTTTTAAATTGAACCCTTCATTTAGTTAACAAAATATTTATTAAAAAAATATATAATTATAACAAAATCAAAAAATTATAAAAATACAAAAAAATTTAATTATAAGAAAATGACAACAATTTTAATTCTTTCAATATTGCGTCGCTGCGCCTTGTCCCTTTGTTCTCGATATGAGGGTGGTTCGCTCGCCACGATTCGTTGGAATACCATTTATTTATAAAGTTATAAATTTACTATTTACATCTAATATAAATTATTTCTAAATATTTAGCCCCGCGTGGCTTTACAAGAATATTTAAATTAATTATTAAATCAATATTTATTAGATTTTTGCGTCTCGTTTTCGAATATCGCGCTGAGAGTGCGTGAACATGCCATCCGCTATCGCGCCGACAGGTTCCTCCTCGGGTAACCGGTTTCAATGCCATCGGCACACTGAATTTTACATCCACTGCTCCGCTATTTAAGTTTTGAGAGAGAGAACGAACCCTACTCTACGACTATTCCTTTCTCACTGCTCCGCACCACGAAGCTCGCGGTGCTCGTCCCTTATCGCGCCGTGCCGTAGTACTTTCGGCAATCCCCCCGCGCCGCACTGTCTACTACCCGTGGAGCTCGCGTCGGCCCGTAGAGAGAGAACGTTTGTTCAAGCGTCTTCGGGCGTGCTCGGTTTTCTTTCTCTCTCTAATCTTTTTGCTTTTCCGCGCCATTCTTCTCGCGCGGTCGATGACTTTATAGGACTTATATATTGTATTATAATACAATATATAATTACATTTCTTTATCACAATTTATTATTATATATTATATAACAATTATTAATTATATATCACATTTATTATTATTTATTGTTAATAGATATGTGCTTGCTCATGGCTCGTCACAATATACATATTTCAAATGAGTGAATATTTAGTAATTTTGGGTAAACTATATTTTTGAAACCAAAATTAGGTTTCTTTAAATAGAAAAAATCTATTTATTACATTCCACTAAATCAATTAAAAATAATAGATATTTCTTGACTTGTACTAAACAGAATTACACGTGCGTGGAATATAAAATTAAATAAATAGATATATGAAAATACTAGACATATATTGTAACATGCACAGGTTATTTCACCCTCTACATGTTGATTATTTCAACAAATAGGAAAAAAGGGAGGAAAAAAGAGAGAGAGAGAGAAGGAGAAAAAAGAAATTTTGAATATAGTTAGTTAGTCTAATATATACCTTGGTAATCGTTAGTAGACATATTAGACTTCTCTAAAACAAATACGTGGCCATTGTTGTGCAAAAAAAAATAAATTGATAAATCGAAGTACTGTTTGTAGAGTTGAATTTCGAAAAATAATTGAAGTGGTAACAAGTAGAAGTCCTTGCCAAAGAATAGAAGGGTGTAAAATACCGGCCGGTCATCCACAAACCAGCTTTCCTCATATAAACATCATTGGGTTGTTTTTATTTCCAGCGTCGTATAAAAAGGTTGGTGGATTTTTCCTTACTTCTTATATTTTCGAATTTCAATAAAGTATTATTTATCTCTACTTATTTCTTTAATTTTCTCGATTAATAATATTAGAGATGGTAAATTGTCGTTATAACGTGTGAGAGAGATAGAGAGATACAGGCATAGATTAAAAATAGTAAGAGCAACAAGCGCGTACACAGTTTTCTCTAGTAGTACATCTTGTTCTTCGTAATGTGGCGCTCTTGTTGCTTTATCTCTCTATTATACTTACAAAGTTATCTCTCTCACACCCTGTGTGAGCAAATTCGTACGTTAGCCTATCGCTGGTGCGTATTAGGTAGGGGTAGCATATTATTTATTGTAATTTTATGAAATTTAATAAATATTAAAGTTATTTTCTTATTTAAGTAAATAAATCTTCTTATGATTTTTTTTATTAATAATAGAAAATATAGAAATATTCCCCCCCTGTACCTGATAATTAATCTGTCTTTTTCTGAATTATCAATAATTTATCGATATATATTATTACTTATAAACTTCCAAGATAAACAAAGGTAAGTCTGAGGAAGAAATATCCGCAAAGAACCTACGGTCTAAAGAAATTGTTTTAAATAATTGAATCCGTTCGGGGATCTTTGTAACTCTGTCAACGGGTACTTCTATCGGGTGTTTCATAATTAAGTACCCCGTTACAATATATATATATATTTATATATATATATATATATATGTATGTATATACCGCATCCCAGATATAACTGCTCATATTAGCGGCATGATATTGGCAAGGAAAAGTTACATATAAATATTAATATTCATGTAGTTCCATTTTTTATAGTTTTTGCAGTACAGGTCCATATCTGTGAGCTAATCAGGGCTCAGAGAAGTGGATCATCGCCTGAGAGCGAGAAAAAAGAGGTCAAACGAACACGGCAAAGACCAATAGTTGTTATTTTTCCTGTCCATTGTCAACGCTCACCTAACTGCTTGGATATACAGCCGCATTGACGAAACGAGGTTCACACGTCCACAAATAAAGATTATGTTTCTTCGTCTACATCGGTTTCTACCTATATTTTTTGTCAAACTACCCTTTTTTATAATAGCCCACTCCACTGCATTGGAAATAATGAAGAAAAGGCGGATGCTTCGCTGGCACCGACGAACTGACAGCGAGCGCACACGTGTGTTTTATAAAAACAAATGTCCAACTGAATTTTCAAAATGCTACAAAGATTGAGAAATTCGTTTGACCTCCTTTTTCTCGTCCTCAGGAGATGACCTACTTCTCTGAGCCGTGATTGGCTCACAGACATGTGCCCGTACTGCAAAAACTATAAAAAATGGACCTACATGATTAATATTTACACAAAACTTTTCCTTACAACAGTATAAAAACAATACCAAAAATTAAACCACCGATTTATCAGTCTGTTTTACGAAATACGCTTGTGTGTAAATGAGAATATTTTTTTTTTAACAGATATATATACATCATGGACGATTTGAGGACAACGATCTATATGATGTATATCAAATTGTCAACGTGCGTCGTGTTGAATCTATGCTATTTATACTTACTATTACCCATTATATTGCGTAATCACGATCTGTACATGAAAAATATAAGTAAGAAATTAACTATAAGTTTAAGCATGGATAAAAAAATTGTTTTATTTGTAATTGGATGAACATATACGATATATTTATATATAAGTTCATTTCAACTTACATATTGAACAGTTTTAATTATATTCCATAATAAATACATACTTATTTATATATTTATTACAAAAATTCCTAAAACAAAACAAATATTGGTTAAATTAACGTGCATATGTACTTTATTAAATTTAGAAATGATTCATCAATGCTCAAATTCTCAGTAGTTATTAGAAGACAAAGAGTAATATTGTCAAATCTAATAAATTATCATTTAATTCATGAGAATTAAACATATTTCTATATCACCAATGCATTCGCCGATCCTGCCGAAGTATTTGTTTTTAACGCAGATTGAACGAATATTATCAAATGGTAATTATCAAATAGTTTTTGTTTACAGAATCATTTTTTAATCAGTTACCATTTACTGCAAATATCAGCGGATTGTTCATTATTTATTGCGTAAAAATTTCAGAATTCACACAAACGTACAAACGCGTATGTTTATATATATATATATATATATATATATATATATATATATATAATTAGGAGTGTGAATACGTCTTTCCCGTTTTTTGTAAGAGATGGCGCCACCAATACTGTGCGAGTATTCAATCGTTACATATGTCATAATCAAAGCTTATTCATATGTCAACAATTCCATACTAACACATTAGTTAAAATTTTTTCGCATCATAAATTTTTGATATCGTGAAAATGTCGAAATTTGAGCCGAGTCGACGTCATTTGCGGGAAGTTTCACTTTATTGGTTCAATTTGAAGAAATCTGCTGCCGAGACGCATCGATTGCTTCAGGAGGCTTATGGAGAAGGTTGTGTCGATGATTCAAGTGTTCGCGGATGGTTTCAACGCTTCAAAAGCGGTGATTTCGACGTGGAAGACAAGGAGCGTTCCGGGCGGCCGCAAATCTTTGAAAATCGAGAATTGGCGACTTTGCTTGATGAAGATTCTTGTCAAACGCAAGAAGAACTTGCTGAAGCATTGGGAGTTGACCGAACAACCATTTCCAAGCGTTTGAAAGCCATGGGAATGATCCAAAAGCAAGGAAATTGGGTGCCGTACGAACTGAAGCTGAGAGACGTCGAACGGCGTTTTTTCACTTGCGAACAGCTGCTTCAGCGACATAAAAGAAAGGGTTTTCTGCATCGTATCGTGACTAGCGATGAAAAGTGGATACGTTACGATAATCCGAAGCGAAGAAAATCATGGGGACTACCCGGCCATGCATCATCATCGACGGCCAAACCAAATATTCATGGCGCCAAGCTCATGCTCTGTATATGGTGGGACCAGCTAGGTGTGGTTTACTATGAGCTTCTGAAACCGAATGAAAGGATCACAGGCGAGGTCTATCGACGACAATTGATGCGTTTGAGCCGCGCACTGTGAGAAAAACGGCCACAATACTCCGACAGGCACGACAAAGTTATTTTGCAACATGACAATGCTCGCCCACATGTTGCACCGCCGGTGAAAACATACTTAGAAACGCTCAAATGGGAAGTCCTACCCCACCCGCCGTATAGTCCAGACGTTGCTCCGTCTGATTACCATCTCTTCAGATCGATGACGCATGGCCTGGCTGACCAGCACTTCCATTCCTACGAGGAAGCCAAAAAATGGGTGGATGACTGGATAGAGGCCAAACCGGTCGAATTTTTTCGCAACGGGATTCGTATGTTGCCAGAAAGATGGGAAAAAGTTGTAGCTAGCGATGGCCAATACTTTCAATAATTCATTTGTAACCATTTTTTCACAATAAAGGCTCAAAATTTGAAAAAAAACGGGAAAGACTTATTCACATACCTGATATATATATATATATATATATATATATATATATATATAATCATTAATCAAAATTGAGACGTATTATTTTTATTTTACGCCGTGCCAACGTAGTATTATGCTTCAGCGTATGAAAGCAGGCTTCAGTTCTTTCGTCTCTTTTCTCGTTGAAAACGATTTTTTTTATACCGCGTCCAATTCGACGATAATTCGTACAAGTAGTACACGCTCGATACTACGACGACAAACCGCACGAGAACTGATATTCTCTGTGTCGAATCAGGCCGCGTGCTCTCGATTGTCGAGGTGTCGCGAAATTTAATTTCCGGATGCTATGTTAAAAAAGAAAAAATGCACAGCTTTCTTCGGCTATATATATACGTATATTTTACCTTTTGATAAAGCTGTTCAATTGTTCATATTGAATAACTTTTCCAAAAATTGAATATATTTGTTAAATTTGAGTATATATATATAGTTTTTCAAATATGTATTTATTTAACTTTTTGTTTTACATATATTTAGTTTTATTTTGTAAAATTCATGAAATATTTATTTTCAATAATTTATTTAGTGTAATGTACTAAATATATGTTTGCTGTACAAATAAACGTCATTGTTTTTTTCAAATATATGGTTTACTCTAAATAACAAAATATTCATTTCTTTTAAATATGTATGTTTTTGTTTTAAATATAAATTTAAATAAATATTAGTTCAATTCCAATAACTATTGAATTAATTTTAATGAATTTAATTTACTTTCAATCAATATTTGTTTCATTCAAATATTATATCGTTTACGAAATGGATTTATTTGAATTTATTCAAATTTATTTCTCAGTGAGATAGTAAAATAACGTAAATTATATTCTGTAGTAAATTTCATAATATAATGTAAATAGTAGTGGAATAAAATTTATTAGATAAAAATATAATGAATTTTATTACATAAATAATTCACAGAAAGTATAGTTTTTTATATCAACCTGTAGTCTTTTTATTAAGTTTTACGAGGATGGTCCCAGAAGTACCTCACGCCCAACAAATAAAACTCAAAAATTGTGGAAAAATATATATTTATTTTTCAGCAGAATCTCCTTTCAGTTCTATACACTTTACCCAGCGATGTTCAATAAGTTCGATACTCTTTTTATAATAACAATTATCAAGCTCCTCATAATAGCCATTAACTGCCGACATCACTTCTTCATTGTTGGAAAATCTTTGACCAGCGAGCCATTTTTTGAAGTCTGAGAACAGAATATAATTCGAAGGAGCTAAATCTGGCAATAGGTGCATGACGTAGCAATTCAAACTTTAGTTCATTAACTTTGGCGATTGCAATAAGGGATGTATGAGCTGGTGCATTGTTTTGATGGAACAAACACTTTCATCTTAGCCAAATACGGCCGTTTTCGCTTGATTTTTTCACTCAAACGTTGCAATACATTCGCATAATACTCGCCGTTGATAGTTTTTCCTTTGTCAAGTTAGACAATGAAAATTATCCCACATGCATCCCAAAAAATCGACGCCATAACCATGCCTGCAGATGGAATGGTCTTTGCCTTCTTTGGAACCGGTTCTCCTTTTTGAGTCTATTGTTTTGATTGCTCTTTGGTTTCAGGTGTGAAGTGGTAGACCCATGTTTCATCCATAGTTATGAAACGGCGCAAAAATTCGGCATTATTTTTGCGAAACATTGACAAACACTGAACTGAAACCTCTTCGCGATGCTGTTTTTGTACCATTGTGAGCAAACGTGGCACCCATCTTGCGCACAGCTTTGTCAACTCCAAATTTTCAGTTAATATGCGATGTACCGTGCATTTTGAAATGCCCATCATGTCTGCTACCTCGCGCACTTTCAGTCGATGATCATCCAGTACCGCTTTGTGGATTTTCTTCAACATTTCTGGAGTCGTCATCACGTATGGTCGACCACTGCGATACTCGTCTTGGCAGCTCGTACGGCCTCGTTTATACTCTGCTACCCAATATTTTACTGCTGCAAACTAAGGAGAAGTCTCATCCAGAGTAGAGTCTAGTTCAGCTTTTATATTAGTTGGGTTGAGGCCTTTCAAATAAAAGTATTATATCACATAACGATCACCAATTTTTTCCATGTTTACAAATTCACTGAAATCCTTCACTATTGATGGCTATCAAACAAATACTAAATATCATGGCGTCTTCAAACTTGAGACATATGCTTTATATATTGTGTATTTTCTAATACAATGGTATTTTTTGAGTAAAATTTTGAAAATTTTTTTTCAAAATTTCAAAATTAAATTTTGAAAAATTTAATCTACAAAATCTGCCTCATACCCTTTAAGGGACTTTTGTCATCTTCTAGAATACGTCTTAAGACAGTATTCTACTTTAAACCCTCAAAGAAAACGCTATTTTTGTGAAATTTTTCTGAGACTGCTATTGAGGATATGGATGTATGATTTGAAATGCTGAATAAATACACTCTTGAAGTACATAAAAAATTTTTTTTTATTTATTTTATACATTTTTTATACATTAAAGTATGGTCAAAGCCAACACCTCAAAAAGTAGGTAACATTGTCGTGGTCGTAAAATCTTGTCGATGGATGGTCTGAAACAAAAAAAAATCAAATAGTTGTACGTTCAGTATGACTCCAGAAACCGATCGAACTAGAATATTTTATGTACGTGCAAAATGAACAAAATGGCGGCTAAAATACGAAAGAAAAAACATTTTTTTTACATTTTTCGAAAGTAAATTATATTCAAGAATGTTGCTCAAAATTTTAGAAATATTCAGGAAGTCTAACTATACTTTTTCACATTTCGAACGCACTTACCTGAGCGCGCTATTCGGACCCGCCCAGCGCGCGCGCCGGATAAGCCATCTACCTGGCCTTGTTTGCTGCAGCAGCTGTTCCCCTATTGTAAATCATTACACCTATCTATATTCTCATCAAAATATATACCTTTGCTTCTTAATATTAGCTCTCCTTTATAATTTTTCTTCTGTATTTCAGTTCTGTATTTCAGTAGTGGAGAATCAGTCGTGATTCGAAGTTCAAAAGTGAAGCATCTATCGATTCGCAATGGATACGAAGAAAGTGTATCGTGCACAGAAAACTTCTAGTCGTCCATCTAGAACTAGAAAACGTTCTTTTCACGGAAACCGATTCACTGTCTAAGGAGGTACTAGTAACACGAGTACGTCAACAGCAAAACTGAAAAAGTCTAACGATCCGAGTTTTGATGTGAAAGTTGCTAATACTGGTAGTTATTTTTTTATTCATTTTTTACTGTGCTTTCAATGCTCTCACAGTGCGCAGTGTGTTCTGTTTCTATCTATGAAGATCTAACAAAAACGGAATTGTTGGAGAGATGTTTGGGCAGAAAAACTAAAATAAGAATGAGTGTTTCAACTCAACAGTTTGGGCTATAGCACCGAAGCATGTCTATAATGGAAAAAAATCGTTAAAATTGCATGCCTCACTGCGGCCTGCATTTTTAATGAAGGATTCAGCCCACTTTTGAAATTAATGGAAATTATGGTCCTGAAAATCAGGCAAACCGCCATGCAGTTCGCCAATATGCGCGACCAAGGAGGCTTCTAAGGAGAGCAGAACTCAAAAAAGCAGACTAAATTAGATGAAAATACTCGCTTGGAACAAGTTGAAGGCATATTGTATAACCCAGGCATCGCTGATTGATTGTAAGATAATTTTTTCTACGATTTTTCACTTATAAAAAACTTTAAACACGTTTTTCTCAAAACAGCGTTTTCTAGTACCGTGGTCGTGAAAACTAAAAAACTATTGAACCAATCCTTATGAAATTTTGAACACATATTCTATATGTTTGTATGAACCGCCCTAACTAACTAGAATCAACTTAAAATTTTAATTCTAACTATATTTTTATTGCCAAAAAATACGGAAAAAAAGCAATTTTTTTTCTTTGGTATTTTAGCCGCCATTTTGTTGATTTTGCACGTACATAAAATATTCTACTTAGATCGGTTTCTGGAGTCATACTAAACATACAACTATTTGATTTTTTTGTTTCAGACCATCCGTCGGCAAGATTTTACGATCACGACAACGTTACCTACTTTTTGAGGTGTTGGCTTTGACCATACTTTAATGTATAAAAAATGTATAAAATAAATAAAAAATTTTTATTATGTACTTCAAGAGTGTATTTATTAAGCATTTCAAATCATACATCCATATCTTCAATAGCAGTCTCAGAAAAATTTCACAAAAATAGCGTTTTTTTTGAGGGTTTAAAGTAGAATACTGTCTTAAGACGTATTCTAGAAGATAACAAAAGTCCCTTAAAGGGTATGAGGCAGATTTTGTAGATTAAATTTTTCAAAATTTAATTTTGAAATTTTGAAAAAAAATTTTCAAAATTTTACTCAAAAAATACCATTGTATTAGAAAATACACAATATATAAAGCATATGTCTCAAGTTTGAAGACGCCATGATATTTAGTATTTGTTTGATAGCCATCAATAGTGAAGGATTTCAGTGAATTTGTAAACATGGAAAAAATTGGTGATCGTTATGTGATATAATACTTTTATTTGAAAGGCCTCAACCCAACTAATATAAAAGCTGAACTAGACTCTACTCTGGATGAGACTGCTCCTTAGTTTGCAGCAGTAAAATATTGGGTAGCAGAGTATAAACGAGGCCGTACGAGCTGCCAAGACGAGTATCGCAGTGGTCGACCATACGTGATGACGACTCCAGAAATGTTGAAGAAAATCCACAAAGCGGTACTGGATGATCATCGACTGAAAGTGCGCGAGGTAGCAGACATGATGGGCATTTCAAAATGCACGGTACATCGCATATTAACTGAAAATTTGGAGTTGACAAAGCTGTGCGCAAGATGGGTGCCACGTTTGCTCACAATGGTACAAAAACAGCATCGCGAAGAGGTTTCAGTTCAGTGTTTGTCAATGTTTTGCAAAAATAATGCCGAATTTTTGCGCC
Source organism: Sycobia sp. Sy_11 (assembly GCA_018907035.1). NCBI lineage: Eukaryota > Metazoa > Arthropoda > Insecta > Hymenoptera > Epichrysomallidae > Sycobia > Sycobia sp. Sy_11. The sequence goes on along the minus strand of JACCIC010000178.1, from coordinate 509,360 downwards.
GTTTCATAACTATGGATGAAACATGGGTCTACCACTTCACACCTGAAACCAAAGAGCAATCAAAACAATAGACTCAAAAAGGAGAACCGGTTCCAAAGAAGGCAAAGACCATTCCATCTGCAGGCATGGTTATGGCGTCGATTTTTTGGGATGCATGTGGGATAATTTTCATTGACTAACTTGAAAAAGGAAAAACTATCAACGGCGAGTATTATGCGAATGTATTGCAACGTTTGAGTGAAAAAATCAAGCGAAAACGGCCGTATTTGGCTAAGATGAAAGTGTTTGTTCCATTTTTTCTTCGAGGGTCTAAAGCAGAATACTGCCTAATTCAAATATTAATTGCTCTAATTACAGAGAGTGATCCCACCAGCTGTTCCTGAATGCGAGCATTATATCAAGCACATGTGACACACTGATGAACTACTTGACAAATAATATTTCGAGCATGAATTATCCAATAACTTCTAGATAAACAGCTTTGCACAATTGTAGCTCGGCCATGTACTGAAAAAAGGAGCTTTTGTAATAAGTAAAACGGTTGCATGATGCAATTTTGATAGAATGGCTGGGTACTTCTCTGATTCAGGTAAGAAGGAATTGTGTGATCTACCGCCTACATAAAGCAAATTATCAGTAACAATCAATGGCATTAATTTGCGTAACGGATTTGTAGAAGGATGTTGTTGTCCTGAAGATAAGATTCGCAACTCATTGGAAAATTCTGAACGTTGTACTAATTTAATTAAAGTATTAGTTGCTATTGTTCGTTAGGATATGACATTTCTACGCCAACGAAGACAATAGGCGAGAACAGCAATTAAATTAACGAATGATGAATGATGGTGTTAAATAAATCATACTTTATTTGAACGACAAATTTCTAAATTTATTGAAATTTCAGATTATTGTATGAGTCACAAAGACTTATCGAGAATCAACCAAACAGGCCTTGACCACCAGATAGTTGATTCTTGTAACTATAGTGCAGTATATCCTCTGGTTGCGAAGTCTGCTGGATTATGTGCAGACGACAGATGTCACCATTTAGCTGTCAGCAAAAGAGTTATAATCTCACTAACTCTATTTGCAATATACGATTTCCAACGAAATGAATGTGACTTTAGACAGGCCAAAAAGTCAGACCAACAATGAATCTTTTCAAGAGAAAGGGCTAATTTGGAAAGAATTCTAGACATAAGTTTGGCTAATAAAGCTGCACTACAGAGTTTCGAATTTGGTAAACTTACAACTTTAAGTGGAGCTACCATAGATTTGGCGATGAGCAACCGTAGTGCACATCTAGCAACCTTAAAAATTGCAGCTGCGAAGGCACGCTCAGAAACATCGCAAATTCCATGCAAATTTTTAATTTTGAAGCTGCGTCGCCTTCTAGTGCATTGATTCAGGTGCTGAAATTTAATAAGAGTAGGCATCATAGTATCGTGTAACACAAGAGACTGAAATTTGCTTTTAAACCTTTGCCAATCACGCTGAGTGCCATTAAACTTAGGTCATTTTACCTTTTCAAGAGAGGGCTGTGATAAATGAATTATTACCGGAGTAATTAAGAATACGTTCTGAGTAGGATCCTCAATACTTCCGAGGCTTGTAATACGATCATTTAACATCATTTAACTATACCTTGGTTGACAAGTATTCAGATAGTCCATTATTATATAAATCTAATAAAAAACATAAAGCCAAATTGAACGCGTATCGTGTATATCTATATATATTAGCATATACTGTTGCAAATTAGCTATATACCTTGCTTGGCGAATTCAAAAAAATGGAAAGCCAAGTTGAAGGCGTATATTTTAAATCTATATGTAATAGTATATGTCCTGCAATGAGCGATATACTGTGCGTTGATGGCAAGGATCCGATTCGAACGACAAAAAAAGACTGTGCCACCTCGTTGTTTAAAAGTACACAAATCGAGAAGAACTTCAACAGCTTCCAAGATCAATATTGAGAAGCTAAAACGACTTCTCCAAGTCCTATAGTTCGATATGCTCAGAAACAAGTAACATAAGTGTGTTTAACAGCAGTCTACAAGCACTCTAAAAAATCATTTAATATGAACCTATTCGAAATCATGTTCAATATTAATCGGTAAAGAGCAGTCTTTTTACGCTTATCTGAAATATACCTGCACTTGTTTTCATGCTAGTGACACGTCTTATATTCCTTATACCATTTCCTTGTCTTACTTTCTTATACCATCTCTTCCAAACATGCTGCTTAATTTATTGAATTTTTTGCCACAATGACAGATGGTTATCTGCCACATCATTTAAATTTTGTTCGGGAATGTTCGTCAATGAATCACCAATAATAAAGTTGGCTGTAGTAAGGGCAATGAAATCGTTCGGATCAGATGATATAGGAGTTAAAGGAAGTGAATTTAGAATTTCTTCGATTTCTATAATATGAGTATTGAACTGCTTGTAAGTAAATAATTTTTTGCCAAAGGTTCGATAGAAATGTTCTTTAAAGGATTTTACTCCTGCCTTCTAGAGACCATCAATATAAGGAAAACGCGGAGAAATAAAATGACAATGAGTATTTAAATTTGTTAAACAAAGTTCGATCTGTTTATTATATTCTTCAGATAAAAAGAATGCCTTTGCTGTCTTTATGTATTCTTTGTTTTAAGTATCTACCCGTTTGTCCATTATAATATTTGTCAAAATCTTTACAATTTATTTTTTATACTACTCCTGATTTGAAACTTTTGCCATCCTTAGTGTTACAATTGTTAAATAAGTTTCTTATATTATTATTATTATTTAAGTAAACTTCGATATTATGATTTTTAATAGTACTTCTGATTTTTTTGATAAACTTTTTACATATAGTAAGACTATGATTGTATTATTATTAATTATATCTTTCATATTATTTTGTTTACTATTATTATATATCTGATTCACTCTCTTCGCAATCATTTTTTCTATAAAATCTACGGGATGCTCATTATTAATGAATATCTCTTTAACTAATTTTAAATTATCTTTTATGAAGTCTTTGTATGATAATTTTATTGCTCTGTCAATGACTCCCCTTATAGTACCTATCTTATTTTCGAATTGATGGTGTGAATTAAAGTTTAACAGCCTACATCACAATTAGGTCTAGGTTTTCTATACCAATTTAATTTTACTCTGTTATTATTAACTCTAATAACATTAACATTTAAAAAAACTCAATTTATCGTTTAACTCTATTTCTTTTGTATATTTAATTCTATCATGGATAAAATTAAAAACATCTACAATTTTAACTACAAAACATTCTCATATAATTGTAAAGACATAAATTATAAAAGACATCTTTTACAGAAGATTGGTTCAACATTTAACTTAGTCAATGACGTATTCTCTCATTTTGCCATTACCAAATTAACAATGACCGGTAATAAAGGTGATCCCATTGGACAGCTATATTTTTGTTCATAAAAAACATTTTCAAAAGAAAAAAATGTATTGTGAAAAACTAAATTTATTACTTTAACTTATCTTGAGAAATAGAAATAAATCCTAAACTTTCATAAAATAGTTCAAACAAGGATTGCTGATATAATTCCAATACATTTTTATTGTTCAATAAATTTTTTCTCTATAACTAGTTAATTCGAGATAAAATGCATTAGTACAAACGTTTCTTATGGATTTTGCCATGAAAATTCAATTTCAGTATAATAATCAGTTTCCTAAAAAAATAAGCATATATGTTTCGTCAAAATTACTTTTAATTACAAAAACAATACTTTTCCTAATTTTATCCTGAACAGTTTAACTCCATCAAACAAATAGTAGATATTTACAGAAAATTGTCTTAGCTGTCAGTGAATAAAAATATTTAACTTTAATTTAATCAGAGATTTAAATCGATTCCTAATGCTGGAATTAATGCCTAATTTAGTGAAGGGAACACCCAGATTTGTCCTTTACTAATAAAATTAATTTGTATTTTAATATTTAAAATTTTATATTTTAGATTCTATGGGGTGATGATAATCCAAAAAAATCTAACTGTCACCATAATTATATTATATTAGCATGTTAAAAAGACTGTAGGTCTGATAAAAATATTTAGTAGTTTGATTTATATCATTATATATGATGATATAAATCATCATTTATATTATGAATGTAGCAATATTAACTTTTAATTAACTAAATTTTTTTAATATAAAAATCCTACAAAATGACTTTTCTATGAAAAATTTTTTATTAAAGATTGAACATTTTATAATTGATTTCAAAAAGTTTGAATGAAATTCATTGAGTATTATTAAAAGAAAGATATTATTGAATAAGAAAAAAGTGCTAGTGCTCATTTGGAAATATTATTTGTCAGACTAGAGTTCTATGAAATACAAGTAGACATCATATTTTCCATTGTATAGCAAAAGCCATACTTATAATATCAATTGATACTAAAAACAGTTGGAAATATAGTTGTATGTTACCTTATTATGTACCAATAGAAACTCTTCAATTAATTAACTTTTTGTTAGTTAATGAAATGAAAGTACTATACTTACATCTGCTTTGCAATTTAGTTCAACTTCCTTTGATTTCTTAATGGTAATATGCGCATTGCTCTTTAACCAGTTGAACTCCTGTAATAACTGTATCCCTTGACCCCCATGCTCAAAAGGTAAATAGAAAAGATCACAAAGAAGAGAAAGATCTTCACGAGTCAACTGTTTATCAATGTCTTTCAAATGAAGTGCAGTCTCAGTTGGTACATCACTATTTTCATGGACATCAAGACGATCATGATTGTGATTATTTTCAGCATCATTTTCTACAATCATTTGTGAACCATTAACCGTACTTAAATTACCATCTACTTCTACCTGCATACTTCCAGATGCTCCACTAGAAGTCTAAGTAAAAAATATAATTAAAATAATAATTCATTCATATCAGAAAGTAAACAAAAAAATTGAAAATATTTTGGAACTAATTTTTTGTATTTGATACTAAGCATTTGATATATTATTCTTTGTTTTTAAAATACTCAATAATGCAGTCATGATTCAATAATTTTATTATTCATGTTAAAAGAAAGATTCTTACAGAAGTATTTTCAACCATTGCGTCATCATCTTGTGTTAGACTTTTAATTTGGTGGGCAGGGGAATTTGTTGGTGTAGTATTACAATCCATAGGTTCTGTTAAAGATATATTCATATTGAGACTGCTACTAGCAATAGGTACCACATTATTTGTTAACACAATAGATTCACTAATAACTTTTGTTTCTGACACCAGAGAATTCATAACTGGCCCCGCTGGTGGTTGTGAAAAACTTTCATTGCCCATAACTGTTGAACAGACTTCAGCAAGTGCTTGTAAATGATTCGAATTATTGCTAACCATAACAGGAGGTGACACTATTGGTATCGTTGATGTCGATGTCATTGTTGTTGAGGTTGAAGTTAAGCTCATACAAGTGTTTACTGATGGTATTATAGGAATAGGTACAGTTGGAGCTACACTAGGTTGAGGCTTTGCTATCACACCAAACGCAGTTCTTTTCTTTCTGAATTCTGCAAGCCACTCGCTAATAGCATTTTTCAAAGCACGTCGAGGATGGTACATATTAGGAGATAATGTTGATGGAACGTCTTCACCAACTACACCATCTTCAATTTCTGTTTCTAATTTTATATCTGCTGAGACAGTATCATCTGCAAATATTATAAAAATGATGCTAATTCGTAATTATTAATTAAATCTAATAACTATAATTATTTGTATGATAATTCTGTTTATAATTATATTATCCCATTTATTAATTAAAATTTAGGGAAACAAATATATAATGCAAATATAAATACATAAATAGTTTTCACAAAAATGTATGCAAGGGGCATAAACCAGAAGAAATAGGTATCATCACAAGTAATTATAATTAATATATGTTATACAGAATGACCACAATATAATTAATTAATTCAGTTCATAAAATAAAAATAAAATAAAAATACAATAATCAGTAAAATAAAAATAAAAAACTAATTTAGTTTAATTTAGTTCCTGAGGATGAACTGTAGCGGTTGGAAACATCGGACAAGAAAGTAATTCTAAATTTAAGGTAGTGGAGGCAGTCAGGTTGTCTTTTACTATCATAGAATAGTACTTTTATTATTTTTATTTTACTTATTATTCTATTTTTATTTTTATTTTATTTTTATTCTATTTTATTATTAATTTTATTTTTATTTTTAATTTTTAATGTTTAATCTAATTTCTTTAAAGTAATAAGTTCTATTCCAGATTCTTAGGGGGTGACTATAAACAAGGACAGTCTGACTGTCATTATTTTAGTTAATATATTATATTATAAAGACTGTAAGAACGATAAAAATATTTATTAATTTAATTAATTAATTTATGATATGGACAAAATAATTCTTTTAGCGAGACATACATATAACAAGCTTAATTTTTGCTATTGATACGTATTGCAGACTAATTGTGATGTACTTCAGAAAAATTTTATATACTTGGAATCAACCATGAAGCAGCTTTGACTAGACAAGTCAAGTCTGGCAATTATGTAAGTAAATGAGCGAATAAAAATAGAATAATTGAATTGTACTTCTGTCGACTGCCCATATACAAATTAATAAATATTTTTTTTTATTGGTCTTACAGTCCAATCAATTCCATCCAAAAATAAAATAAAATAAGAAATAAAAAATAAAAAATAATAAAAATAAAATAAAAAAAAAATAAAAAAAATAAAAATAAAAAAGAGTCCCTGATGAGGAGCCGTAGCGAGCTCGAAACGTTGGACAAGTCTTCAATTAGGTAAGGGTGTTGGGGACAGTCAGACTGCACTTTACTAACAAAGAATTTTTTCAGCTAATATTTTATTTTCAGATTAGTCTACGGGGGTGAATGTAAACAAGGACAGTCTGACTGTCATTATAATTTTAATTTAATTTTTAATTTAATTTTTATTTTTAATTTTTATTTTTTTATTTTATTTTTATTATTTTTTTTTTTTATTTCTTATTTTTTATTTTTATTATTATTTTTATTTTTTATTTTTATTTTTTATTTTTTATTTCTTATTTTATTTTATTTTTGGATGGAATTGATTGGACTGTAAGACCAATAAAAAAATATTTATTAATTTGAATAAAAATAGAATAAAACCATCTGACCCAATGACTGATTTATAATATATAATTGTTTTATTAAAGGAAATATGATAAACCACTTGTGTTCCATTTTAATATAAATTTTAAGCTAATTTTCTTTATACTTAAGCTTTTTGTTAACTACTTCTTAACATTTAATTTAATTTAATTTCTTAATATTTAAAAGAAATATAACAAATAACTCATTAATTGTGTATCTATATTAGGAGTTAATTTCCAACTTTTATATTAGTATTGTATAAAATAAATTGATAATACTGAAATTAAAACTAATGATAATGTAAAATTAGTCATTTTTATAAATGAAATCAATATATCAATCAATATAAAATATTGATTTTTTATCAAACTTCTCTTACTTAAACTGAGATCACGTTTTCCATCAACATTACACCTACTCCATTGTGCTAAGGTATGAATTGCTATAAAATTTGCACCATATTCACAATTGGGATTTGTTAAAACTCCTCGTAGTTTTGGGATAAGATCTGGCGATCTACCAGAATATGGACCTAAAAAAACTCTTTTTTGATCATAATCATTTGCGTGTAAATTATCCCAAATAACTGGCGGCCTTCTAAGAACGTCAGTAATTTCTTCTATTGACTCAACTGTAAGTAATCTTGAAATCACTTTTGGTCCAGTCCACATTATATCTATTTCTTGAGCTAATTTGCTACCTAAAGTATTTAAATATTCTGAACTTGAAACATTAGGTAATGCTCGAGTAGCACAGTACTGAGTTGGACATAAAAGGAAAGGCAGTTGTCCAAGATGTTGAAAAATATCATTCGTTACAGAGACCTTAAACAAATTAAATTTAAATCTTTTACTAATGTATATAAATATATTATGTTGAATTTGATCAAAAATTAAATAAATGTTAAATAATTTGTTTTTATAAAGAGTTTAGTAAATATAACCAATAAAATATTTATGTCCAAATATAAACATTTTAATTTGTAATACCTTCTTACCTGAGCATGGGCAAAAGATTGAAATACTTCTTTATCAGCTTCACTCATCTCTGGTTCAATATCATCGAATAATAATGCAAAAGCTTGGCAACCAAACTGACTAACTTGCTCCAATTTTCTTTTCAATGCAGTAACTTCTTTAATACTAGAATAAGTTATATCTAGACCAGGAGATAAAGCATAATAAAAGGTAATACCAGATTCCCTAGCAGCAGTAATAAGTCCTGTCAAATGTTCTGCTTCTTCCACTGTATATAGATCTCTCCAATAAGCTCTATGCTTATAATCATCTTTTGGTGCATATAAATATGAATTCATTCCCCATTTTTTTAACCTATATTACAAAATTGTTTCATTATGTAATAATCATAAAAGAAAAATTATGCAAAATACAAACATACTTTCTAAACAAATCTTTCCGTTGCTCTGTAGTCCAAGGTCGACCATAAAATCCTGCAAAATAAGCAAACATGTTAAAGCATACTCTCAATATAAACTCTTTTTTATTTATTATTAAAAATAAATTAAATATAAGAAGATATGACAAAGCTGGAATAGAGAGAAATAAGATTAGTTACGCAAAAATACTTAAAAAATTTTAACAAGATTAAAAAACTATTAAATAATTTTTTACCTTCAACAACACCGCAAATAAAATTTCCATTTTTTGTATTTAAATTCGCGGATCCATTCGTCTCCGCCATTGCACACATATATATTATAACAAGATTTCTGTTATAATTTTAACAGTTTTCTAATATAAGCAACTTGGTCGATCTATGAAATTTGTGCCTACTTCAGTTTAAGAAACGCTAAAGATAAAAATAAACACGAACCGAAAATCACAACTACGAAAAAAAAAAATTTCATAGTTCTAATATGAAATATAAATAAACTCCCTAACGATTAATTATTGCGTAATTTGCTCTAATATGAATAATGGTTCAGAAGATCATAAATACAGCTTAGAGTAAGAGATAAATCTAATTAAATACGATTATGAAAAACTAACTGGAATATTAGGTTAATTCAAATATTTCGAATGTTTAAAATAGCAGTAATGTAAATATAAATTCTCTGTTCTCTCTTCGTCTTACAACTGTTCTCTTACCCGACAGTCGACACTAAACTTGCCTTCATGCGCCTAAAGAGGGTAGAGAGGAGTGGAAACTCCGCTAAAATCATGTCAAATTACACGGCAGGATTTCGGGACAGAATTGGCCGCAAGGCGACGACACCTTCTTAGGTCGCTCCATAGACTTAGATAAACGAAAATAGACTAGTATCAGCAGATATGAACCGAGATTGCCAGAGACAGAGGCGACGTTGGTTCCGTAATAGCGCCAGATTTTGCGGCAGAATCACGAACAAGGTCCGTCTGCCATCTCGACTATCGATAAATGTAGTGCACTGCTGAAAAATGTCCGAATAGCTATTCGGACATATTCATATATTGTGATGTCTCTATCCAGTAAAAAAATAACTAGAATATTAATTAAAATTATTATATTATGTAAATGGAAATAAGAAACAATATTAATTTAAACGTTAGCTTTATTCGAGAATCATAATACTGAGCGGCTGCCAAAAGCGAAGTGTTTGTATCCGCAAAAACTTCTCCATGCACACCCCCGCATACATCGCAACTCCCCACCCCAAGTATAACTAATGCCAATCCGCGCATCGACCGTCCTTCTCCCTTGCTGGTGGTGTACACTGCAGCTGCTCCCATACAACGTCGCTTAATTGCGGGAATTCCTCGGTCTAGCGAACATCTGTTGGCGGCGGTCATAAATGTGCATCGTCTAGATTCAGCTATGCGCATGCAGGTTTGTTGGCGATCGAACTCAATTATAAAATGTAGTTCAAATATTTATTTGAACAGAATGCCCATACATATCGATTCTATATGAATAATATATATTTTTAATGTCCGTGTCCTTCGCGCTATCAAGTGATTCAATATTATTTGTGTTTATAAACTATTATAAAATACATATTTCCTATAGATATAAAATACTTATTCTTGATCGTTTAAGCTATTTTTTTTATTACATAATTATATTTCGCGGTTATAAAAGGAATGTAAAAGGACATGACAAAATACGGTTTCGTGACACGTCGAATGTAGTCGTATTACGTCACAATATAATATAATTAAGGCATTACAGCAAAGAAGGAAAAACAGCGGGCGCGTGTACAGGCTGCTATTAAGGGGAGGGGCAACGTGGCATGCCGACACGATGCCGAAGAGGGGAAGTAGGGGAAGTGAAGGACCGAGCGAAAAAGAAAACAACTGCGCGTCTGTACGTCTGTTAATCCTCTTGATGTTTTCTCCAGTTTTCTTCTCTCACTCTCTCTCTGTCTCTCTCTCTCTCTCTCTCTCTCTCTCTCTCTCTCTCTCTCTCACCTTCTCTTATATATGATTGGTATATGTCAAATATGATTATACCTATAGCATGCTTTAAAAATATGAAAAGCAATCAAATAATTTTTGAAAATTGTTTTGAAAAAAGTGTAGTCTAAATTAGCATATATTTTTAGAGCTATTCAATTTATAAATACAAATAAATTGCTGATAAGAGTCATTATTATTATTATTATATCACTATTAAGTTAATTTTATCAAAGCGATTTAGTTGCAATATAATTGTTTTTGTTAAACAGAAAAAAAATTATGAATTAAATATAATACATGAAATATTTTAAGTATGAAAGAAGACAAAACAAACTGATCCGTTTAAAATATATAAACATACAATTCTAGCAATTAGACCTTCAAATATACATTTTTTTAGTTCTAAATATTTGCAAGATAGAAGATATTTAATTATACGCTTCAGACAAAAAACGCGTTCAATTAATTCTGTTTCTGTTAAGGTGTTCTTATGTTCTAAAACATAATAAGCATTATTCCAGAGATCTAATTTCTTTTTATAATTTTCAATTAATAAAGAAATTGATCAATTGTTACATTTACTTTATCTGCAGATTTTCTTTAATGTAAAATTTAATTCATTTAAATACATACTTTTTAAAATAAACAAATAGTTTATACATATACCATTAGTAGACCATTTATCGAAACTAATAAATTTATATATTTAAAATACTGAAATGTTTATTTAAATACAGTAAATATTTTTTGATGTATGAAAAATAAAATTTTGTTTTAAGATATTCGGTCCTTAATTCGAAAAATATCTAGTTGCTTTAAATAAATATTTAAAAAATATATTTTTAATTTTGTATAATTGAAACAAAATATAAAATTGAACTGTAGTATCTTAATTAATAAATATGTTTTTATTCGTCTTACAGTCCAATCATTTCAATCCAAAAATAAAATAAAAATAAAAATAGAAATAAAAAATAAAAATAAAAATAAAAAATAAAAAAAAAATAAAAAAAATAAAATAAAAATAAAATAAAAATTAAAAATAAAAATTAAATTAAAAATTAAATTAAAATTATAATGACAGTCAGACTGTCCTTGTTTACATTCACCCCCGTAGACTAATCTGAAAATAAAATATTAGCTGAAAAAATTCTTTGTTAGTAAAGTGCAATCTGACTGTCCCCAACACCCTTACCTAATTGAAGACTTGTCCAACGTTTCGAGCTCGCTACGGCTCCTCATCAGGGACTAATCTAAACCTTATATTCTAATCTATATATACCCATCCCCACCACCAAATTTAGTAAATTAAATATAAATTCCCCCTCTATATCCATATTCACAAAATCAAAAGAATGTAAAACCTTTAAACAATGCTCTTATAAACCAGAAGTAATATGTGAGCTACGTAAACTATATTTATGCTCATAAATTCTCTTTTTTAAATATCTACCTGTTTGTCCAATATAGTATTTATCACAATCCATGCAATTAATCTTGTAAACAACTCCTGATTTTAAGCATAAATCATCCTTATCTTTGCAATTATGAAACAATCTACTCAAATTATTGCTATTTTTAAAGAAAATTTGAATGTTATATTTCCGAAAATTTCTTTTTATTCTTTCAGATAATCCTCGAACATATGGTAAGACAATAATTTTGCCTCCGTTAACATCAATTCCTGCACTATGTCTATTTTCGGTATTATAAATGTCAAACAATCTCTCAGCAATTAATCTATTAATAAATTGAATTGGATAGCCATTATTAATGAAAGTCTCTCTTACTATCTGTAAATTATTTCGTCTAAAATCTTTATGTGACAATTTAATTGTTCTGTCAATGACACCTTTCAATGCTCCAATTTTGTTTCCGAATTGGTGGTGTGAATTAAAATCCAAAAACCTACCTGACCAAGTAGGTTTTCTGTACCAATTAAGTTTTACCTTATTATTACTACATCTAATTACATTAATTTCCAGAAAACTTAACTGACTATTAACTTCAACCTCCCTTGTAAATTGAATTCTGTCGTGTACAGAATTGAAAACATCCACCATAACAATTGTAAAGATATCATCAACATATCTCTTAAATATCATTGGTTCAAAAAGCAATTTTGACAAGGCTATACTTTCCAACTTTTCCATAACTAAATTAGCTATAACCGGTGACAAAGGCGACCCCATTGGACATCCGTATTTTTGTTTATAAAATTTAGTATCAAATGAAAAAATTGTGTTATTAAAAACCAAATTAATTGCTTTAATAAATTCATTCATTGTCAATTTTGTATGCAAATTAATTTCATTCCACTTTTCCTGTATAATATCATTTAACAACTCTAAAGGTACATTTGTAAACAAAGATACTACATCCAATGAAATCATCTTGTAGTTTTTCGGAATAACAATATCTTTCATTTCATTGTAAAAACGCCAACTATCCTTAATGTAAGAACTAGTTCTTCCAACTATCTTAACCAATATATTAGACAAAAATCTAGCAATATGATAAATTGGGAAACCTATGGAAGATATTATTATTCTAAATGTCAGATTTTCTTTATGAATCTTGGGAAGCCCATAACATTTTGCTACAGTTCCATTTTCACATTTTAAATACTTATACGTATTATCATTTATATATTCATTTCTTTTCCAATTATTTAATAACTCTTTCAAATTATTTTGCAGCTTAATGATATGTGGATTACCAATCTTCAAATAAGTACTATCATCATTTAATATATTATTTATACAATTTATGTAATCAATTTTATTGGAAGCTACAGTTACATTACCTTTGTTGGCCTTTTGGAAGATTATATTAGGGTTATTTTTCAAAAAATTCTTCGCGGTAATCAAATCATGTATAAAATTACTATTTAAAAAATTATCAAATTTATTTTCTCTTTTAAAATTACTAATGACATTAACCAAAGATGCCCTACATTCCTTTTTTTCTTCATCATTTAAACCAAAAAGATTACTTTCAACCTCCGCGATGATTTCTTTGATCGGGAGATTACTTTTACAATATAATATTCCATGTTTGGCACCTTTAGACATGATGTTTATTACTTCATTTGGTATCTCCTTGTCAGTTAGATTCTTAAACCAATTTTTATTGTTTGCATTGTTAAATTGATAGCTTTGAAATTGTTTTTTATTTCTTAAACATTCAAATTTCCTTTTTAGTGTTTGTCTATTAATATATTTTGTCTTAATAAAATGTTTGCTTTGACCAAGAAAAAATTCATGTAATTCATTTCTTTCTATATTTTGATATAAATAATGTTTAATCTTTAATAAATATCTATTTAAGGAATGAATCTGAATATGTAAATCTCTAATTTCTAAATTAAGTAATATATTTTTGAAAAAGAAAATATTTTTCTTTAGATCATAACAAACATTATTACTATAAACCTGCAAAAAATATTCATCATGAAATCTATTATTAATGTGTACCGGAAATATATTTGATTTCTTGCATCTAATAAGGAATGTAAGTTTTTCTTTAAGAATTACAACTTTTAAATTCATTTTAATCCATTTTGAACAATAATCTTTAATAGTACTACCATATTTACAATAAATTTCTCTAAAATAAATCATGACATACCCCCTTAATTTAAGTTAAATAGACCTTTCATTTTAAAACAATTGAATTGTACTTTTGTCGACTGCCCATATACAAATTAATAAATATTTTTTTATTGGTCTTACAGTCCAATCATTTCAATCCAAAAATAAAATAAAAATAAAAATAGAAATAAAAAATAAAAATAAATATAAAAAATAAAAAATAAAAAAAAATAAAAAAAATAAAATAAAAATAAAATAAAAATTAAAAATAAAAATTAAATTAAAAATTAAATTAAAAATTAAATTAAAATTATAATGCCAGTCAGACTGTCCTTGTTTACATTCACCCCCGTAGACTAATCTGAAAATAAAATATTAGTTGAAAAAATTCTTTGTTAGTAAAGTGCAGTCTGACTGTCCCCAACACCCTTACCTAATTGAAGACTTGTCCATCGTTTCGAGCTCGCTACGGCTCCTCATCAGGGACTAATCTAAACCTTATATTCTAATCTATATATACCCATCCCCACCACCAAATTTAGTAAATTAAATATAAATTCCCGCTCTACACAAATTGTCCAAAACCAATCAATTTAATAAGGAATGATAAACACTGTCCAATCTACCAGACTCTAACATTAAATTCACATTATTTCGATTCCTGGAAATGTGAATACTTTCAAGACTCTCCCGTTTATACTTATTATTAATACCATGTTCCAAAATATCCACATTCACAAAATCAAAAGAATGTAAAAACTTTAAACAATGCTCTTTTAAAACAGTGTAAACAAGATTGTAAACAAGATTAATTGCATGGATTGAGATAAATACTATATTGGACAAACAGGTAGATATTTAAAAAAGAGAATTTATGAGCATAAATATAGTTTACGTAGCTCACATATTACTTCCGGTTTAAAAGAGCATTGTTTAAAGCTCTTTATTCTGTATTTTTTGTTTATATTTTTTTTTATTCTTTTATTATCTTTATTCATTGTTTATATCTCTTTATTCTCTATTCTTTGTTTCAGCTCTGTATTCAATTACATATATTAAATAATATATATTTAATCTTATAAACGATTTATTATAGAGTCTTTCAAATTTTATACTTTAATTTTCAGAATTGAATAAGTTATTGCAATTACTCTATAATATACATAAGTAATTCAGATAATCTATTTTTAAGAATTTCTTCAATAGATAATTTTATCATAAGTGAGGTTATGTCCACAATCACTGTAATATTATAATGAATCAAACAGAATCATTTCATTATTAGTTTATACAGAAAATTACTCTATTCCTTAGACCAATCTTTGTGTTAAATCGGAATGACACGAATTGTTTAAAATATCAATAAGTAACAATATAGAGTAGATTATAATAAATATAAATGAAAAGTATGCTGTTTGAATATAAGGAAACTAGGAATCATGTATGTGATTTATGAATTATATTTAGTATTTAGTATCACATATATGGGTTGATCAACTACGTTGACATTAAAATCTACGTTATACTCGTATTTTTTAAAAATATGATTAAACTCAGGTCATTACTTATAATTATTTCAAATACTTATACATTTTTTATTGATAATGTATATTGTAGAAAATACAAAACTTCAAATTTTACACTGTTGTAACATGTTGTAGAATGTAAATCGTATATCTTGTAGTTATAATTTAGAAATCGTATAACTGTTAAAAATTAAAAATTAAAATTTTTGTTTTATATTAATATTTATATGTTTAATATTGGAGATAATTAATGGATTTTCTCTTTTTGTTCCTACGCGTTATTTACTACAATATAATATAAGCTATTATTTACTACAATATAATTTTTTCAACTAATTATGGAATATCCATTTTAGCACAAAATCATAAGACTCCATTTGAAATTTCTATAATGGCAGAAAAGAAAGTCTTGATTTTCTACAAAATCAAAAATTCGTCTGCATTATGAAATTGGCATTGAAGTTCGGATCTGAATTGCTTTCTGGTGCTCGTGCGCATATTAGATATATTTTGGCTTTAGCCTCTATATGATTTAAAGGAAAACAACAACGTCGCATTGAACAAAAGCGTACAGCTATATCTATATATTTATATTTATTCCTTACGTCACAGTTCGTGACGTAGGCAAATGCGCACACTAATTTATGCTGACGTAGCTGTGACGTTGCGTTGGCGCGTTAGTGTAGTAGTTGGGCCTATTGAGGGCACACTTTCCTGGCGCTCGAAAATAGTCGAGCCCTTCGCATATGACATCGGCAATCTCTCCTTATTATCTCTGGTATTAGAATGTGATGTTAGAAAAAATTTATCTGTATGACAGTCATGGAAAAAACTAGCTATACTAACATATCATGGGGAGAGAGAAGAAAGAACAAAAGAAAGAAAAAAGCAGAAAAACGAAGCCGGGAGACAAAAGTCTCCCTGGTTTTACCGAACTTAAGATGCCCTTGTTTTTAATCGTATTTGAAATTAAGCATAATTTTAATGTCGCTAGCTGTCAAGTCCGTTCGAAAACCTTAGCGCTGTATTGTATACGTATTTATAGAATCTTTTGTTGCTGTTTCTTCTAGTGATATAGTATAGCACAGGCGTGCCACTTAAGTTACAAATATATTGGTTTTCATCGAGGAATTGAAATTCGTTTACAGATTCAAAACCTCCATTAATAGCTACTAGTGATCTGAATTTTCGGGAATTTTTTTAATCAGATAGTTGTCTATATTAGCAACTGATTTTACATAGTTTTTTCTTAATTTAATAATGAAAATGTCAATTCTGATAATGTGTACTTTTTTATATAGTGTTACATTGGATATTCTTTTTTTCTGTTTATTGTCGTAGTTTTTACACAGCTTTAAGCAACACCTTAAGATTTTTCTTTCGAACATTCTTATGTGTTCCATAAGATTCGGATTAATATTAAACCAATTGGGGCAGGAATACGTGATTATTGGTCTTACGAAACTGAGGTATGAAATAATTTTTGCTTTTTGTTCTAGAGAGGAGTAAAATATATTATGTCAATTTTTTAGAATATTATTCGTCTTAATTAATTGTGTATTAACGTGTACATTGAATCGAAGTAAGTCGTCTAGGTATACTCCGAGGTATCTTACAGTAATTTTATACGGTATGCCCATGTTATTGTCTGTAATTTGAAAATTTCTCCAGTTATGTTTGATATTTTTAGGTGTCTTGTTGCTGATTGGATTGCGGAATAGTATAGTCTCGCACTTACTCGGGTTAACCTCTAGATTCCACTTACTATAGTATGACTTGATCTTGTCATAACGCGATTGCAGATTAGTCTGTGCTTTCGCATCGGCAAATGCTATTTTGTATGTATTATTATCGCTGTTGTGCGTGAATGATTTTAAGATTTCGCTGTTAAAAATATTAAATAATGTGGGAGAATTTACCGTACCCTGTTGTAAACCTCTAGTTATAATGAAAATTTCTTTTGAATCCCGAAAGTTGAAGTTTATAAAAAATTATTTCCGATTAATCATGTTATATATTAGTTTGCATAGATGTAGTGGAAAATTGTATGTATTTACTTTAAATATTAGAGCTTCTAGCCATACGCTGTCAAAAGTTTTTTTAATTCGATCAAGCAGGCTGCTATGACCTCATTGTTTGCTATGTGCTCATTGAGGTTAGATATCAATAGGTTAATAGCATGTGTATTTGCGTGTTTTTTTTTTAAACCATATTGATTCGCGGGGATTACATTGTTAATCTCGCAGTGCATTACAATGCTTCTATTCAGAATTTTTTCGAAGATCTTGCTTATAACTGGAAGTAAGCTAATTGGTCTTAAGTTATCTAGTGTGTTTGCTTGATTAAATTTCTTTTTTAATATAATTGTACGGGCTAGTTTCTATTGCATAGGAAAGTGGTTGTTGTTAATTAAATTATTGAACAATATGCAATTCATGTTAATTAATTTTTGTGATATATTTTTTAAGACAATATTTGGTATTTTATCTATCCAAAAGGAGGTTTTGTTTTTCAGTTTTTTAAAAAGCCTTGTTACCTCGTTATGGTTAGTGAAAGCCAAGGAGTGATTATCAGATGGATTAGATGCCGGGTTGTTAATGCTGAACTGAGTTAATGTGGGGAGTGTTTCGAATGCTGTTCTTAATTCGAGTAATTTAGTATTTACCTCATTATTTGTGTGTCACTGAGTGTATTTATTTTATGAAAGTGAGTGCCCATAATGTTAGATATTATATTAGGATTATTTACATAAAAGTTATCTTTGTCTAATATTTTTAGATCATCCGTATCTGTATTAAGTAATGTATCGTTGTGTCTTCTTAGTTCGGTCCATTCGTTAGTGCTGACTATGAGATGGCCTATCATGATATTTTTGTTATTTTTGAAGAGTCTGTTTAGGTTGAATGCGACATTGCTGTTTTCGTTTCAATCATACAGAGGCTAAGTCACAACCAAAAAAGATAGACGCTTATCGAAGAACATATGTAATAGGGCGATGGTACCAAAAATTTTTAGCTGTTAAATGGCGTTACTGAGCAGTCGGCCGAGTGAACGATGTGATGTACGAGCGCGCATGCAAGGACAGGCCGGGCCAGCTGTATCGGAGTAGCTTTTTCTTTCTCTGTCTGTTGCACACAGATAACTTGAGAGATCTGGACAGACAGCGACGTCTGCTGGACAGATCTGAACTATCATATCCGACTAATTTTTGATAAGCTTTTCCCATGTAAAGCGAGCGGAGTTGCCACTCCTTCTCTTTACTCTCCCTAGGCGTCAGTATAAGCTGGTATAAGAATAGTCCAGGCGAATTAGGGTTTTGATTCAACATTTTTTCCAATGCCTATTTTTTTGCACTAAATGATAACTGAGGATGTGTAGAATAAGACTCTAAATTATCGGGATCGTAACCAATCGGCAACGTGATTATTTACTGCAAAATAGCAAAAAATGCTTTTTTTTTACTTTTTCTTCAATAGTTTAAAAACTATTGCTCTAATCGAAAAATATTTCGTATAAAAGTTGTGCAGAACATAATTCTGAACAAAAGTACCTACATTAAAAAGTTCAAAAATCAATTTTTCTATTATTAAATAAACAATTAAAATAGAAAAATTTTCGATATTCAACGAGCTATAAAATTTGTTTAAACAATTGAAATTTAATAATAATAGCGCAAATAGATGTCTTTTTATCTACTCATAATGTGTTTCAAATTACAAAGTGGAGGCCTACGATGGCTCGATCGCTAGAGCGAAGGACTAGTAACTTGGGGATCCGAGTTCAAATCCCGGTCTGGGCCGATAGTTTTTTTGAGCCCTTGCACATTTTTATAGAACCAATAGAAGTTGAGAAAATTTTTGCTTGAACTTTTGTTTGTTACATGCGATTCAATTAACATTTTAACTTCAAATTTGGCAAGGCGCAAGTAAAAGCGTTCATCTATCTTTACATTCATTAATACATTCTAAGCGATTAGTAATTATGTTAAAATGAAAGATTTATAAAAAATTTTATACGTTTGATTAGCGACGACCGACGGTGGCTTATCTTTCTACGCGCCGACATCGCAGCGCCGCCTACTGAGCATGCGCACATGCACTTACACGTCACAGACGGCTCCAGCTACGTCGCTGTTGAACTTAGTTGTAAAATAGAATATCTTATCCATAAAAGCAACTATTTCGATGTTTTTTTTTTTTAATTTAACCTTATTTTTTCTAATAATATATACTAAGGTTCTAGTAAGGCTTCATAGTATTCTTGGATGTAAGACGGTAATTCTATTATTGTTATCTGATAAATCCATGACATAAATTAATTCTATTAAATTGTATATTGGTTTATTTTACAATTTCAAATTAATTTTAGATCATCTTCTGTATTTATATTATAATATTAAGGTAATTGAATATTAGTTATGAATTTATTTTTACATTCATTGTTTACAATATATATTATTATATTCCTATATTTTTACTGTTTATTATCTATTATTATATATTTTACATTCGTTGTATAATATATACTGTACATCATGACTGTAAAATTTAAAGTATAATCATAATAAAACAAATTAAGTTATTGTAATAAATGATTGTAAATGCTAAGTGTATTCAAAATTGTTTCTCACAAGAGAGCAGAACTAATATTGAATTATGTTATTAATATTATAATATAAAGAGAGAAAATGTATTAAAATTAATTTGAGATTGTAAAATAAACCAATATAAAGTTTAAAAGAATTAATTTATGTTATTATACATTGGATATAGTAGAATTACCGTCTTTCAATAATAAATACTATAAAGGTTAGAAAAAATAATTGGTTGTAAAATAAACCAATATAAAGTTTAAAAGAATTAATTTATGTTATTATACATTGGATATAGTAGAATTACCGTCTTTCAATAATAAATACTATAAAGGTTAGAAAAAATAAAGTTAAATTTAAAAAAAAAATCATCGAAATAGTTGCTTTTATGGATAAGATATACTATTTTATAATTAATATCGACAGCGACGTAGCTGGAACCGTCTGTGACGTGTGCGCAGATGTGCGCATGCTCAGTAGGCGGCGCGGCGTTACGATTTTGGTACGTGGAAGAATAAGCCACCGTCGGCTGTTGTTGATCACACGCGTAAAAATTTTTATAAATGTTTCATTTTAACATAATTACTAATCCCCTACAATTCATTAATAAATATAAAGATAGATGAACCTTTTTACTTGCGCCTTGCCAAATTTGAAGTGTAAATGTTAATTGAATCGCGTGTAATAAACAAAAGTTTATACACAAATTTTCTCAACTTCTATTGATCTTATAAAAATGTGCAAGAGCTCAAAATTTTTCTTTTGTTAAATTCAATGAAATGCATTTTGTTTCAATATTTAAGCGCTAAAAACTTCCAAGATATAATCCCTAGCAACGGTATTTTTCACTTTAAACAATATAAATATATAGTTAAAAATTTTGATCATTTCAGTTTTGATTACTATTAATATTCTCTAACAAATACATTTTACTGCATTAAAAAATTCCAAGCCGTTGGCGAACTTCGCAATCGTTAATTTTCAATATAAATAATTTTGAAACTGGTCCCCATATTCAAATTACACTTTGTAATTTTAAATATATTATGAGTATTTAAAAAAACATCTTTGCACCATTATTATTTAATTTCAATTGTTTGAACGAATTTTATAGCTCATTGAATATTGAACAGTTTTTCTATTTTCATTGTTTATTTAACAATATAAAAATTTATTTTTTAACTTTTAATATATGTACTTTTGTTTGAATTATGTTCTACACAATTTTTATATGAAACATTTTTCGATTAGAGCAATAGTTTTGAAACTATTGAAGAAAAAGTAAAAAAAAGAGCATTTTTTACGCTATTTTGCAATAAATAAATACGTTGCTGATAGATTAGGACCCCGACAATTGAAGGTTTTATTCTACACATCCTCAGCTATCATTTAAGGCAAAAAAATAGGCGTTGGAAAAATGTTGGTAAGTCGGCCATTTTGGACCTAATTCGCCTGGATTAAGTGTTGAATTAAAGTAGGCAAAAAAATTATGATGTGCTATAATATAATCTGGGGTTTTCATGTTCTGAAGTAACCTGCATTGAGTAGAGTCCTGGAGATCAGAGAAAATTGAAAAAAAGAAGGATTTGGAGGTTTCTGATGCTTCGATCATTTTAAGTTTTCTTCGAAATTTGTATCCCTTCATCTTGCCGTTAATCTCGATTCCTTTATAATGCATTTATAATTTTAAGTGCATATTGTTGCGTGTGCTGATGGGTTGAATGTTTACTACAGAAAAATGTTAATAAAGTGTAAATTTTTGTAATATTTCTCATTGTAGTTAAACTCTAGTACATAAACTCTTAGGCACGAAATTCATGAAAATTAACTACACTTTATAAAAAAATATTATTTGAAACAAATTTGAAATTTATATTATTGTAGCGAAATATTTTACAAATATATTGGGTAATTATACCAATGGCTATCAATATGTCAGTATAAGACCGTTAATACGATTATAATTCTATATTAAGGTTTTTAAATATATAATCGGAATTAATATTATTTTACGGCGTAGTTTTAGCATTTAAAAATACGATCCTTTTTTTAACTAATAAAAGTCTTTGCAATCTATTTGATTATTATTCTCAACCATTTGTGGATGTATTGGGACGTTAAAATTATGCAATTACTCCATATGTGTATATAATTAATTAACTATTTATTTGATGTTTAGGGACTGTAAAGAAAATATGTTTATTAAAAGAAAATGTGACTTCATACAAAGGGTGTATAACAAATTCAAAAAAATTAGTTACTTCTATGAAATATTTAGTAAAAGGAATTAGTAAAATGTATTTAGTTAACTTAAATAAATATTTCATTGATACAAATAAAGAAAGAATAAAATTAATTAAATGATTTAGTAAAAATATTATTTAGTAAAGCTCACTAAATTATAGTTCGGTCAAAGGCATTAGAGTTAAATCTACTAAATGAGTTAGTATTAATAACTAAACTCATTTTGCAGAAACAAGCATTTAAATAAATAAATAAATAAATAAATAAACTATTCTATAAGTGCAAAATTTGTTTCTTTTTAATTAATTAAAGTATTTATAGAAGAGTTAAACTTTATTGACTAAATATTTACTTATTATAACGAATCAATTCTCAAGAAGAAGAAATAATTCTGAAGTTTAACTCACTTAATAGTTAACCATTATATATAAACTAAATAACTATAATGTGCTTAAGGTATTTTGGTTTTAACTAAATAGTTAGTTCATCTATCGAAGGTATGTATTATCTTTTGAAAATTACTTTATACAAAATTATATAATAAGGCAGGTATGGTGTATTGGACATTCTAATGATTTAAAAGCTCTTCTCTATAAAAATTGTATTTATATTAAATAATATTTTTTCTTAATTAAACTTTACAGTTACACGTAAATATTTTTTATTCTTTAAAAAAATGTTATAGCCTAAGATAGTAATAAAATAACGTTTCAGGATTATATTCAATTATTTCTAATTTAATCAAAAGAAAGTATTGAAATGAAGTTTTATATAATCAAGTATATGCAAATATGTATGAGTACCAATTCGTGTAAGTTTGGAAATTATTACTTATTATTATTCAATAAAAAAGCATGCACTCACTTATTTATAACATGGCAATACAGAACTACGAAAGTGTAATTTAAAAATTATTTTGACATGTACTTGCGGGCCCGCCTTTGAACAGTTTTTATATTTTAAATTGTTAAAAAATATTGTGGAACAGTGTCTTTTATAGAACAGTACGCAAAATAAACTATATTTCCCAGTCCATCAAATTAATTAAAATTAATTAATTGTAGGTTGAATATTTACGAATTTATTTTGAAAAGACATTGAATAATTTAATATATTTTATCAAGGTAAATACTTTATTTCATCAAAGAAACTTAAATCTACTACAACATATGTTATAATCTACTACCTATATCAATACATAATTGCTTGAATATTTCAAACTTTTATCAGTAAGTCCAGTTAAATTACGAAACAAAGAAGATGGTTTCTGTAATATTTGTTGTCATCAAGATTTTTAAATATGGATCAATTTTTGACATATAATATAATGTCAATAAATAAATTAACATTATTTTTCTTAAATTTTTGTATGTCACTATCTTCTACTTGATGTAATCTCTCACTTATAAGATCACTATGATCTTTGCTTAAGAGCCAATAACATGAACATTTGATAAAATCATCATTACTCAGATCCGTAATTATATTTTTATAACATTATAATTACCTTGTCAGATAAATTTTTATTCTGTTATAAGTAATTTGATGGAAAGTACAATTTATTGATCTGAAAACTGGTTAAAGTAAATTTAACTAATTTGCAAATGATTTCCAATAATTTTCTAAATAAATGATTTTAATTATTGTAAATCATTTAAACTGGTTTTAAACAGCTTTTAAACGACTCGTATAAGACAGTCCAATGATTTCAAAGAGTGAACAGATTCCCAGTATAATTTTATATGGGTAGGTATTTAAAAAAAAAAAGGAATAATTTAGTATTTGCAATTCCCATGTTTACCAAAAAACTTTTCAAAGACGGGCCCGGAAGTACATGTCAAAATAACTTTTAAATTATATTTTCATAGTACTGTATTCCCACATGATAAATAAGTAAGGGCATAGACACACTTTTAATCACTAACTTTTTTATTGAATAATAATACGTAAAAATTTCGAAACTTACACGAATTGATACTCAGGCATATTTACATATATTCACAAACCTTTTTATTATATCATAAGCCGTCGTTTTATCTTGAATCAATTCTATTTTTTGTCCGAAACAGTACTGTATATATACTTTATTGCTTTCAAATCATTATTGTCCCACGAATCTTAATCATTTGTATTTTTTGTTCTTGTTATATTAGCATCGCATTTTTTCATTTTCAAAAATATTGTAATGCGTTTTTCCACATTTTATAGTTTTTACCGCCAAACACTGGTATTTTAAATTCATTATTGTTACCCATTTCTATTGCTCACGTAGCGTCAGTAAGACACCTTTATTTTATACAATAATCTTAAACAAAGTTTCCTCTAAGCGACCAATGAACCACGCTCTGCTACCATGATAGGATGATTCGGTTTTAAATGAATAGACTATCACTATTTATTCAAAAACGGAAATATTTATTTAGTATATAAGATTCATTTATAATAAATTTATTAGTGCGGTATCACTTCCCAGTCAAACGATTTATTTCGTAAACAGCGCGGACTCGACTGACTGTATATATTCGTGCAAAAGCAGTTAAGCTTACATATGTAAATAATATAATATAAGTGTATGCCCTTGTGCACTAAATACATCATACTCTATGTACACAATGATGTATACATACTTAACAGTTGCAGTTTTTGTCTTCTATATAGGTTTCCATAGATAGCAAAACTTGCACGTGCAGTTTATATATATGGTTTTAATATTTTAACTGTTCTATACATATATTTATAACAGGAACTTTTGTTATTTCAAGTTAGTTTTGTATAATGTCTTAAAAAACTCTATATGGGATATTTTTTGCAGTAATTGCACACATTTCGTGAAAATAACTCGATATTTTAAATTGTCTGAATTTTTACAGCTTCCCGATATAAAATTAATGCTCCTCCAAGCTTGAGGGACAAGCAGTTTGAAATCCTTGTAGCTAAATTAGTTGATGAAGCCATGGACAAGAAACCATTATTAATCGCTGGCGATTTTAACACGTGGTCCACAGCCTGGGGAAGCGCTTCAACAAATAACAGAGGTAGTATGCTGCTTGATGGCCTTAATTCTCTTCAACTCCACGTGGTTAATAAGGGATCTGAATCCACTTTCATTAGGAGAGATAAACAATCAGTCATTGATGTAACTTTCGCCAGTGATGACCTGATTCAGCGGATCTTTAATTGGAGAGTAAGCGACCTTTACACCAACAGTGATCACAGGGCGATCTTGTACGAGATTGTAGAGAAGAAAGTAAAGAACAAGTTCAATGAGTGGATGCCCACACGGAAATGGAATATCAGATCGCTAGACTGTGAAGTGTTCGCCACTATAATATCAAAAGAGCGTTTAGAATATGGTGCACCAGGCCATCTGGCAAATACACTCATGAAGCATATCTCTGAAGCATGCGATGCATCGATGACTAGGACTAAGAGCGGATTTAAACATCGTCAATCTGTCTACTGGTGGACAAATGAAATTGCAGAATTGCGCAAACAATGTCATCGCGCACGTAGACTTGCCCAGAGAGCCCGCACCCATCGTGATACGTTTAATAGTTTATTTAAAGAAGCACAAAGAGCGCTTCTCAAGGCCATTAAGGCAAGCAAGCGTCGATGCTGGCTTGAACTGTGTGCAGAGGCCAACAATGACTTATGGGAACCACCATACAAAACAGTCATGGCACGATTGAGTAGGGCACCAATACAACCCACTAGCACGGTATTGATTGATAAGATTGTTTCCGCTCTCTTTCCCAATGACACCCATCGGACTGCACTGCGCACGCAACACTCGGACGATATACCTCCTATAACAGAAATGAAGCTACATAATGCTTACGCTAAGACTAGAGACAATGCTGCCCCTGGCCCTGATGGTATGCCTAATGCGGCAGTTAAGTTGGCGATACAGAAGAATCCAGCTATATTTCTAAAAGTATATAATGCTTGTCTTCTTGAGGGTATTTTTCCTGATTGCTGGAAAACTCAAAGGTTAGTCCTGTTACCTAAGGACAATAAGCCACTTGAAGATCCGTCATCATACAGGCCATTGTGTATGCTCTATACGGTAGGTAAAATATTTGAAAAAATAATATGTATCCGACTGGAAGCATTCACTGAAGGATTGCACGGCTTATCCTCACGGCAATTTGGATTTCGGAAATCAAAATCAACAGTCGATGCTATTAAACTGGTAGTGTTTACCGTAAGAAATGCAATCAGTGATAAGAGATGGAAATGTGGCACTAAACAGTATCGTGCCATTGTCGCTCTAGATGTCAAGAATGCCTTTAATTCAGCGCGCTGGTCTTCTATTATGAATTTTCTTAAAGAGTTCGGAGTACCTGGTTATTTACAGAATGTCGTGGCCAGCTACTTTGAGAATATGATAATATTATACCGAACGGATGAAGGCATTGTATCGCATAAGGTTACTGCGGGAGTTCCCCAGGGCTCAGTTATGGGAGCTATATTGTGGAATATTATGTATGATGGCGTGTTGAGGATTCCAAAACGTTCAATAACAGTAGGGTACGCCGACGATATCACTCTAGTAGTGACGGCTAAGACCCTTGAGGAACTCACTGAAAATGCCAATGAGGCAATCAGCAACATCAATAGATGGATGAAGTCGGCTGGCCTACAATTAGCGGAGTACAAGGCAGAAGCAGTTCTTGTCAGCAGTCGTAAGAAGGTAGATAGTATTACTCTTAAAGTTGGTAGTTGCCGCATTAGTTCTGCGCCATCTTTACGATACTTGGGTGTACAGCTTGATGCCAGGTTAAATTTAAAAGAGTATCTAAAGATATCTGGCGAAAAAGCGCAACGAGTTTCAGCTGCCTTGCGTCGGCTCATGCCTAACATTGGTGGCCCACGCCCACCCCTAAGGAAGCTATTAGCTTATGTTGTTAATTCTGTCAGCATGTATGCAGCGCCAATCTGGCATCATGCATGTGGAATTAAATCGTATTGTGAGCTGGCCATTGCGACCCGTCGCCGCTTCTGTATACGTATTATTAATGGTTACAGGACAGTATCCACCGACGCTGCTGAGGTACTTGCCGGAATTCTTCCTTTCGATTTAGCTGCAGATGAACTGGCTAGGCTGCACAACATATGTAAGGCCGCAGTGGTTTCTCTACAAGGTGCTAAAAACGTGAAACGTCATCGTACTATAGAAATATGGCAAAAAAGAAACGATTCTAACAAAGGCCGATGGACTTATCGTATCCTTCCAGACATACACAGATGGATTAACAGGAAACACAGGGAACTAGATTTCCACCTAACACAGTTGCTGACTCTACATGGTTGTTTTAGGTTCCATTTCCACCGTTTTCACCTGGATAATAATGATTTCTGCCCCATTTGTCCGACATTGGTTGAGGATGCCGAGCATATATTAGTGAGCTGCCCTTGTTTTAGTACACAAGGTGAACCATCATCAATAAGCCAATAAGACCAGAGAGCATCCTATCAATAATGCTGGAATCTTCTGAAAACTGGAAGGCAGTAGCCAGTTTCGCAAAAGAGATGATGACCAAACTCAGAAATGCCGATAGAATTCGGCGAATGGCCCAGGATGAACCAGGCTAGCTGATTCTATTTTAAGATGCAGAGGACGAATACCGAACCCCTGATCACTTGTGTAGATGGGGGACGTAGGATAGTGTCATAAGAAGAGGAGCCGTATAGGCTAACTAACAGCCCCGCCGAAGTAATATTCCCGGATAGTTCCGGCGGGATGCTGGTTTCGAGAGGCCACTAGTGCAGAGCTTGCTCTTCCTACGCCTAATAAAAAAAAAAAAAAAAAACACACACACACACACAATATTATATTTTTATTGTATGCAGCACAATGCAACTTAATTTCAAATGCAAAAGCTCCGCCGTTCAAACTTTACATATATAAGGCTAAGTGTTAAGATTCTTTTTATAATTATAACTTTACATTATACTCATATTTTTTGAAAAAATGTTTAAGCTCGCGTCATAACTTATAATTATTTAAAATAATTATACATTTTTTTATTGATAACATATTATATAAAATACAAAACTTCAAATTCTATCTTATTGCAAAACGTTGTTGAATATAAATCTTATTTCTTTACAAATTTTCTATATCTTGTAGTTCTGATGCTCAAATGATTTTGATGCGCATATTAGAAATAATTTGCCTTTGCCTCTGTGTGATTCAAACGAAAACAGAAACGTTGCATTGGACAGAATCATACAACTATATATATCTGTTGCCTACGCCACAGCTCGTGACGTAGGGAAATACGCACACTAATTTATGCTGACGTCTCTGTGACCGTCACTCCCGGCATGATGATCATTTCCAGTTGCGATCTTTGACCTACAGCGCCTGTGATTTCTTTTATGGTCAGCGCTACGTTCTGCGCGACTGTAGTGTTTGCGGCAGACTGCTCTGGTTCTGGTTGTGTCATGTCCTCTTCTGGTAAGTTATTTCCTATGTCCTGACGTATCATCTTCACCCTTTTAACTCATGGCGCGCCGCTGTCGCATTCTCCCTTCCAAGACGAAGCGGCAGGGGCTGGTCGCTCTGGGCAGGATGTATATGTATGTACATCGCGGGTCGCTCTGTCACACCTATAGCAGAACTTACCGGGGTCTGGATAGGTAGAATAATGATGCGCCTCTGCACCGCAATTCCAGCAGCTATGTACTGGAGTTGCGTACCTTTCGGTCGATACCGATTGCACCAATAGCCGCCTGCAGAGGAGCTTTAGTCCTTCGTCGTACCTGGCATGCTGCCCAATCATGGTAATGGCGTTGTGGGCAAGGATGGGTGCGGCTGAGGCGTGAAATTAGGAGGCGGCGAGATTGCCAACTCCTTAAACACCGATATTGTAGTTTCTCTTGGAACTGTGTTGATGACAGAATTACAAGTCGTTGTCATTGACTTGTGGAGTGGTTTGTCGTTATACGTGACGGGGGCGTTTCCATCGGGATTTTAAACTCGTTAAAACCGTTTCTGTTTTCCAACCGATACTGCTCTTGGTGGTTATGGGTGGATTGATGTGGACGCGATAGGGAAGAATGGATACCTATTGTGGCACAGGCGCCATCGTCACCTGAGGCTATTTCTTCATGTTTGCACTTGGTTGGTACAATGATTTTCTCTTAATCTTTTGCACTGTGAGAACCTGATGTCTTTGGGTGAGATTTCCATCTGCCTATTTTCTGCGTTGCGACCGAGCGCATAAAAGTGGAACGATCGCCGCGATCAAGGCAAATGCCGTCATGTTCAGGTGTACTTACGTACACAATATGTTGAACTTTCGTCTGGGAAGTTGCTTCTTAGAGACAGGCCTCCGATGGAATTTTAGGCCTGATCGATAGGGGAGGGACTAATGGATCTGATCTGCCGCTCAGAGGTATGTTGAATGAGGTCTTGTGAAATCCAGTGAACTCTTATGTTCCTTCGGGACGTTTCCAGCGGTCCCTTCTTATGGGAACCGTCGTTATTTGAAGCGTAATTCACCGCGATCCTTCCCCTAAGTCCACGTATGCCCTTTTAAATGTGTTATAATTGAAATCCCTTTCCTTCGGGGTTTTCATTGAAGGGGGGGGGGTATTCACATTTTCGATAAGGTTTGGTTGGCAAGCGCTTCCTGATCGGATTCCTAGAGAGTGAGTACGCACGGGTCCAGTAGGGGCAAGGTAAACGAGGCGTCATTGGCTGGAATCATTGTCTTCGGCTTTCCGTCTTTCTCGACGATCTTCTGTGTTGCATCCGGATTCGATACAATTAGGTCCGATTGCCTCTGCTCTACAAAGTCTATACCTTTTAGGGCAGAAGCCATTATACTCATTTCGAGGGCATTCTCTGCCTTCAGGATAGCCTGACGTGTTTGCACTGCGGTGCGGTCGCGTCTATTGGGGTTAATCCCCACGCTTCTTGATGGTCTAAGATTCGACTCGCGGGGGTAAACGCGTTCCTGGATCTGCTTTCCTACTCTTTTCTCCATGGCTGATCTGGTTACTCGTGAAACCTGTGGGAGAAGTTGCAGTAAGGTTAGGTGAATGGTATCTTTTCATGTAATAAACGTGCTCTTTCGTTTATTTCCCGTTCTTCATGTCCTACAATTCAAAAACGACTGGGGAAACTTTTTTGGGGATACAAAGGGCAATACATTTCAGCGCCAATGTGGTCAAAAATTTGTTGGGACCCAATGAAATATATAACATGATTACGTCGACAGACCATATCTTTAGCCTTCAAAGTTTCCTATCTTCTTGCTCTGTTATAATATCTAATCTATTTTATGCTGGTCGTCCACAAACTTGTTTTTACCAGTTGATAAATTGTTGGAAGTCTCTTTAATCTGTATAACCAGACATTTCTTGCGTCGGCATCTCTCTCGAGTTTCTCCCAAAGTTAAAAAATGCCAGCGACGCTTATGCACTCGCGTGTACCGATGTATTTACTGCTAACACGAATTGAAAAAAATATAGGTTCCCATTCTGGTGATCATTTTTGATGAAGATGGAAATCATCGCTTTAATGGTTCGGTTGATTCGTTCAACGGGATTCGCCTGTGCGTGGTATGCGCTACGAAGTGATGTACCATACTTTGTTCAACCACTTTGTTCTTAAGCATATAGTTCGCAAATTCTGTGCCGCTGTCGGTAATTAAAAATTTTTGGGCATCTTCACTTGAAAATCAGCATTTCTTCATGCGCTTTGGCGATCGTTTGACTAGTGGATTTTCTTAATGACCTAATTTCAATGTACTTCGTTCAAGTCCTCAAATATCGCTAGATATTATCTATGTTGACCCGTACTAGCTGCGAAGGGTCCCATTATGGCAGCTGCCATAGAGGTCCAGGGTCTTTAACATTTCTTTGGACCATTAGGCCGGCCGATGCTCTTGGAGATACTTTATATATTTGGCGTTCTGGGCAGTATTGTATCTACTTGTAGATGCCATTTCTCATTCCGGGCCAGTAGTACTGTTAATTTATTTTTTTGTGCCGTTTTTTCTACGCAAAAATGTCCTGACGTGGACGTATTCTGTGGTATTGCAAAATCAATAATTCTTTTGCTGCTTTCGTTTAAGAGAATTTGATGGTATGCTTGATTACGATCTATCTTAGAGAAATACTGAGAATTCCTTAGGTTATCCAACAGGATGTCTATATAAAGAAACGGGTATGCATACTTTCTCGTAATTTGATTGACCGTCCTGTAGTCAATGCAACATTTGATTTATCCATCCTTTTTCGAAACGATCACTGGGCTGTTTGGGCTTTTGTAGTTCCGACTCGGTTAACATCGCCATTCCGTTGACGGCTGCTATGGCAGTGATGGTTTCTTGCCTGTCATTTTGTGATGTCACGAAATGTCGGATTATTTTATGCGATGTAGGCCAGGTGGCATCGTCAAAATTTATCGCCATTTTTATGTGGATGATTATGTCCAAGCTAAGAATCATATCATACTTTAATGATTTGCCGACTATGAATTTTAATGTTCATAGTTGGTCGTCAACATTTAGCGATAACTCTACAATGCCGCCATTAACGCAGAGCTTTCCGTAGAGTAGTTTTATATACGAGATTGATAGTATTATCACCGACTTGAACAGTTTTCCTGGCCCCAGACCCACAAACGGCTTCTTTACGTCGAGGTCGACTAGAGCTGGGAAGATTTTTCCCATCAAATCAATATTTAAAAAGAAACGGTTGTCTTCGTTATGTACTGTGGTGTTTGGTGAGATGCCGGTTTTTTTTTTCTTTTAGAGAAAAATTTCATGGAAAATAAGTGTTATATTTTGATCTCATCTATAATTTTTTATTCAATTGTTTCCAAAAACTTTTTTGTTATCAATTTTTATAATATTTGTAATCAAGCGAATCAAAATATATACGTAATCTATCTATCTAGAATTATTATCAGTTTTTTATATAAATTTGACAAGTTTCTCGAGACAGCTCTGTATTCAATTACATATATTAAATAATATATATTTAATTTTATAAACGATTTATTATAGAGTCTTTCAAATTTTATACTTTAATTTTCAGAATTGAATAAATTATTGCAATTACTCTATAATATACATAAGTAATTCAGATAATCTATTTTTAACAATTTCTTCAATAGATAATTTTATCATAAGTGAGGTTATGTCCACAATCACTGTAATATTATAATTAATCAAACAGAATCATTTCATTATTAGTTTATACAGAAAATTACTCTATCCCTTAGACCAATCTTTGTGTTAAATCGGAATTACACGAATTGTTTAAAATATCAATAAGTAACAATATAGAGTAGATTAAAATAAATATAAATGAAAAGCTGTTTGAATGCGAAGGAAACTAGGAATAATGTATGTGATTTATGAATTATATTTAGTATGTAGTATCACAGACATGGGTTGATCAACTATGTGACATTAAAATCTACGTCATACTCGTATTTTTTAAAAATATGTTTAAGCTCGTGTCATTACTTATAATTATTTAAAATACTTATACATTTTTTATTGATAATGCATATTGTAGAAAATACAAAAATTTAAATTCTATCCTATTGTAAAACGTTATACGTTATCTGAATTATAACTTTTTAACTTTTAGACTTTTATTTTATTTTATTTTATTTTATTTTATTTTAGTATTTAATTGCAATAATTTCATTTTCTATTTTTGATTTATATTATTATTTATATGTTTAATATTGGAAACAATTAATGGATTTTCTGTTTTTGTTCCTACGCATTATTTACTACAATATAATATAAGCATTAAATAATTAAAATTAAATTTTTTAAACTAATTAAGGAATATCCATATTAGCACAAAATCATAAGACTCAATTTGAAATTTCTACAATGGAAGAAAGGAAAGTCTTGATATTCTGCAGAATCAAAAATTCATCTGCATTATATGAAGCTGGCATGGGAGTTTGGGTCTGAATTGCTTTTTAATAATCGTGCGCACATTAGATATGTTTTGGTTTAGCCTCTGTAATGATATAAACGAAAACAGCAACGTCGCATTGGACAAAAGCGTATAACTATATTTATATATATTTATTGCCTACGTCACAGCTTGCGTCGTAGGCAAATGCGAACCAGTGTGCACATTAATTTATGCTGACGTAGCTGTGACGTCGCGTTGGCGCGTCAGTGTAGCAGTTAAGGTTGTGGCGTACATTCCCGGCGCTCGAAAATCGTCGAGCCTATCGTATATAGCATCGGCAATCTCTCCTTATTATTTCTGTTGCAATCTTGGGTATTGACGGGCAGGTACCAGACAATTGACTGGTAAATTATTGGCAAAACATGTCAGGCAAAATCATGTCTAACAAAAAATCATAACATACAACCAGATGTCGTTTTTCGAGCTCGTGCCATCGAGGGGGATGATGACTGTTTTCGGTGCATGTGGGGGAAAGCTTAATGAGACAATAGGCTGGCAGCGGAGTGCAATAAAAGCTGAACAGCTTATACTGACAGGGGGCAGAAAGAAATTTTATTGCCACACAAACACACACACACACACGCGCGCGCGCATGTATATGTATATATATGTATATATATGTATATATATGTGTATATATATGTATGCGTGTGTGAGGCATTAAAATTTCTTTTTGCTCGCTGCCAGTATAAGCTGTTCAGCTTTTATTGCACCCCGCTGCCAGCCTATTGTCTATTTTATCTACAGCAGCTAACAAGCAGCTCAACGTTTTCAAATGTTTGTAATTATGAAAGAATCGTCTGTTTGAAATAAACAGTTAAGTTTATTTGAAGAGCAAAAAATATTTTTTACGTTACAAATAGTTTTAAATGATTAGAATTCCTAACATACTATACTTGCCTTATTTTCTACTTTTGTATAAAGTAAATTTAAAGTATGTTTTAGTTGTGTAAGTAATTTTTAAAAGAAGATTTTTAGTGCTGAAGAGTATGCCAACCATGGTTCAGAGTTTAGTAATTGTCTCGACTTCTTAACTTAACTTAATATTGAGACAATATTCATGACATTGTCAGCAATTGATCTATGTTTACCAATTCAATATATCTCGAAAAAGCTGCTAATTATAGACTGTATACTTTTCGAAAAATTATTTGATTGCTTTGTATATTTTTCGTATCAGAATCCTATATAATCATATTTGACACATAACTACCTTGTATGGAGGAGACAGAGAAAGAGGAAACGAGAGAAAGAGAAAGGGGGGAAGAAAAATCCAAGGAGATTAACATGGATTTCTCGATGTTGGTGAATGTTGCCATACCATGCCAGACCATGCACTCGCGAGTTTCCTCTATACTGTTTCGTCTCTTTCTCTCACCTGCTCTTACTGTTTATTACCCGTCCATCTGCACGCATGTTGTACGAGGCCTAACAGGCAGTATACCGATATACATGCAACTAGCTACGTTGCCATCAATTTTTCTTTTTTTTTTGTTATATTTGCAATAACAAATATCCTATCATCTAATCCTGACCATATAGAATATATATTCAAAATTTCAAAGCGATCGGTTTATTTTTAATATTTTTGGCGCCTAGAAATGATTATCTCAATGTTAAGTTAATTTCGTCGATTTTTTTTGGTTATTGATTAAGCTTATCGTAGTGGCATTTGGTGGAAATCTAATTTTCATTTCAAAAACTATAAATACATAGTCTTTTGAACATATCTCAGGAAATATTAAAATTTACAACAAAAAAATTTAAAAACGTTGTACATCTGATTAAAATATAATTTTTTTATTTCATTGAATTCGTCTTTACTAACAGTATTTCTCGAGAAAAATGTATACGAAGGTACCTGTGCTGAGTATATGCGAGAAGCCGTTTAGGGGACCCCGAGAAGGAATTGTTGAACTTTTCTCCAGAAATATTCTTTGCACTATAAACAGTATAGAACAAAAAATATATATTTTAATGAGCTCTGGGATTTTGGTTTTAAATATGTTGCAACTTTTTTGTTTTCTAAGAGAAATTCAAGAAACTATGACCTTTATAGAATTTTCGTGGATTTAGGAATAAATATTCACTTGTCGGCTAAAGCTGTTACAATATTCGTAAAGAGTTCCCTAAAAATCATAAATATTGAGATAAATGGGCGGGGAAGACAGCCACACTACGGACAATGTTTCAAGGGGTGCTGAGGTAGGATTCTTGACTTTTTTGCATAAATATCATAGGTAAAATTATCTATAGGTAATATATTTTTATACATAGAGTATTTTTTCACATGTATTAATTAACTATTTGATAAGTCGATTATGTTACTCAATCGTCACCGAATTGAAAAAATACAACTAAAATAAAATTATTATTAAAACGGGTCGCATTCACATTATTTGAATAATATTTTGAATTTGAATGTTATTTAACCTAAAAAAGTTTAGTAGAAAATTATTTTAATAATTTTTTAAAATATTTTATAATTATTGTAATGTGATTTCATTTTTAAAAAAAATTTACTTTTCAAGGGCAATTTTTTCAAAGTGAATTTTTTTAACAGTAATTGTAATTCGAAGAAAACTTGTAATTGTAAATTGTAATTTTACACTGTACCTTATGAATCAAAATTTAATTACATAGTTTTAAGGTATTACCATATTTATAAAAATAATACAAAATTAAAGATTATTTATTAGGACCACTTTAATAAAAACAATAATTGACTCATGTACAATCTATTTAGAAAAAATCATTTGAAATTTACCGGAAATTATAATTTTCAACATTCTAATTTTATGTTAGTGTAATAGAAGACGAAGTTGAAATTTTGCAAAAGAATTTCTTCAAAAAATTAAAAAAAAAATTGTATTTAATTCGTTGCTATGTATTCCCGTATAAGCAGATTCATGTAGATGACAAACATACTCTAATAATTTGCTTTATTATCTGTGAAAAATTGAATAATAAGACTATAATTGTATATGAACATGATTTTATCCCATAACATATTTTACTTTGTACTAAACCTTGAAAAAAAAGTTTAAATGCAAATGAGTCAATTTCGTAAAAATAAAAGTGTGTTGATTTGAATTGAATAAATATTTAGTCAAATTCTATACATTTGCAACACAAACATATGTGAGGTTGGTGGTAATATTTCATATTACCCGACTGCCCACGCGTCTGTCGTTGCCAGGTTGCTCAATAAAACACACTAAGTAACGGTTAACAATAAGTTTATTATATAAAGAGATACTACAAAGATATAGGTGAGAGCAGGACTATATGATCTTGACTCTACCGATTGCCCGTACAGGAATGCCGCGGCGTCGCGGGCCCCTCCATGCAGTCGGAGGCGCCGCCGCTCGCTATAATACGTGCGCGGTATATACATTGGCATGCATGCGCATATCGTTGTGGGCTCGTACCGTGTACGATCCCTACGTCATTCCCCCCCCCCCCCATTTTGCGATTTGACTATGTTGAAGTCGTAAATTCCTCCCGTGTACATTTTGAGGTTAGGATGAGGGTGTCTATACATAGGAATATATATGAGCGATATATACATGCTTACAACTAATGTATGTTACAGCTAACTTAACCTGCGTAGTTACATATTTTAATACCCGCGACGTACAATAAATGTATTTTCGTTTTGGTCGATGACCACGCGTTCGCGTCGTAATTGTTGCGCCAGGTGGCCCGGGATCGTGATCCAGCACCGCTCGAGATGGACGTAGAAGCGCGGATTGTGTCTTGCCACGTTCAGTATGAATCGCTCGCTGAGAGCCCTGGTCTTTCGCTTGTCTAGATTGTTAACGACAGTGATGAATCGCACGCCTCTGCTGCTGAGGTTCATCAGTAGTTCGCTCGCCCCGGGGTAATAATCCAGGCTAACCGTGTGCAGGTAGGCGCACTGGTCGAAGTGGAGGTTCGCTGGGGGTGTTATCCCGTTCATAACTATTTCTTCCAGCGCTGTAGCGTTGCTGGTGATAGCGAGGATCGAGTCCTCGGCGTATGGGTTATTGCATACGCGGAGTGACCGCAACGTCCGCGATTCCTTGACGGTGGGCCACCTGTACCCGTTACCCATAGGTATTTCCTGTTTCTCCGAGTAGGTGAAACTAAAAGCCTGCAGCACATTCTCGCCGGAGAATACGGCTGCGAATATGTCACTGATATGAAAGTCTTTATCGAGGTACGCGCAGTTGTCAAAGTTGAACTTGACCAACTGCTTGTTGTTCTTAACGAAAACAATGGGTTTGACATACACTGTCGTGCAATTAACGATTTCGAGACAACGCAAGTTCGCGAATTTCGCGTGTGTCAGGCTGACTGCCTGATAATGTACGTTGTTGATCATCACGAGATGATCCGCATTTTCCGCGTGGAAGACGCCATCGAAGGTGTCGCGGACGGGGCCCAGAGCCAGGCTATTCGCCTGATAGGCGTCCACGATCAGCTTGACGACTTCCACCGTTATTTCGGTATCACTCATGTCGATTCTCTGGATGATCGGCTTTTTGCCGTCGAAACGTCTAACCTGAGCTCGTAGAACGCGTTCTACGATATTCGCGTCGATCGCGATTCGGTCTGACTCGAACGATGCGGATTTAACTCTGAACCGCTGTGCATTCTGGATCATCGTGTTGACCGCGGCAGGACCGGAGTACCGCTCGTTTGCTGCATCGAAATGCATGCGCAACCCATTGAATTGTTCCGCTTGATTCAGCGCGCTGTACAAAGATAAGAAGTCGCTCAACGAGAGTGGCGCAGTTATGCTCTCTAGCACCTTCGTGCACCCCAACAATCTCTGCACTCGCATGGGCAGTAGTGGTGCTCATGGGAGATGCGCCCTTTTTTCTTTTTCCGCGGCCAATATCGCAGGCTTGATCCTCACAGAACTGGGGGTGCCGTGAGGATAGTGGCATTCAGCGTGCTGAGGCAGGACCTGGCGTGCAGGCGGCACGACGTCTCCAGGCTCTTTGTACTGAGCGTGGCCGTGGTCTTGCGGCCGTTTGTGAAGGCCTTATCTACATTCACATTGCTGAACCCCTCGTTCTGGAGATAGTTTGCGATCTTGCTCTTGGTCGCGGGTACACGGATATTGTATAAAAATAGGCGCAATACCGGCTGGCCGTTGACGAATAGTCGCGGATGTACATAGTACCGATCAAAGCGCTCCTTAGACACGATACGAAGCATGCCTTTGCGCATACGGCGTGCTTCGTCCTCATACTTGGCGGTGAATTCGGCACGGTATTTTTCGAGCTCCAGCATAGCCAGCTCGCAGCTGAGCCGAAACTGGCCTCGCGGTAGGCTCACGGTGAGCCTTTCTATTTCGCCTAGTTGGTTAATTACCTGTCCGAGCGGCAGACTGTCTGGCTCCTTCACCTGCAAAACGAACATGTTTCTGATGGTTATTCGTTGGCGAAGCTTGTCGCCAGCTCGCCGAGTTGGACGGTGTGCACGAGTCGTTGCGAGTACTTTTACGTAATATGTTGGGCCGATGTTTAACACGTCGGCTACCATCGCGTAGCTGCGGTAAGAAATATTTGTCGGCGCTGTGGGAGCTTTCTCCACGGATGCCTCTAGCAGGGCTGCCTGAGTCAGGCTGATGCTTCGACCTCTTGAGGATACCCTTTAGTCGACGCACTGGCTCGCGATCGTTATCATCGTCGGTTAGCACACCCGTGTCGCTATTAATGATCAGATGCCTGCTTGCGTGCGATCGATCAGGCTGATCCGCGTTGTCGGAGAAATCGTCCTTGGTGTCGATTTCATTTTCTATGTCCTCGTTGAGGTAGTGCGCGGGTTTGACGCGTACAATGGATACAGTCTTTTCGCGACCATTGACATCGATGCGTAACGTTTTCCCGTCTATATTGCGTTCTAACACCCGATGCGGTCCGGAGTACGGTCTACATAGCGTCGGCCTGTTGAGGTTATTTTGAAGAAACACGTGCGTGTATTGCCCTATCTCTTTGTAAACGAAGGGTTTGTGCGTGTTCCTTTGCTCGACTCGAGCCGGTCGTACATTATGCATGTACTCATTAAGATCGCGGAGGAACGCGCTGTCGTCGGGTTCGACTCCGTCGTCTACACAAAACGCTCCGGGAATCTTGAGGGTCGTGCCGTATAAATATTCTGCGGGACTGACTCCTACGTGCGGACGCGTGTGCGTAAGCCCAGTAGCACCATCGGTAGTGCTCTGGGCCAGTCTGGGTTATCACCCTGGCACATAAGCGCGGCTTTGAGGTCGCGATGCCACCTTTCTACGATGCCGTTCGCGGCTGGGCGATAGGAGGTGGTGCGTATTCTTTTGCACCCCGAGAACTTTAAGAGTTCTTCGAAAAGTCTGGACTCGAATTGTCGCCCCTGATCGATTGTGATAATTTCGGGTGCCCCGTATCGCGCTATCCAGTGTTGCATGACGGCTTCCGCGACTGTGCGCGCGGTGGTGTCCGCGATTGGTACGGCTTCGGGCCATCGCGAATATTGGTCGATCATAGTGAGGATGTACTGATAGTCACTCCTCGCGGTGAGCGGTCCGACTATGTCGATGTGTATGTGTTTAATCCGCGCGTCTGGCGCTGTGAAATGATCGGGCAGCGGCTTGTTGTGTCGCGCTACCTTGGAGAGCTGACACTCCACGCATTCCCTACATTTCCTAGTGATTTCTCGACTCATGTCCGGCCACACGTACTGCCGGCGTATCAGCCGATCGGTGACCTTTCCGCTCGGATGCGACGTCCCGTGGATTAGGTTAAAAACCTCGTCGCGCAGCGATTCGGGAATATACGGCCGAATGGTGTAGCTGTATATCGCAGTAGAACGGTAAGGTCGGGTCATCGTTTAAAGGTGAGTTGCCTCAGCTTTAACGGGTGTTGCGGATCGCGTAAGACTCGATACAGATCCGGATCTGATTCTTGCTCTTTCCCAAGTTCTTTCGCGTCGAACAGTGTCGAGAGGCGGAAGGCATTTACGTCCTTTCTGACCGCGTCGACGTCCTCCTCGTATCTGTTCCATGAGTCGTTCCAGTTGAACATACTAGGTATGCGGAACGACTCGATGCGCGACAGCGCTTCGGCAACCACGTTTTCATCCCCTGCTCGGTATACGATTTTTACGTTGGATTGCGCGATATAGTTGAGCTGCCGGCAGCGTAGCGCGGGCGCTTTGTCCTGATTTTGCGATATTACGTACATCAGTGGCTTGTGATCGGTGACGATTGCGAATTCGCGCCACTCTAAGTAATAGAAAAACTTAGGTACCGCGTAGTATATCGCGGTCAGCTCGCGGTCGATCGTCGCGTATTTGGCTTGAGCGTTGTTGAATTTCTTAGAGAAAAATGCGATAGGACGCCATTGTTCTCCGTCTTTTTGCTCGAGCGCGGCTCCCATCGCGGTGTTTGATGCGCTGGTAACTAGACGTATTTCCGCGTCCTCGTCCGGGAAACCCATCTCTGCGATATCATGAACCGACTGTTTAAATTTTTCGAACGCTTGCTCGGCCTCGGGACACCAACGGATAGCGCGATTATCTTTCTTTTTCGCGCCCTGCAGGTATTTCGTGAGAGGTTCCTGGATCTCAGCCGCGTGGGGAATGCACGCATTATAAAAATTGATCAACCCTAGAAAACGCCGCATGTCTTGTATCGTCGCTGGTTTCGGGAAGCTCCTGACGGCGTCGAGCTTTTCCGCGGTCGGCTTATACCCGGTGGTATTAATCGTTTGCCCTAAGAATTCTACTTCGGCCTGCCCGAATTTACACTTCTTAACGTTGAGACGCAGCGCGTACTTCTCTAGCTTGCTAAGGACCTTCTCCAGGTCGCGCCTGTGTTCCTCCTCGTTGCTCGACGCGATGAGAATGTCGTAGAGGAAAACAAACGCGCAACGGAAGCCGCCTAACGGGCTATTAATGTAACGCTGGAACGTTTGTCCAGCGTTACGCAATCCGAACGTCATCACATTATATTCGAAAAGACCGAAGGGGGTAATCACGGCCGTCTTCTCCTTATCCTCCTCCGCGAGAGGTATTTGATAGTACGCCGCGTGTAGGTCAAGTTTGGAGAAGACGTTCTTCCCGGCCAAGAAGTTCGGAAAATCCTGGATATGCGGTATCGGGTATTTGTCCGCGATGGTCACGCTGTTGAGACGCCGATAGTCTCCGTATATCCGCCATTCCCCGTCCTTCTTGGGCACAAGGTGGATGGGGCTTGCCCATGGGCTCTTTGACGGCCGCACTATGCCGTTTTTGAGCATCTCCTCGAACTCAAGGAGTTCGAGGCCGCCAAGTTCCTTGGCCGCGCGTAGCTTTTCCGGCGGCAGCCTGCGCGCGCGTTGGCGTACGAGAGGTCCGGTCGTTTGTATATAGTGGAAGACTCCACGGTCCTTCCTGGGCGTACTTTGCTCGAGTCCCATTACTATGGGGATTTTCGCGGTGATGTCCGCGTAAGCGCTGCCCGGTTTTACCGTGTGTACAGTGAAATTCGCGACTAATTTGGATATGCACCTGACGCAAGTCCCAGATGGCTGGTGCGTCAGAGTGCGTACTCTGAGGTCGGGAACTAGGTGGCAGCCGCGTAGTAGATCGCTGCCGATGATGGCATTTTCAACGTCGGCTACCACGAAGTCCCACGACATTTCGGTGTTGAATCCGGAGTCGAGGTTCAACTTCTTTGCCCCGTATGTATTGATATGCGTCCCGTTCGCGGCGTAAAGCATGAGCTCTTCCATCTGAGCGTTTTGTGAGTGTCGTCGCGGTAAAACGGATATTTCGACTCCGGAGTCGATTAAGAAAGTGATCTTGCTATTTTCATCTTTAATGTGGAGACGCGATGAGAAGGTAAGCGCCGAGTGCGTCTCGGCCTGGGCGCTTACAGCTCGTTTCCCAACCCGTTACCTTTTGCCGACAATTCGCTATATCGTTTACATAATTTGTTGCAGGTGCGCGCCTTGGCACCGTATGTATAGTGCGCGTCGCATATACCGTCGCGCAATCGCGGACCGGCTTTCTTTTCTTTGCGGCGGGCGTTGTTAGGGCTAACTATACGCTCTGCGTCTGCCGTAGGCGAGGCTGCGTTATCACGCGAACGTCGGGCATTGGACGCCTTCCTACTGCTGGAGCTGCTGCTCCTTGCGGAGGGCGTGCGCCGTGGGCTCTGAGGGCTTGCTGAGCGATCGCTGCGCCAGCTACGTGCCTCTGATTCGCGTGCGCGAAGCTCTCGCGATAATTTTTCGATTTTATCATACGCGCGCTCTAGTTTGCTACTCGCGTCGCGGCTCGATCTTGACTCGACGTTAGATTCGAGTCGTCGCATCTACGCGCTATCTCGTAAATCTTATCCGCGCGTTCGTCGTCGACGTTTACAATTTGTATTTGTATCTGTGCGAGGAGACGTGAGCGCCAGAAACGCATTACCGTGTTCATGTGGATCTGGTCGCCTGCGAGTTTCGACATTTCTGCAACTATTTCGCTTGGTCTACGATCGTGGATCGTGGTCTCGCGGAACACGCTCTCCATGCGCTCCTCGATCGATAACGAATAACGAGCGCATACATCGCATTTAAGCGCATTATACTGCCCTTCTCGCGGAAGATTCTGAAGACACTCGAAAAGCGTGTCGGTAATCTCGGAACCGCTATGAGTGATCAGTGAATCAAGTTTTTCCGCGTCGTCGGTAATTCTAAAGATCTGCAACATCCGCTCGAATGACTGAAACCAGCCGTCGCAGTCGTGTGTGCGGAATCGCGGGAAACGAAAGTCTCGCGGCCTATTGTTCCGTTGAACTATATTACCGACCGCTGCCGGATTGTTTTCTGCGTTTCTAACCGCGTTCGCGTTCTCGCATGCAGGTGATCGCGCGCGGTCTGCAGCCCTATCTGTGCGGTTGCCGTCGCGTGTATTAAGCTCCTGCATGTGAGCGCTGATCTCTTCTACGCGGTCGCGAAGTGCCACGTTCTCGCCGGGCAGTGCATCGAACCGTTGGTTCATCCTACGAGAAAGCTCCAACAGCTCTGCCGTATCGCGGTTACCGCTCGTGCTATTCTTAGGCGGCGAGTGAGAAAGCGCCATGTTATTGTCTGCGAAGCCTATGGTGTACGAAGTACCGCTTCGCGTTTTGCTCGTACCCGACCCTGTACACTGAGTTTGCTGCCCGCCTTTCTCGGCTGGGGGCTGACTATAACGGTCTCAGGGTTGCTCATAGAGCGCGACTTACATGCCGCAGGGTATACGCAGATACCCGTCTATGGCGATGTCGGGGTAGAGGCGCGTCCCTACCTACCGTGTGTGTGCACTATGTAAAACGCAAAAAGGGAGTGACTAGGAAAAGATACGCTTCGCTTTCTTGTTCGGGAAAGGCGCTCGTTTTTCTTTCCTGAGTGCTTTAAGCTTTTGCCGTGCTGTCTGCTCGTAAGCAGTGCGGATGGTGACGGCTCTCGCTTTCGCGAGCCTGGTTGGAGCGACCGGTGCGACTGCGTTGGGTGCTGATGCACAGGTCCGTCTAACCGACGCTTGGTTCAAACTCCAGACGATGCCAACCAGTTGCAGTAACGTGGTTCCACCCGCCTTCCCATTTACTGGGGCTTTCGCCAGAAGGCGCGTACTCTTATTGAAAGGCACGGCGTTTGCTTGATTAGCACTTGCTTTACTGTTATTAAATTACAGAACTGTTGCGCGCGCTGTTCGCACTGCACTCTGCGTATATATATTATCTTTTTAATTATTTTCGATCTGCGCG
Source organism: Sycobia sp. Sy_11 (assembly GCA_018907035.1). Lineage (NCBI taxonomy): Eukaryota > Metazoa > Arthropoda > Insecta > Hymenoptera > Epichrysomallidae > Sycobia > Sycobia sp. Sy_11. Next base: position 465,130 of record JACCIC010000178.1, on the reverse strand, counting down.
GGATTAATCTCTTTTCCGCTTCTCGCAGTCGCTATTTGGGTGGCAGAACTGGGATACTCCCTTTGCCCTTCTGTGCGCATAAAGAAGCGGGAAGGAGGAAATCCGGTGCTTGTACGCGCGCGTGGCCGCACAGAGCGGTTTCGCGGTAAAACGTTTTTCCGGAAACAAAGAGGTTCTGCGTTAGAATCGTGCGATGTTGCATAAGATTTACTGCAGCGTGAACAGCTCGAGCAGCTTTTTAATAATTATTAAAAATATTGCAATCAAAGTCTTTAACACGATTACATGACAATTATTAATGCAGTTTAAAATAATTAAATGCGTGTTGCTCAGTAATCAACGCGTTCCCCGAACAAGCTAAGGGGGGAGAAACAAAAAAGACTATGTACACACTATATAAATTTCAACATACATGGATTTCTGCCATGACGATGCTGCTGGGCGATGAAGCTGCTACCCGGCTTGCACTGCAAGAAGTTGGTGCTGCTGCTGCTGCTGCGGTCGCGCCTGAAGCGCTGCAACGGCGTGCGCGGCTCCTGCTGCCCCTGCTGCTGGGGTTGCGCCTGTGAGGCTGCAACCACTTGCGCGGGCTCCTACCGCTGCTGCTGCTAGGGTTGCGCCTGGTGGGCTGCAACCACGTGTGCGGGGCTCTTGCCGCCGCTACTGCTGCGGTTGCGCCTGGTAGGCTGCCCACGTGCGCGGGGCTCCTGCCGCCGCTGCTGCTGGGGTCGCGCTTGGTAGGCCGCAACCTGGTGTACGGGGCTCCTGCCGCCACTGCAGTTGTTTGAATTGCAGTGCAGACGCACTGCGCGCTGTACCTCCGCCGCTGCGCTGACCGTTGGGCGACGCGCGTCCTTTGTGTCGCGCGCCTATGTTAAAAACGTGGCCTTTGTTCCCGACCACGTGCTTTGCCGTGCGTTTTCGCACGAGTTTCTGGAACCCAATTTTTGAAAAAATTAGTGGTTGTGCTTAAGTAGCGTACCTGGTGGTGCTGTTCTCAGCTATTCCCGGCTCTTTTCCGTTTTCATCCGCGTAGATGCCGCTGGATGAATTCTACTCCTCAGAATCTTGACTGGGAGCGTGTTTTTTCAGTAGGGGTCACCAGTGTGGGGTTGGTGGTAATATTTGAATAACCCGAGCGCCCACGCGTCGGTCGTTACCAGGTTACTCAATGAAACACACTAAGTAACGGTTAACAATAAGTTTATTATATAAAGAGGTACTACAAAGATATAGGTGAGAGCAGGACTATATGATCCTGACTCTACCGATTGCTCGTACAGGAATGCCGCGGCGTCGCGGCCCCCTCCACGCAGTCGGAGGCGCCGCCGCTCGCTATAATACGTGCGCGGTATATACATTGGCACGCATGCGCATATCGTTGTGGGCTCGTACCGTGTACGATCCCCACACATACATATTTAAAACGAACGAATACTTTGTAATTTTGAAAAAATCATCTGTTTGAAATAAACGGTTAGGTTTATTTAAAATGCAAAAAAAGATTTCTTACGTTACAAATACATATACAATTCTAGTTTACATAAATTAATTATATATACAACATGTATTACATTTTTTTTATAGATTTTACTTTTTTCTACTTGCATTATCACATCGTTCAATTTTCTAAAGAATATAATTTACACTGTATTACACATTGAAAAAAGTCTAAGTTCAAATGAATAAATTTCGTAAAAGTGTATTTATTTTAATCCAACAAATATTTCTTTAAATTTTACTTATTTGAAATAAATATATATATATATTTCAAACGAGTGAATATTCTGTAATTTTGAGTAAACTATGTCTTTGAAACCAACAATTAGGTTTATTTAAATAAATAGGATTTGATAGAAAAAATATATTTATTACATCACACCGAAGCACTTAAAAATAATAAACATTTCTTGAATTTTTCTAAATAGAATTACATGTATGTGAAATATAAAATTAAATAAATAGATATTCGAAAATACACTAAAAAAAATAATTTCTTGATTCAAGTAAATCGATTTAGAATTTACTGAATTACTTGATCCAACGTATTGAAATAATAAAATAAAGAAAATATTACTCGTTTTAAGAAAATATTTGTTTCATCTGAGAAATTTGAATGACTTAAATGGAAATTTAGTAGATTCCAGTAAATATTAACTTAAATTCAAGAAAAATTTCTAAGAATTAAAATATGCTGTTCTTAAACCAAGTGAGTTAAATAAATATTTATTTAATTATTATGTTCTAATTACTTAAATTTTCATTTTCTAGAAAACGTTTCTTTAAAACAAGCTGGTCAAAATTAAAATGGAAAGCCTGAGTTTCGTAAATTTAATAATCCTATACCTGAATACAATACTTTTGATTCTGTAAAAAAGACTTTACAGAATCAAACTAATATTTTTTACAAATTCCTATTTAATTGTTTTTATACAGTATAAATAGAACAGAATTACAATTATTGTTATTATTGTTTATTATTATTGGCAATTCTCATTATTGTTTCCACTACAATTTGTGAGATCTATGATGGCTCGATCGCTAGAGCGCAGGATTAGTATCAAAAATAGTACCAAATCCCGATCTCTTGGCCGATTGACACAAGCACCGCTGTAATAATTTACATGTGTTTTGTTTATAAACACATCGTAGACCTTTATCGTTGATTAGCACCGGAATTTGGAATCATAAATAGAGCGACGTTAAATAACATATATATATATATATATATATATATAGCACAGATTTACGCAATACATATATAAATAAACTAGCATCTCCCGTCTCGGATTCGCCCGAAATAATAATTTAATCGATTTATAAACAATGCAATAATATCTAAGTAAAAAGTACTCTATATATATATATATATATATATATATATATATATATATATATGTTTCTATAAATAATTGACCTATCTAATTTTCCTATCGTCGCTTCTGTATAAAAAGTTTCTTCAATATAGCGCCCACTTCAAAAATATTATGCCGACCATTTTATATAATATGTATACATATATATATATATATATATATATATATATATATATATTTATTGATGGAGAAAATGGTACTTTCGAGTTCGAACCGTAAAAAAAGGATGAGTGTCTTGAGACGATGTTTACAGAAAATATCATGTTCCTAATACCTGGACGTCTTTTCTATCAATTAAATACAAAACTCCCCGTAGAAATCGTCCTGAGGCAACGAGATATTATAATCAACTGCCCGTACACGCCAATACAATATTTCTAAGTAAAAACCGTATTTAATATGTGTATATATAATATGTACAATACCATATCATATCATATATAATATATCATATCATATCATATCATATCATATCATATCATATCATACTGATTTATAAAGACAAAGCGTGTTTTTATTGTACACGATAACCGAAAAAACTACTGAATCGATTGTTCTGAAATTTGACATATAGATTCTATATTATTTTGGGAAGGACATAGGCTATGTTTTTTATTGAAAATCATTTTACATTCATCAACAAATTAAGTTAATGGTTTTAACAATCAGTTTCAGCAGCGGCTAGGTGTCGTCTTGAATCACCAACATCAACTCAAACTAGTCCGCTTACAGTATTAAGACCAGGCCAGCTCAGATGGATGATCGATCATATCCAACTTTACGATTCGTATCCTAAAAAAGTATGAAGTTAGTCGGTATTACCTTTTTTGTTCTTCAGGTCAATGTGACACTACTCTCACACCTTATAGATATCTTTCGATTTTGTATCTTTTTGAATTTTTCTCACGTGAAAAATGCTTTCTCTCTCTCTCTCTCTCTCTCTCTCTCTCTCTCTCTCTCTCTGTCTTCTTTTATAAGATGGTTGTATTCCAAATCATACTAAAAATAATTTGTGAAAACAAATTATAAGAATAATTTGATATTTTTTTGAATATTCTATTTTTTTCCATGCAAGAAGAAAATTGTATAATTATTTGAAAACACAAATTATACAGAATGTTCAAATAAAAGCATCAAAATAACAAAATAATTTGTGAAAAGGGTTTAAAGTCTACAATTTTCAGATTTTTCCCTTGCTTATTGAATCGTCAAACTTAAATCAAATTATTTTAATATTATAAGGGGTTTTCAGTATATATGTAGAGATGTGGTCTTATCGATTTTTATTTAAAAAAATTAATTTTAAAAAATAATTAAAATTATTTAAATTAACAGATATTTATATATACCATTTCATATAGCCAAAAATGTAAATTGCAATATAAATTGTTAGAAATGGTATCCAATATAAATTGTGTTTTGTTTTTTTTTACTAATATACGTTTATGAATTATTAATTATTTGAGCAAACAACTTGAAGTTCATTTCTATTGGGGCCCCTCTTTGATACGTCAACAAATACAACCTCCTTAAAACTATTATTTATTTAACCTATTCAAATCATGACAAAATTTAAAAATCTAATTTTAATGTTAATTTATAATTATAAAAATTGATATATTTATTTTGACCATTAATTCCATCAACGATTCTACTACTTCTATATGAATTTGTACTTTTCTTTGTATAAATTAAATTATCTACTACATTAATTTGATCAATATTGTAGTTCTTTTTTTCGAATCTAAAACAAACTTATTTCTTTGGTTCTCAAAAAATGACATTTCGTTTTTAAATGTTGTTTTCAATTGTATTAAACTGGTGACTTCATTAACTTCTTCTATCATTTAAAAATGGATTTCAAGATTGCAATTTCAAGATTTTTCAATTCTGATGGATTTGGCAAACTGTACAACTAGGTGAAGTTAGTTTTTGAAACCGTATGTAGATTTTCTTACAATCATATGGACTAAATTGTTATAGTTAAATATATATTTATATATATTTATATTTTATATATGCTTTAGTACTAAATATTTAAATACTAAATATACATTACAAAATAAAGTGTTACTCATTAAATATTTAATTATTTTAAATAAATATTTAAAAAGAGAAAACAAAGATATTTATTTAAAATATGTAAATTTATAATTAATATAAATAAAATATCAAAAATACATTTTTGTTTGGTTCCAAATATTTGGAAGATAGAAGTTATATATGTATTTCAGACAAACAATTTCGTTTTGAGAAATATTTTTCTTCGTATAAATAAGTTGTACGTTATTTAAAAATGCAGAATTTTTTGTGCACTTATTCTTAAAGAGAATAGAATTAATAACAAAAATTAAACATTTTATTTACTTACATGGTCTTTATTAAATTAAGTCGGGAGTTTCAAACTTTATAAAAGCTTTGCTCGCAGACGTAATAAATATTTTGAAATAAATTCGAAATTCTATTTTAACCAGGGATTTTTTTTAGAATATTGTACTGCATTTCTTTGAAATAAACCAATTTGCTAACTATTAAAATGTTTAAATCAGTTAAGAAAAATATCATTTATAATCAGCACTGATGAAAACTCAAATTCGAGTGATTTTGATAATTAAATTCGCGGATAATACTTTTAAACGATTTCGAGTGCACGGCAAGTTGTTCGGTTTTAGTAAATGTTTAACTTTGTTATTCACCGCTAGGTGGCGAACATGTCCTTGGATCACATATAAAAGTTTTGGCGAAGTTTAATCTACATATAACCAAGCCAACGTCGATATGTTTCGAGAAATTTATGCTTCTTACCTAATTCACATAAATTTGCTGATTAATTATTTTTTAATTCAAAATATCATGTCTAGATTGTTGAAAAGTTCTCTTGTGTTCATAAAGCCTCTACTCGAATTAATATTAGGAACACATCCTTTGTCAAAAAATTTTCTTGCCAATATAAGGAAATATAATATTTTGTTTCAAATGACCTCATTTGGAGCCAAGGAAATTATAGAAGGTGATTTTATACCTACATTTAAAATTCAGGGGCAAGTTTACCATCGTATAGGAAGTTTATTTTCTGCTTCTGGTGAAAAAGAACAAGTTTTACCAATTTTTTTCATATCGGAAGCTGATCAAATTTCTCTACGAAATACTATTATTCCAAATTTAAACCTTGAGTTAATACAAATATTGCAAGATTTTTTATTACAAAATAATTTAATAAAAAAATTTAAATATAATATAGAACATAATAGGAACCTAAAGGGTTTAAAATTAATAATCCATGCCGATCGCGTACCTATCAACCAACACAGAGGTCGATCTAATGCTCCAACTACTAACGAAGTAGCTGTTCTAATGTTTTATGATGATAAAGGACTTAGAGATATTGTTCTGCATTGTCGGCATGGACCATTGCAGAAAATTTTAGAATTACATCTTTTATGTGCAACCCTGAATGGTCATAAATAAAGCAGGAACTATTTTCTGATCAAACGTCCAAAGATAGATATGATATTATTTCTAGAATTTTTCATTTAAAATTAAAGAAATTAATAGACCTGATTACTAAAAAGGAAGTATTTAATAAAGTTAATTGCTATTCACTTAGTATTGAATGGCAAAAACGAGGATTACCTCATAGTCATATTTTGGTGTGGTTAGAAACTAAAATTCGACCAGATGAGATCGATCTTATAATTTCTGCAGAGCTTCCGCACAAAATTATTGATCCAGTACTGTATGAAATGGTATGCAGACACAAGTGTCACGGTCCATGTGGGGATATGAATAGGTCGTTACCATGCATGATGAATGGGAAAATGTTCCAAAAAATATCCTTGAGCATTTATTTCTGATACTCAAACTTCAGATGATGGTTATTCCACTTACCGCAAACGAAGTCCTGAAAACGACGGTCTAACAGCAGCTTTACATATGCGAGGTAATGTAAATGATATAGACAATAGATGGATTGTTTCATACTGTCCACTCCTCTTACGTTGTTTCAATGTGCATATAAACGTTGAGTTTTGTAATTCCGTGCAAGCTATCCGATATATATACAAATATATTACCAAAGGTTCAAACCAAGCTACCATTTCTGTTGAAAATGAAAATGGTGAATTAAATCAATATCTTAATGGTCGATATATATATGTTCATCCGAGGCTTACTGGAGATTTTTTGATTTTCCAATTCATGTACGATATCCAACTATCATTCATTTAGCAGTTCATTTAGAAAATCATCAACGTGTTTACTTGACTGAAGAAAATATGCCACCAGAACAGCACATGGTAGGTGCTTCACCTTTCCATTTTTTTGCTGAACAATGACTGCATATTGCGTTCATTGCACCAATTTGTAAGTAGTTCATATGCAGGTAATCAAAAGCAGGATCGTATTCAAAAGCTGATCGAAATTTTAAAGTTGCAGTCCTTCATTCGGCAATATCAGATGCAACTGTGTCTTGTTGCAAAAGTTCAAATTCAGTTGATTGAGTAACAGTAGAAACTCGACGCAGAGCTATGGACTGTCTTTCTCGAGCACGTCTAAAATTACTCTGATTAGTAGTCTCATATAATCATAATGTAGATTATCGTTTAGCATGTCTAGTATTCCTACTAAGAAAATTTTTCAACGATCTGGACATGATATTTTGAATTAAAAAATAATTAATCAGCAAATTTATGTGAATTAGGCAAGAAGCATAAATTTCTAGAAACATATCGACGTTGGCTTGGTTATATGTAGATTAAACTTCGCCAAAACTTTTATATGTGATCCAAGGACATGTTCGCCACCTAGCGGTGAATAACAAAGTTAAACATTTACTAAAACCGAACAACTTGCCGTGCACTCGAAATCGTTTAAAAGTATTATCCGCGAATTTAATTATCAAAATCACTCGAATTTGAGTTTTCATCAGTGCTGATTATAAATGATATTTTTCTTAACTGATTTAAACATTTTAATAGTTAGCAAATTGGTTTATTTCAAAGAAATGCAGTACAATATTCTAAAAAAAATCCCTGGTTAAAATAGAATTTCGAATTTATTTCAAAATATTTATTACGTCTGCGAGCAAAGCTTTTATAAAGTTTGAAACTCCCGACTTAATTTAATAAAGACCATGTAAGTAAATAAAATGTTTAATTTTTGTTATTAATTCTATTCTCTTTAAGAATAAGTGCACAAAAAATTCTGCATTTTTAAATAACGTACAACTTATTTATACGAAGAAAAATATTTCTCAAAACGAAATTGTTTGTCTGAAATACATATATAACTTCTATCTTCCAAATATTTGGAACCAAACAAAAATGTATTTTTGATATTTTATTTATATTAATTATAAATTTACATATTTTAAATAAATATCTTTGTTTTCTCTTTTTAAATATTTATTTAAAATAATTAAATATTTAATGAGTAACACTTTATTTTGTAATGTATATTTAGTATTTAAATATTTAGTACTAAAGCATATATAAAATATAAATATATATAAATATATATTTAACTATAACAATTTAGTCCATATGATTGTAAGAAAATCTACATACGGTTTCAAAAACTAACTTCACCTAGTTGTACAGTTTGCCAAATCCATCAGAATTGAAAAATCTTGAAATTGCAATCTTGAAATCCATTTTTAAATGATAGAAGAAGTTAATGAAGTCACCAGTTTAATACAATTGAAAACAACATTTAAAAACGAAATGTCATTTTTTGAGAACCAAAGAAATAAGTTTGTTTTAGATTCGAAAAAAAGAACTACAATATTGATCAAATTAATGTAGTAGATAATTTAATTTATACAAAGAAAAGTACAAATTCATATAGAAGTAGTAGAATCGTTGATGGAATTAATGGTCAAAATAAATATATCAATTTTTATAATTATAAATTAACATTAAAATTAGATTTTTAAATTTTGTCATGATTTGAATAGGTTAAATAAATAATAGTTTTAAGGAGGTTGTATTTGTTGACGTATCAAAGAGGGGCCCCAATAGAAATGAACTTCAAGTTGTTTGCTCAAATAATTAATAATTCATAAACGTATATTAGTAAAAAAAAACAAAACACAATTTATATTGGATACCATTTCTAACAATTTATATTGCAATTTACATTTTTGGCTATATGAAATGGTATATATAAATATCTGTTAATTTAAATAATTTTAATTATTTTTTAAAATTAATTTTTTTAAATAAAAATCGATAAGACCACATCTCTACATATATACTGAAAACCCCTTATAATATTAAAATAATTTGATTTAAGTTTGACGATTCAATAAGCAAGGGAAAAATCTGAAAATTGTAGACTTTAAACCCTTTTCACAAATTATTTTGTTATTTTGATGCTTTTATTTGAACATTCTGTATAATTTGTGTTTTCAAATAATTATACAATTTTCTTCTTGCATGGAAAAAAATAGAATATTCAAAAAAATATCAAATTATTCTTATAATTTGTTTTCACAAATTATTTTTAGTATGATTTGGAATACAACCATCTTATAAAAGAAGACAGAGAGAGAGAGAGAGAGAGAGAGAGAGAGAGAGAGAGAGAGAGAGAGAGAGAGAGAGAGAGAGAGAGAGAGAGAGAGAGAGAGAGAGAGAGAGAAAGCATTTTTCACGTGAGAAAAATTCAAAAAGATACAAAATCAAAAGATATCTATAAGGTGTGAGAGCAGAGATGAACCGAGATTGCTAGAGACATAGGCGACGTTGGTTCCGTGACAGCGCCAGATTTTGCGGCAGAATCACGAACAAGATCCGTCTGCAATCTCGACTATCGATAAATGTAGCGCACTGCTGAGAAATGTCCGAATAGCTATTCGGACATTTAATACATAATATAATTAAGGCATCACAGCAAAGAAGGAGAAACAGCGGGCGCGTTTACAGGCTGCTGTTAAGGGGAGGGACAAGGTGGCTGACCGACACGATGCCGAAGAGGGGAAGTAGGGGAAGCGAAGGACCGAGCGAAAAAGAAAACAACTGACATCTATACGTCTATATATATATATATATATATATATATATATAAAATTGAACCAAAATATAAAATTGAACTGAAGTATCTTAACTTATTAGACAGTCATTTTCGTAATCTACAACTATGTAAACGTATGCTAGATGTTATATTGCAATTAAGAATAATTATATTTTCATTGTTTTCTTATGTATTATATAATATATATAAATAAACACATAATATTATATTAGTATTGTAGATAGCGCAACGCAAATTAATTTGAAACGCAAAATCTCAGCCGTTCAAACTTTACATATATAATTATAAAGGTTCAAAATCTCATTGTAAAGGTAGCAACCGGTAGAGGCATGCGTTAATAGCGATGAAAATCCTGGATACACCTGGCGAAATAGTTTTGAACACATTTTTATTTTTCACTAACCAAATATAAAAATAATTTAATCGTACTTATGTCGACTGCCCATATACAAATTAATAAGTATTTTTTTATTGGTCTTACAGTCTAATCAATTCAATCTAAAAATAAAAAATAAATAAAATAAATAAAAATAAAATAAAAATTAAATTAAAAATTAAATTAAAATTATAATGACGGTCAAACTGTCCTTGTTTACAATCACCCCCGTAGACTAATCTGAAAATAAAATATTAGCTGAAAAAATTCTTTGTTAGTAAAGTGCACTTTACTTTTAATTTTTATTTTATTTTTATTTTTATTTATTTTTTATTTTTAGATTGAATTGATTGGACTGTAAGACCAATAAAAAAATATTTATTAATTTCAAATATGAAAATTAATGATATGCTTATAAAATGCAATTTAATGATTTTAAGAAAATGAAATTGATTTAGCTACCTAAATAAATTCTATTTAGACAATTTAGAATATTTTTTTAAATTAAAAATATCGTTTCAACTAAATCAGTTAATACATTTAAATATATTTTTTTCTTAACGAAAAACAGTTGTTTATATTAAACAAATTCTTCGTTCTTTGAATTCGACGAAATGTATTTATTTAAAATTATCAAATTTTGTTTTAGTGTACTTCAATTTACAAAAAGTATTTCAAACAAAAGTTGTAGATCTTATCAAAATACATTTTTTGTACTATGTGCTGAATTTCTACAAACAGCATTTTTCAAGAAAAATGTATTCGAATGTATCTATATTTCATATAAACGTAGAATTGTTCCGGGGATCCCGAAACGGAAATGTTGAACTTTTCTCCAAAAATATATAGTTTATATCGAATAATTATATAGAACAAAAAAATATGTATTTTAATGAGCTCTATGATTTTGGTTTTAAATGTTAAATTTTTTCATTTTCTAAGATAAATTCAGAAAATCATGATTTTTATAGAGTTTTCGTCGATTTGAGAATACATATTTAATTTTGATTTAAGGTTATGATGATGTTAAGAATCCGCGCTACAAAAAATATAAGTTAAAACAATTGAATTGTACTTCTGTCGACTGCCCATATACAAATTAATAAATATTTTTTATTGGTCTTACAGTCCAATCAATTTCAACCAAAAATAAAATAAAATAAAAATAAAAATAAAATAAAAATAAAAACTAAAAAATCAAAAATAAAAATAACAATAAAAAATAAAAAATAAGAAATACAAATAATAAATAATAAAAATAAAAAATAAAAATTATCATTTTAATTTAATTTTTAATTTAATTTTTATTTTTAATTTTTATTTTTTATTTTTATTATTTATTATTTGTATTTCTTATTTTTTATTTTTTATTGTTATTTTTATTTTTGATTTTTTAGTTTTTATTTTTATTTTATTTTTATTTTTATTTTATTTTATTTTTGGTTGAAATTGATTGGACTGTAAGACCAATAAAAAATATTTATTAATTAAAAATATAAGTTTGCAAATTTTTAAGAAAATAGTGACAGGACTTGTTCAATACAGTCACACCACTGTCGATGCTTTAGAGGATTAAATTTTTGATTATTTTTCGAGAAATATTATCAGAGGATGAAATTATCTATAGGAATATAGATTTATAGATAGAGAATTGTTTTCATAGATATTATTTAACTGTTTAATAAATTGGTTACATTACTATTTTGAGTGAAGCCGAGACGGCAGATGTTTATATATAGATATATATATTAAAAGTTACAACAGTATGAATTTAAAAAAAATATTTTTTAATAGTGCATGCTTGCAGTATGATCGCTGCGATGTAAATTTCGCGAAAATTTTTTAATAATTGAGCCTTGCTCCAAGGCTATTGCGATCATCGGCAGTCTAAATGCGTGCTCACAGCAAGCTTGATCCAATAAAAATTGCTATGTGAGTCTATAACAGAGATCGTGAATGAACTTCCGAAAGACGTGCATAATCGATTATTCGATTGTTTTGGATGCCGATTAAAATTATCGTAGTGTCGTTTGATAAAAATTTAATTCTCAAGTTAAAAACTCTAAACACAGAGTCTTTTGGACATATCTCGAGAAATATTAAAGTTTACAAAAATGTATTTTAAAAAAATCATTGTACATCTCATTAAAATACATATTTTTATGCTATTTAATTCGTCTTTAGAAGCTATATTCCTCGAAAAAATATATACGAAGATACCTGCATCGAGTATATGCGGGGAACCGTTCACGGGACTCCGAAACGGAATAGTTTCCGAAACTGAACTTTGTCGAGAAATATTATTTGCACCCAAAACTGTACAGAACAAAAAATATGTATTTAAATGAGCTCTATGATTATGGTTTAAAATTTTTTTGCAAGTATTTTTATTTTCTTAAGGAAAATTGAACAAACCATGATCTTTATGGACTTTGCATGGTTTTAGGAATGAATATTCAATTTCCATCTAAAGCTGTTACGATATTCGTAATTAGTCCCGCAAAATCATAAATATTCAGTAAAATAGTGCGGGGGAACTTTCTTGGAACTAAACTCAATACAGCCACATCACTGACATTGTTTCGGCGAGCCTTGAAGCTTCATTATTTTTTCCTGCAGATATTTAATATATGTTAATATTATTATAGGTAAAATTATCTAGGCAATATATTTTTATACATTGGGTATTTTTTATACAAGTAAACTGTAAACTTAATCAAACTGTAATTAACGGGATGGGCAAGGTGGCTGGCAGGCATAATGCAGAAGAGTGGAAGTAGGGGAAGCGAAGGACCGAACGAAAGAGAAAAGAACTGCGCGTATATACGTCTATATATATATATATATATATATATATATATATATATATATATATAAGAAATGCGTGCACTAATCTTTCCTCTATTTCGGCAAGTTCGGACCGATTCCAACCGCCATCAAAATCCATTCATCTCTCTCTCTCTCTCTCTCTCTCTCTCTCTCTCTCTCTCTCTCCATACACACACACACACGCGCGCGCGCACGCACACATTGTAAACTGTAACGTTTATCATATGAATATCATACAACATTTTATTAAATAACAAAGACTGACAAAAAACTATTATTAAAAATAAAGTAATTCCTTTTGTACACCATTATATAAAAGATGATAAATTGAATAAAATAAATTATTAATTTAATTCGAAAACAACGCACAAAAAACAAACATAAAACTCGATTTGCACTATATGCGCCATCATATATATATATATATATATATATATATATATATATGATGGCTTGTTTGCATATAGCGCAAATCTAATTGCAGATTCAACTGTGATAGTTAAGAAAAATGTTATAAAGCAATATACAAATGCAAAGTCATATTGCGATTATGATGAAAAAAAACTAATGCTGTCGATTGAAACGTTCTCTCTGCGCGCCGACCGTGAAACCGAACGGATCTATATATATATATGATCTATATATATATTATCATATTTATATTTATATAAATATAAATATTCATCTCTGCTAGCTCTGTTACAATAACGGCTCATCTTCGTGTGCTTCAGGTGTCGCTTCAAGAAAGCGTACCATATCTCCGTGTCGGCGTGGTGTAAATTCGACTGTTTGAGCGATAAGCGTAAGAAACCTTATATACCGTGTTATGAGAATATTCGAAAAATGCTAAAAATTTCAAATAAACAAATCATTAATGTGTAAGCATTATAATTTTTATTGGAATCACCACTATCCAATTTTTAATCGCCAGAATTATTACACATACTTAATAAATTTATGACAAATTCAAACAATTCGTGTGATATTATAATCAAAATAAACGAATATATTGAGGGTTTATGGAGCATATGCGTTTATTATAGTTTAGGTATAATAAAAAAGTGATTAAACGTATATTTATTGAATTTGAAATAAAATTTTTAAAATTAAACATGATGTAAATTTTTATTTAATACACATTAGGTTTTATGAAATATGAAATTATCGCGTTTCTATATCAAAATTATATACAGCTTAATAAAGTGATTGGTTTATTACACATATAAACATGTAATTATTTTTAGAAACTATATTGAAAATAAAATTGTAAATATAAATAATATACTACATTACAATATATACATAAAATATAAAGTTCTGTATAAATCATTTTTAATTAAGTTAAATGTTAAAAAAGTATTTACAGCTAGCATGTACAATATATTCTTATACATTTATTGTTCATTCTAGTACATACATTATGAATAAAAATTGTTTATTCTTTTAAATTTTTTAATATTTATAACAGAACATCATTTCATTTAGATAATCTATATGTTTATATAATTTTTTAATCCGAGATAGATCTAAAACATTAATATAAATAGATCAATAGAACTTTTTATGTGCATGTTATATTCCTGTTTTATAATTACAAATAATTCCTTTTTTATACAATTTAGATGCAGTTAATATTAATGAATATTCTGCATTGTATTTAAAATATCTTTAGTAACTTATTTTCAGCAGATAATAAAATGAACTGAATTTATATTATATTATATATTTGAAAAAATTCAATAAATTGCAACGTTTCAAAACGAGAAGAACTGATGATTATTGATATAAAATTAGATTTATTTAAAAAATAATTGATAGTTTCTCCATATTAAACGTGCGCCCGTGTACACGCACACACGCGCGCGCGCACACACACACACACAAAGCACGCCCAACACAGCTCCCTCACTCATATTAAAAAATTACAAAACATCATAATGAGGGAGGTCAAAGTTTGAGAATCAGAGTTTTAAGTAAAGAACACGCATATATATATATATATATATATTGTAACGGTGCGCGTGTCCGCCTCGAGCACGAGGACGGCGGGCACGGCCGTTGCAAATCTGTGCCCGGCTGGGCTTAGCCCCGAAGGATTTCGGCGAGGGAGAGGGGCGGTCCGCGAAGGGCGAAATATCGCGTTGTGGGACGGCGCGTGGAATAGGATGGCTAATAGAGTACACTTGATGGTAATGGAAAAGAAAAGGCAGATAATTAAAATTTAAATACGGTTTAATGCCGCGGTGCCAAACATACACATATAATGCAGCGCCTATATACGAGGCGTGCGGGACACAGGCCGAGGGTCGCCGAGGCGACGGCGCGCGGGGCGTTCGGGAAGAGAGAGAGAGAGAGAAAAGGAGCTACCACTTACAGAGGGCCGGAACCTGCAGGTCTCGCAGCGCGTTCTCGCAGCGCAATAGCGCCTTCCTTTGCCGGGGGCGGCGGTGACGTTGACCTCCGGGATGGGGCGGTTATTCCGCGTAGAAGGGGCGGACGACAATTCGTCCGCTCGAGCTCGTATTCGGCGCGGGTACACTACACACCCTTGCACCACTGTAGCACCACGAGCGCGTTACCGGGCACTCTCCCCGAGGACGAGGTACGAGGCGGAGGGGAACCTTGGAACACAAGGTAGGTTCCCACACACGATCCGTCGCGGCACGGCTTTAGCAACCAAAAAAAAACACGGACGACGTGTGTAGAGGGCCGGTACGCGGTGTCTTCCCTTCGCGGCTCTCTTTCTTTCTAAATCGCGCGCGTGGCTGTCTCTCCCCACTCCCCGCTCTCTCTCTCACTTACCTCTCCGCCGGTGGTTGTGCGTCGGCCTGAAACATACAAACGTTTCTACATATAAATATACAGATAAATATGTACATGCTACGACTGGAGAGAGAGCACGGGACGGGGAAGGCAGGCGCACGCAGTGCTTGCGTTCCTCGTCACAATATATATATATATATATATATATATATATATATATAGAGAGAGAGAGAGAGAGAGAAAGAGAGAGAGAGAAAGAGAGAGAGAGAGAGAGAGAGAGAGAGAGAGAGAAAGAGAGAGAGAATGGATTTTGGTCGCGGTTGGAATCAGTCTGATCTTGCCGAAATAGAGGAAACAATTAGTGCACACATTTCTTATATGCATGCATTATATATATATATATATATATATATATATATATATATATATATATATATATATATATATATATATATATATAGACGTATAGATGTCAGTTGTTTTCTTTTTCGCTCGGTCCTTCGCTTCCCCTACTTCCCCTCTTCGGCATCGTGCCGGCCTGCCACCTTGCCCCTCCTCTTAATAACAGTCTATACTGGCGCCCGCTATTTCTCCTTCATTGCTTTAGATGCGTTATTTCTATTATTTTCTATTTGGACATTTTTCAGCAGTGCACTGCAATTACCGATAATCGACATTGCAAACGGATCTTGTTCGGGCATCTACCACTGTAGGCTGTAGCGCCAATTTTGGAACCATTGATTTACATGGGCCCTGGCAATCTTGGTTCATCTCTGGTGAGAGTAGTGTTACATTGACCTGAAGAACAAATTATTGGGTACCTGTGCTCTGATATTTTTCCAATATTTTTCGAAGAAATATGAGTATAAAAATTATTGGAGATTCCACTATTGGCATTGTTAGTTCGAATTAGTATTTACGTTTCAAGACCGGCCGGTATTTTTTTTGATGAAAACTCGGAACAATTTTCATTGTAATGAGAGTTTTTGAAGACCAAGTTTTTTTTAACATTGTGTGGTAAATTTTCGGCGTTGCTTTGTAAGGTTGGCGAATCTTCTTAATATTTATAATAATTTGGAATCCGTTGAATAATAATTTTTATTGATTTCATGCAATATAGAGCGATTTGCATAGTAATTTAAATATTATATAGATTTAGTTTACCAAATCAAAGTGTGAGAGAGATAGAGAGATATTATCTTAGAGTAGTATTTATAAGAACAACAATCACGCAAGCATTTTTCGATGGTAGTTATTCTTGTTCTCTGTAAAGCGGCGCTCTTGATGCTTGATCTCTCTAACAGACTTGTAAATTTTCTCTCTCACACCCTGTGTGAACGGAAACGTGCGATAATATAGCGCGTGTGCATATTAGGTAGGGGTAGGATATTATTTATTATAATCTTATAGAATTTAATAAATCTTAAGATTTTCATCTATTCAAATAAATATATTTTTCTCTTTCTTTTATTCTGGGTGGGTACCCAGATAGCAGCGTTTGCGAGGAGAATGTGGAGGTTCACGCGTTACGGTAATTTGTCGCTAGAATGGAGTGATTTGAGGTGCAAAAAATACCTAGATCAAGATCACGCAAAAATACACGCATGGCGTTAATGCACCTCCAGTTTATTGCACGACATGTAAATATGCGAGTGTCTATACGGTTTAGACTTTAGATACAGTCTGATAAAGTCGTACAAAGTGCATCTGTGTATGAGCATGTAAGGGAGCTGGAGAGTTTTTATCGCTTTATTATTGGTGTTTTAGTTTTTGATGATATTTTGAAATATTATTTATCTAAAACCGCATTATGTTAAACGTAAAGAACTACGAAATGTTGCAGCAAATGTGTAGAACGTGTCGAGTTACTTGTGGTGAATTAGTCCCAATTTTCTGGGAAGATTATTATGTGCACAATTTACCTGCAAAACTATTCCACAGGATCAGAATGGAGGTTAGAATTTCAAAACAGTTTTATTACGTAAAATTATTCTATACTTATTGTAAATATGTCAATAAATTTGTATTATTGTAAATGTTTACTTCAATTTATTAGATTCTTGTACAAAATAAATTTCAATTTGAACTATATAATTAATACATAATTATATAACATTTATTATCAGCTAAAGCACTTTTGCAATGTTAGTAATTTTATTTTTATCGCGTATATATTTATAAACTATATCATTTTAAAAGCTTTTCTTTTATTCTATAAAAGTAAATTGTGCTTTACTAAAAGACAGTTTAAGATAAAGAAATTAGTTTTCTGTTTATGTTACTCAGATTCACTAAAAATGTTCAAATTATATCTTTTTTAATATGTATGAAATTTAAACTCAAAATGTTGATTATTTTAGGTACAAAAAGATGAAGGACTACCAAAAATGATGTGCAAAAAGTGAATATATTATATAGATTCCTAATTCTGTTTTAAAGATCAATGTGAAATGGCTGAAATCAAATTCAGGAAAACTATAACAGGATTACAGTTTAATGATTTTAATACAATGACAGATATATCTAATTATATTAATAAAAATTATGAGTAGTATATTTTGGGTAAAAATAATATTTAAATATTTTAACTGAATTAATTAAAAGTAATTTATTTTATACTATTATTTCTATATTCAATTATTATTATTTTACATAAATATTACAATTTAATATCAAATTTAATACTTTTATTTTATGAAAAGGTAATAAAAATTTATAAAGGAGAAAGTAAGATATATTTAAATGTCATGAGAGGTTCATTACTCTGTTCAAAATTTGTTTTAAATAACTACTTTACAAAGTATTTTGTAAAAATAACTTTATTTTGAATATTTAGCTGGAAATCATTCAAATGCACTTACATCAAGTGGAGAGGATTATGATGTTGAGTAAGCATCAGAAGCTAGATTAGAAGTTGAAAATGCTAGAAGACGAGAAGACCTAGTCGTAATGTAAATAGAAACGTAATAAAAATATTGGAGTTAAAGTGAAATCTGTGGAAATTATACCATTGCAGATGAATGATGACAATTATAAAAACTTAAGTTTAATGTATACAAATGATATTACAGAAGTTAGGTATATATTATTTGATCAAATGTAACTTTACTACGTGAACTTATAAGAAACAATGAACATATAATATATTTTTTATAGAAGTGAGTTGTATCTGAAAGTGATGATAAATCTTCATTCTATTTATCAGAAGAATCAAAAAGTTTCAAAAACTATTCTGAAGATAAAAAAAATTATTATAGACCTTCTAATCTCAAATGTATGTTGAAATTAAGTTTTTAATAAAATCAAATTGTTAATTTAATCGAATGTTTGTAATTTAAAAAATGTAAATATAACCTTTAAATATATTAACACGTGAATGTACAGAAATAAATAACAGTATATGCACGTGTGCTATTCGTGGTTGTATAATGTTACCATAATCGTGACATACGTTCACGTTAGCTCCACGGTTAGCTACAGTCCGTATGATTTTCATAGACATAATAAGGGGAAATCGCCGATGCTTATGGGAGAGATTACAGTAAAAATTTTCGACTGAAAACGAGGGCCTCTAGTGGCTAAAGCGATATACTGACCGTTTCGTGCGATATTCCAAATATTGTTCTCTTGTGTGATGGTACGATCGAGGGGGTAACTACTATTCGAACTATGTTTACGAATTCAATAGATCTCGAAAAAGCTGCTAATCATATACTGTAAACTTTTCGAAAAATTATTTGATTGCTTTTTACAATTGTGGAGTATCGTATTAGAAACCTATATAATCATATTTAACACATAACTACCTTGTATGGATGAGACACAGAAAGAGAGAGGGGGAAGGAAAATCCAAGGGGATTAACATGGATTTCTCGATGTTGGTGGGTATTGCCATACCATGCCAGACTATGCACCCGCCAGTTTTCTCTATACTGTCCATCTGCACGCATGTTGTACGAGGCCTAGCAGGCAGTCTACCGATATACATGCAAAAAATGTTGCCATCATTTTGTTATATTTTTTTTTTTTTTTTGTTAAATTTGCAGTAAAAAATATCCTATCATTTAATCCTGACCGTATAGAATACGTATTCAAAATTGGAAGGCAATCGAAATATTAACTTACCTTCAGGAAAAACATGATTTTCTTAAACCAAGAGAATAGATTTTCTTAAGAACAAAAATTCAGTCAAGTAAATATTTATTTAATTATAATGTTCTAATTACTTAAATTTAGCTCATCATAATCTGAAAATGACCATTTTCATTTTCTAGAAAACGTTCCTTTAAAACAAGCTGATCAAAATTAAAATGGAAAACCTGAGTTTCTTAAATTTAGTAATCATATACCTGAAGACAATATTTTATATTCTCTAAAAAAGGCTTTTCAGAATCACACTAATATTTTCTAGAAATTAGTATTTAATTGTTTTTATACAGTCTATATAGCACAAAGTCACGCAATACATATATAAATAAATATGTTTTTAATCTAAGAAAACAAAATTTTGAATCAGAAGGTTATTATATTAAAACAAAAAAGTAATGCATCGAATTCATAAAATCTAATAGCTAGAATTGGAAATAATCAAAATACTTAAATTATAGATCGATCAAATCTGCGGCCAAAGATTTTTCTGATACTATCAAAAGAACAATATTATCGAATTAATTAAATAAAAATTTTCTTAGTTTAAGAAACAGATTTGTCGAAATGATTAAAATTATATACTGCAAAAATTCTAATATAAAATAAATATTACTTAATTCAAGAAATTTATACGATTGTTCTGTACTAAGTAAATATTTTCTTTAACCAAGTAATCGCATAAACTTTAACCAAGTAAGTAGTGTAACGGGGTACTTAATTATGAAACACCCGGTAGAAGTACCCGTTGACACAGTTGCAAAGAACCCCGAACGGATTAAATTGTTTAAAACAATTTCTTTGGACCGTAGGTTCTTTGCGGATATTTCTTCCTCAGACTTACCTTTGTTTATCCTGGAAATGATATAAGTAATAATATATATTGATAAATTATTGGTAATCGAGGAAAAGACGGATTAATTATCAGGTACAGGGGGGGGGATATTTCTATATTTTCTATTACTAATAAAAAAAATCAATAGAAGATTCATGTATTTATTTAAGAAAATAACTTTAATATTTATTAAATTTCATAACATTATAATAAATAATATGCTACCCCTACCTAATTCGCACCCGCGATAGGCTAACGCACGAATTCGCTCACACAGGGTCTGAGAGAGATAAATTTTAAGTCTAATAGAGAGATAAAGCAACAAGAGCGCCACCTTACGAAGAAACAGATGTACTACTAAAGAAAACTGTGTGCGCGCCGCTCACTATTACTATTCTTACTCTATGTCTATATCTCTCTGTCTCTCTCAACGTTCTAAAGATAATTTATAATATCTAATAGTATTAATCGAGAAAATTAAAGAAAAGAGTAGAGGTAAATAACACTCTACTGAATTTCGAAAATATAATAAGTATGGAAAAATCCACGAACCTTTTTATACGACGCTGGAAATAGAAACGACCCAACAATGTTTATATGATGCAAGTTGGCTTGTGGATAACCCGCCGGTTTATTGCACGCTTCGAATATTCGGCAAGGATTTCCAATTATCAACACTTCTATTATTTCTTCAAATTCAATTCTACACAATACATTAATCGATCAATTTATTATTTTTGCACAAGAATGGCCACGTACTAATTTTTAGAAAAATTTTAAACTTGTCTACAAGCAAGGTTTCTATTAATACTAACTAAATTATATTAATTGTTATTCTCCTTCTCTCTCTCTGTCTTTTTTTCCTTTTTCCCTCCCTTTTTTCCTATTTTTTCAAATAATCATTATGTATAGGGTGAAATAATCTATACATGTTACACCCCCCTCCAGACGTTGCATATACTATAGTAAAGCAAGTCTGCAATAAAACCAGAGGGATAACTATAGGAAATATAGATCGGAAAAAGGAAATAATTTTATAACTATATATATATATATATATATATATATATATATATATACAAAATAAATATAGATTTGTTATATATATATATACACTGATAGCCCAACGGCCAAAGAAAACAAGTATATACAAACAACCATAAACAAGGTAACAAGGTTTCTTGTTCTTCACCGTTGGGCGTCATGAAGAGAGAGATCTTCCGGGACCTCAACCACCCTTAAGAAACCAGGGTGTTTGGACCACAAACCGACGTTTGTGGTCTTGTTGTTCCCCGCATTCCTGGGTCGTGAACCCCAGGAGTGGTGGGAGCGGTCCCAGAGGCCTCTCCTCGCTCCCCAGCTCCTGCTGGAGAGCTGAATCGCGCCTCTGATTTCACCTCTTCTTGTCCCGGAACTCCTGCTCCGGGAGAGGTGTTAGTAGATCCCGGGAAAGGACCAGAGCCTGCCGGATGGTGACTCTTCTTGGTATGATCGGGACGCACCCCCTCTTGACCCGAAGCTCTTGCTTCGGGAGGGGTGGTCTCCGACCGAGACGGGCCAGATCGTGGCTCAGACCTCACCCTCTCTTGTCCCGAAGCTCCTGCTTCGGGAGGGGTGGTCTGGGCCCTTGGAGCGCTGGCAGGCAAAGGAGATCCCCTTCTTCCTCCGTTGCCTTTCGGACGAGAAGGTCCCGACGTCGACGTAGGACGTCTGAGAGAGACGTATTCCTCCTCGTCCGAATCCGGACCCTCCTCCTCAATTTCTTCTATTACTTTCGAGGAGGGATTCGGAAGGAACAAACTCGGAGGGATGGGGCGAGCGGATCGGTAGCCTCGACGGACTACCGTCAAAGCTAAACCCTGCCCCACATCTCCCTGAGTAGCTCCTTAAGGCGGGCAACAAAGGAATCATCCATTAAATTGTCCATTTGAAACAGATAATAGAAGGACGAACTATATTAATAGGAAGGGGGAAACTATTTCTCCTTTCGTGGCCTCCCACGCGGTCTTCGTTCTGTTGGGTCATTTCGACGAGAGGACTCCATATCTTGAGACGAAGACCGCTGAATCAGAATTTTATTTTTACGCGGACGACCTCGTTTCCTACCCAGAAGGGACCTAACGCCTCACGAGTATTCTCGAGATTGTCTTGCGCAGAGGACCTCGCTCTAGAATCTTCACCCGCTGGTGAAGATTCTCGCATTACAGGTGGGTTGCTCGTCACCTGATCGTGATGCAACGGTGGTTGAGTATTCGTTTCTTCTTCTTCTGGTTCCAGCGGTGGTTGCGGTAAAACCTCATCCTCTGGTTCCAGCGTAGAAGTATCCTCCAAGAGATCGTTTTCCTCAGGTTAGACGCACGGCTTGAGTTGTTCAGCATAAACTAATTGTTCAATCCGTCCGTCACAACCTTCCAGCTCATACGTATTAGTCCCTTTCTTTTGTATGTACTATAACAAAAGGACCCACTTATTTAGGGGCTAATTTGGACATTACCCTTTGAGCCGTCGAGGATAAGATACGATTTTTCTTCCATACCAGGTCACTCACTTGGTATGGAGAAAGACGTCTCTTGGCATTATAATACTCTGCTTGGCGACGCTGTTATCCTTGAGATCGTGTCTTATCGGCCTCTTGGAGTTCTCTCAACTTACTCATTTTCGCTAGCTAGGATCTCTCTTTCTTTTTGTTGAATTTCGGTCGTAGCTTGATCCTGGCTGCGGTGGAGAGTTCCTGGCGGAGTCAGCTCTCGGCCGAAATTGAATAGAACCGGAGAGTATTCAGTGGAACTATGTGGCATCGTATTTAGCGAGAAATTTAACTCAACAAGTTTCTCATCCCACATATTATGGGATTCTTCTACGAACGCCATAATGCGGGTTTTCAAATTCCTATTGACCCGCTCCACTGGATTAGCCTGCGGATGGTACGGTGGAGTAAGGGTACAAAGTATACCCGCTTCCACTAAGTATTCATTAATCGTACGATTTTTAAATTCAGTACCATTATCCGACAGGAAGACCTTTGGCGCGCCGATACATTCTACCCACCGTGTAAACAAATCTTGAAACACCAGGATATACCGGTCCGGCCGTAGGACTATCGTGATATTCTTTAAGAACTGTATCACGACGTTCCTTAGGAACGACGATCTCATCGCCCATGATGACTTCGAGGACTTCATCTGGACGATAACAATATAATTGTCCCACGATTATTTTCCATTTCGGATAATCATTGGGACGATCTTGGACGTTCTTGAACCATTGTAGATACCATTCATCCTGGGTATCTCTTGCCCAGGTTACCATTGAGCAAGGTGATCGTCTCTCTCGGACATCTTCAAAAGGACGTCTGGCACGTTGTTCACCGTCCCTTTACGATGCTCTACATCGAAACTTTGCCTTTGCAATCTTAGAGCCCATCGTGCGAGTCTACCAGTTGGGTTCTGCACCGTACGCATCCACCTCAAACTGCTGTATTCCGTAACGACGCGGAAATTATATCCATCTATATAAGGATGGAATTTATCAATAGCCCATATGACAGCTAAACACACTCTCTCTCTCTCTCAGTATACCGAATAGTTTCTTTTGGCTTGGGAGAGTGCTCTACTTGCGAACCCCAACACTCGTTCTTATCCGTCGACTTCTTCCGCCAAAATCGCTCCAATGCCAGTATCCCTCGCATCTGTTTGCACGGTAAACTGGATATCAAACGACGGTCTATGCAGGACAGGTGCCGAAGCGATCATTGATTTGATCTTGTCAAAAGAGGCTTGTTGTTCCTCGGTCCACTCATAACGACAGTTTTTTCTAGTTAGACGTGTGAGTGGTTCGGCGATAGTAGCGAAATCGTTCAGAAATTTTCTGTACTTCGAAGCCACCCCGAGGAAACGTCTAAGTTGCTTCAGGTTTCTAGGTTCCGTGTAACGCATTACTGGTTTGATTCACGAGAACACCTAAATACTTGACTTCGGTGTGTCCAAAGACACTCTTTTCTCTATTTATCGTGAGTCCAGCTTCATGTACTCGAGCAAGAATACGACGTATCCAATCTAAGTGTTCTTCGAATGTCTCTGTGGCGATAATAATATCGTCAAGATATGAGAAGGCATTCGGCTCGAGGTCTGGTCCGATAATTCGATCTATAAGTCGTTGAAACGACGCTCCAGCGTTATATAGACCGAAGGGCATCTTTGTAAACTGGAACGACCCCATTCCAGGTACCGTAAATGCCGTTATCGGTTTGGATTCCAGATGAAGTGGTATTTGATGGTACGCACTACTAAGATCTAAGCTAGAAATATATCTAGCTGATTGTAGCTTCCTTAGAATTTGGTCCATGTTAGGTAACGGGTATGCATCGGGTTTCGAAACTAAATTAACTTTTCGAAAGTCGATGCAAAATCTATACTCCCGTTGTTCTTACGTACCATCACCACTGGGCTTGACCATCCACTTGTGGATGGTTCGTCAACTCCAGTCTCTAGCATTTCTCTAACTTGAGAATGAATCTCTTCTTGTATTTTCATAGATACTGGATATGCCTTTTGACGTATAAGTCGAGCATCTCCTACATCTATTATATGTTCCGCCCACGTTATACGTCCCAGTAGCTCTTCTCCCACCGGCAGGATTTTATTTAAGAGCTTCCTCATACGTTCTTGTTCTTGCCGTGATATATCCGCGAGACCAATGGATGCTAACCTCGAAAACTCCATGGTCAGATCAAAACCAGTATTTTCTTCTGAGTTTATTTCGCCTACTTGAATAATTTCAGAAGATAAGCCGTCAGTCCATCGTAACGGTGTCAGTCGTTGGATTTCATTACATGTGACTGCGGCTACTTCCATCCTGAACCGTTTATTCGCTACTTGAACCCACAACGAATTATCAATTGGATCATAGATGGTTCCGAACGCTCGTGCGAAATTGGCCCCTACGTAGCAATCTACTTCAAGGTTTGGGATCACAGCGACTAACACATTGTGCGTGATCCCTGCCAATTCGAACGGTAGTTCGACGTAAGCCGTGACGTAAAGCGGAGAGTTCCCTGGGCCTCTAGCACTAACTCCAGACGCTGAGTAGAACTCCCGCTGGCAAGCCATTGCTAATTGTAACCCGAGCTTGCCTATGACAGTACGAGACGCGCCGGTGTCGTATAATTCGTACCGGGATCTACCAGCGCGCTTCTTCTGGCCGTGCTGCAATTTGGCCGGGATCTAATTCGCCACTCTCATTTTTCTCAGTCGACAGAGTTTCCTCAACTAGATCAGGCCTCTCTTCGGTCTCATTAGTCGAGGACGACTGAGAATATTTTCGTCTGGGGTCACGTTTGGGTTGCAAATCGACCTGACCCCTATTGGCTGCCTTGCTTTCCGTTTCTTTATTTCGTTCCTTATCCGGCGAAGGAGGAGTGTGATAGCATTTTTCACACTCCAATGCAAATTCCGCATCTCTGGCCAAATTTAGGAATTCTTGCACATTATTAATAGACTTCCTTGATATCCTTCGCTGGATTTCGGGATGTGCGTTGCGCAACAGTCTATCCAATTGCTCTGCCTTGGGGAGGGGTGGATTTAGCCGATCGAATATTGAGAGGAGACAAGCGATATAATCACTCGAAGGTTCCTTGGCTCTTTGAGTTCGAGTTTCGGCTTCTCTAACCAATTTTCCTCGATATTCTGGACCGGCTCCGTACCATTGTTTTGCAGCAGTACGGACTTCACCCCAGGTAGTTATGCTTCTTTTTCTTAAAGTGTCGAGCCATAACTCTGCCTTTCCCTTCAATATTTCGGGGAGCGCCTGATGGGAATCTTCATAATGGATACCCATTTACGGACCACTAGGCCTATACCCCTCTTGGATCCCCCAATGAATTCTAGCTTCTCACTGAGTGATTCTCCGGACAGCGTAATCCTCGAAGTATCTGATGGCTTCGAGGAGTTCCCCCTTTCCAGCCACGTTCACGGACTCGAGCACTTAAGCGTGGCGTCCAACGTGGAGTCGACGGTGTTTTAGAGAAGGGAGAGGTTGATCGTTTGGCCATGTTGTAAAAAAAACGAGATACCTATTTACAGCGATAAATGTGGAGGATAACACAAACCGTGTTGCTTTTCTTTTTATAGAGGGACCTGTTAAAAAAAATGGGTGCTCTCTATAAGCTAAAGGAAAAAATAAAAATACAATATAAAATATTTCTTATTTAACACAATTTGAGTTCCTCAGTGTTCGTGAGGTGACTTCTTTTTGGGGAAATTTTAAATTAATTTTATTGCCTTATATGGCAAGCCTGAGGTGTTATCCTCGGCTTGATTTTATTGTATTTGGTTACTAATGGTAGGAATTGATGTCTCCGTCCCTTGAGAGGTATCAATTACTATATCCAAATATTATTAATTTGATAAAATTAAGATTAGAGAGTCACGTCACGCACACTTTACACTGTTAATCCTGTGCGACGGACATTCTAAAACGCTAACGCAAATATGTTTATTTTAACGCCTACGGGTGTGACACCTAGTCGTTAAGGACGGTAGACCCTGTATATTACCTGATATAATAAAAAAAATTTGTATCTTTTAATCACATCTTTAAAAGTAGTCTGATGAACGAGGCAAAAAAAATTTTCTTATTAATAATAAGAATCTTAGAATCATTTTTTTTTAAAAGTATAAAAAAAATTTTTTTCTCGTGGGTTCTAAATTGGCGTATTTATATTCGGCAAGTGCTTTGATAAAATTACTGTTTAACAACGAGAAAAAATATATAAAAAAAATTTCCTCGAAAATGTCTAAAGCACGTTGGGCGCCATTTCTGTAACGGGGTAGTTAATTATGAAACACCCGGTAGAAGTACCCGTTGACAGAGTTGCAAAGAACCCCGAACGGATTAAATTGTTTAAAACAATTTCTTTAGACCGTAGGTTCTATGCGGATATTTTTTCCTCAGACTTACCTTTGTTTATTCTGAAAATTATATAAGTAATAATATATATTGATAAATTATTGGTAATCCGGGAAAAGACGGATTAATTATCAGGTACAGGGGGGGGGGAATATTTCTATATTTTCTATTACTAATAAAAAAAATCAAAAGAAGATTCATTTATTTATTTAAGAAAATAACTTTAATATTTATTAAATTTCATAACATTATAATAAATAATATGCTACCCCTACCTAATTCGCACCCGCGATAGGTTAACGCACGAATTCGCTCACACAGGGTCTGAGAGAGATAAATTTGTAAGTCTAATAGAGAGATAAAGCAACAAGAGCGCCACCTTACGAAGAACAAGATGTACTACTAAAGAAAACTGTGTGCGCGCCGCTCACTATTACTATTCTTACTCCATGTCTATATCTCTCTGTCTCTCTCACACGTTCTAAAGATAATTTATAATATCTAATAGTATTAATCGAGAAAATTAAAGAAAAGAGTAGAGGTAAATAACACTCTACTGAAATTCGAAAATATAATAAGTATGGAAAAATCCACGAACCTTTTTATACGACGCTGGAAATAGAAACGGCCCAACAATGTTTATATGATGCAAGTTGGCTTGTGGATAACCGGCCGGTTTATTGCACGCTTCGAATATTCGGCAAGGATTTCTAATTATCAACACTTCTATTATTTCTCGAAATTCAATTCTAGACAATACATTAATCGATCAATTTATTATTTTTGCACAAGAATGGCCACGTACTAATTTTTAGAAAAATTTTAAACTTGTCTACAAGCAAGGTTTCTATTAATACTAACTAAATTATATTAATTTTTATTCGCCTTCTCTCTCTCTTTTTCCCTTTTTCCCTCTCTTGTTTCTTATTTGTTCAAATAATCAACATGTATAGGGTGAAATAACCTATACATGTTACAGTAGTTACTGAAATATAGCTTATATTTTCTCAACAGCAGAACACAAATATTGGCAATTAAATGAATATTTTGGCAATGGTCATCATGATTATCTCAATGTGAAATTAATTTTATCAAAGCGATTTTGTTATAATATAAATTAAAAATAAATTAAATTAAAAATAAAGCGATTTTTGTTAAATAGAGAAATTAAAAATAATTAAAAATTAATAATTAAAAATAAAGCAATTTTTGTTAAATAGAAAAACATTACATATTAAATATAATACATTAACTATTTTAAGTAAGAAGTAGAAAGGCAAACTAAAGTTATGCATTCAAAATACATAAACATTTAGTTATTGCAATAAGATAATCTGGACCATAAAATATACATTTTTTTTTTATTCTATCGAATTCGTCTTTACAAACAGTATTTGTCGAGAAAAATGTATACGAAGGTACCTGTCCTGAGTATATGCGAGGAACTGTTTAGGAGGCCCCGAGACGGAATTGTTAAACTTTTGTCCAGAAATATTATTTGTACTAGAAACAGTATAAAACAAATTCATGTAGGTGACAATCATAATCTTAGAATTTGCATTACTTTCTGTGAAAAACTGAAGAATATGACTACAATTTTATATAAATTTGATTTTATCTCATAACATAATTTACATTGTATTAAAGACTGAAAAAAGGCCTAAATGCAAATGAGTCAATTTCGTAAAAGTAAAAGTGTCTTGATTTCAATTCAACAAATATTTATTCAAATTCTATTTATTTGAAACACAAACATACATATTTAAAACGAAGGAATATTTTGTAATTTTGAAACAATCGTATCTTTGAAATAAACGATTAGGTTTATTTAATAAGCAAAAAATATTTCTTACTTTACAAATACCTATATATAATACTAGTTTACATAAATCAATCATCTATACAACATGTATTACATTTTTTTTATTATAGATTTTACTTCTCTACTTACATTATTATATCGTTCAATTTTCTAAAGAATATTATTTACAATTTATTACACACTTAAAAAAGTCTAAATACAAATGAGTCAATTTTGTAAAAGTGTATTTATTCGAATGCAACAAATATTTCTTTAAATTTTATATATTTGAAACAAAAATATACATATTTCAAACGAGTGAATATTTTGTAATTTTGAGTAAACATGTTTTTGAAAGCAACAATTAGGTTTATTTGAATAGATAAGATTTGAAAAAAAAATATATTTATTACATTAAACTAAATCAATTAAAAATAATAAAATAATTTAATTGTACTTATGTCGACTGCCCATATACAAATTAATAAATATTTTTTTATCGCTCTTACAGTCCAATCAATTCAATCTAAAAATAAAAATAAAAATATAATATAATAAATTAAATTTATTTAATAAATTAATTTTATTAAATTATAATTTTTATTTTTAATTTTTATTTTATTTTTATTTATTTATTTTTATTTTTATTTTTTATTTTTATTTTTATTTTTATTTTTAGATTGAATTGATTGGACTGTAAGACCGATAAAAAAATATTTATTAATTTTTGAAAACAATAAACATTTCTTAAATTTTTCTAAACAAAATTATATGTACGTGAAATATAAAATTAAATAAATAGATATTCGAAAATACTATATATATTATATTAAACAAATCTAGATAATCTAAATATTCTCTTAAATGTAACTTTCTTAGGTATATGAAGCTGAAAAATAATTATTTTTTGTATTCTATGTCACTGAAAAAATATCTGCTAATATCACGTAAATATTTATGTGCCTTGTATCTATCGCTGAATGTTTCTATGAACAAGAGCTTCTAAGAACCAAGTAACGTTCTTAAAATTTGTGATTTATTTGCTGATGTAACTATTGAATCTGAATATCTATATGAAATAAATATTAAGCAGTGTGGGCTAAACTATAAATTTATTACAAAAGAAACAAAATGTTACATACAATTTTACACTGATTTACGCAACTCTAATAACAGTCGCTTTGTACGTTGTACGCACCCGAATGTTGCTCGAACTCAACTAACTGCTCCACAGGAGCCGCAGGTAACACATTGACTGCAAAAGACATTATCCTCGTGCAGGTACATTCTTGTTAGAAGTTACTGGTTCGTACACGTGCGTACTTACAACCTGTAATACGCCGTCCAGACAGAATATAATATAATTGGATCTTATGCGCCTAATTACCTGCTGGGCTTAGGGAAAATCTCGGGGTTTCCCCGCATTCAATTTCAAACATTTAAATTATATATTATTCTCTAAATATAAATTATACTATATAATTAACAGTAACATCTTTCCGTTTAGCACCGATAGTTCTATGCTTTTTTGCATTATAAACCGTAATTAAATTCGGTAAAATATCAATCTACTTATAATTTCCGCGAAGACTAAACTGTATTCACATTTTTTTTTTCAAAGTACGATTGAAACGCTCGCATATAGATGTTTTTAGATTACGTATATATCGTATAGATATGTTGAGTATAGATTAATATTATTTTTTCTCATTAGTTCTTAAAAATCTACATTGTAAAATTCTTTACCTCTATCTGTATGTTAATTCTTTGGTATACGTCTATGTTTGAGAATAGTATTAAAAGCTGTTACTAGTTTTTCGCTTCAAAGGTATAGCCCATGCAAATTTAGATAAGATATCTATGCGTAGATGCTTGAACGCAAATGCTGCGAACATTTCGCCCGCCTTCGTCCTTAAGAAGAAAATCATATCATAGTTAACTTTCGCTGAATTCCACGTTTAGTGGAGCTAAACAAGCAATGTGTCGGCGTAGCATATTGCTGGCGGTTTTTACCGTGATGACCCTAACAAGCCCATCTGCTCCGAGGTGAATTTCCATTACACGCCCTAAAGGCCACTTGGCGGCTGGATATCGAGTATCCTACACTAAAACGAGTTGACCGACCCTGAAATTAGCAGTTGGTTCCCGCCACTTTCTTCTCTCTTGTAGCTGTACTACGTATTCGCTCGACCATCGCTTCCAAAATTGATCACGGATACGTTGCATCAGCTGAAAACGATTGAGTCGGTTTTTTGTAACCAAGGTTGTGTCTTCATCCGCTATAACACCTGAGGCTGTACCGATAATAAAGTGAGACGGAGTCAAGGCATGCAAGTCCTCCGGGTCAGACGACTGGCATAAGGGTCTCGAGTTAAGGCAGGCCTCTATTTCCGTCAGTACAGTGGAGAATTCTTCAAACGTGAGTGTATGTTCTCCTATGGTTTTCCTTAATGGATGCTTCACGGACTTGATACCAGCCTCCCATAAGCCCCCGTAATGTGGCGTCGTAGAAGGGATAAATCGCCAGACAGTTCCTTCATTGGCGAGTATCGATGCAACGTCCTTATGGAAATTAGATGCTGCCCTAAACATGGCTTGCAGCTCCGCATCGGCACCTCTGTAAGTCGCGGCATTGTCCACCACGCAGACACACATATGAGTCGAGTGAGACTCGAGAACTTTGTCAGTAACACTGGCTCGTCAGTGATTGACCGTATATGGCGTACTTGCGAAGCAGTGGGAAGCTGGGGCCAATTCACAGATTGAGAGGCGAGACACGTTGGTCCATGCCACCACAACTCATTCAACCGCAACTCAGTCGGCGATAAGCCGCGCGTAGCTAGATCAGCCAGATTCTGTTTCGTAGGGACGTGGGCCAAGGTAGCTAGCGGCAGCTCCGTTTGTATTAATCATACGCGATTGGCCACGAAGACTTTTCAATGGCATGGATGCTTTTTAAGCCAATTTAATACAATTTGACTATCCGACCATAACCGAATTGAAGCATGTTGTAGAAATTTAATTTTTGTACATGTATCACGAGTTTAACAAGTAACGTAGCGGCGCAAAGTTCTAAATTTGGAATACTCACCGTTTTAACGGCGGAAACCTTTGTTTTTGCCGACAATAGTGAAACTCGAAATTTATCGTTACCTTCATCGATTCTGAGGTAAATTACTGCGGCATAGGCACGAGAAGACGCATCGCAAAAACCGTGAATCTCGAAATTTGTACCCCGAGCTAATCATATCCAACGTATTACCGACAATGTGGGAATAGCCGCTAGGGATTGGCAATAAAGCTCCCATTTTTCCCGAATTTTCGGCGACAGAGGCTTATCTCATACACATTTTTCGATCCATAAATCCTGCTTGATAATCTTAGCCACAACGGTGATCGGAGCGAGCCATCTTAATGGATCGTATAAACGCCAACATCTGAAGAAATTTATTATTATAAATTTTTTATTTTTTATATACTTTTTATTATATTACTACTTTTTATTTTTTATTAATTTTCATTATATCTCCCGCTCTGCTGCTAACAGTGGTACAACTAAAATTGAAGCTATCCGAAGACGGCTCCCAATGTATACCGAGCGTTTTTACCGAATTATCATAATTGATAGATTTAATTACGCTATCATTAGAATGCGCTGCCCCTAAAGGTAGAAGATCAATATGGTTAGCAGCTCATTTATCTAGCTTTATGCCAGTCACATCGAGTATCCCTACAAGCTCATCTCGTTTACGCACCGCGGTCACAATATCATCTGACCCAGCGAACATGTCGTCGACATAAGTATTTGATTCGAGGTATGCTGCTCCCAATGGAAATCGTGTTTTCTCCTCACGAGCCAGTTGTAGAAACGCGCGGATTGCGAGCTACGATGCACATACTGTACCGTACGTAACGGTTGTTAAACGGTAGTCCGTGACCCGTACATTTATCGAGGGGACCACAATATTCGTTGCAGATCTTGATCTTCGCGCGTGACTCGTATCTGTCTAAACATCTTTATAATGTCAGCGGTAAACACATAGCGATAACGCCGGTAGTTCAGGAGTATCAATGAGAGATCACCCTGAAGTCGTGGGCCTGACATGAGAAAGTCGTTCAAACAGAGTTTCTCAAGTGTTTTACGGGAAGCGTCGAATACTACGCGTATTTTGGATTTTTCCGGCGTGCCAGTAATCACAGCGTGATGTGGCAAATACTATGAACGCGCATTTCTAATTTCTACTGGGGGAACTAAAGACATATGGCCTAACTTTAAATAAGTCTCCCAAAAATCAGAGTATTCACGCGCTAAATTGAAATCCTGCGTAAACCGTTTCTGCTGATGTCTTAAAGAACCAAACGCCATTTTTCGCGTTTCCACCGCTACGCGCGGTGATTCAGATGTCAACGGAAGATTTACTATAATTTTCGCACGCCTCGTCTACCGGTTTCAACGTTTTCTTGCCCGTCGGTACTTCTTCGATCGTCCAAAACCGTTGAAGTACTTCACTTAAATCGTTAGTCACGCTGCATTGAAGCGCATTCACCGATGTTTCTTTATCCGGCGCCGCCCGCCGTGCAGTTCTATGTTGCGCGGTACTGAGACGATCCAACCTAATGAGGTATTTTGTGCCACTAATAACGAACCTGAGAAGCTTCTACGACCTGAGCTTAGTAACCGGCCGTAAATATCAGCACCTAGCAACATATCGATTCAGTCCGACTCATGGAAGTTCGGATGCGCGAGGGGTAAATTTTTAAATAGTGCGAGGTCCAGTTCAACAACATTACACTTCGGCAAGTCAGATGTAAACCACCGCAGCACGAATGCATTAATCTCGAGTTGAAAATCGGAATCTACATGTTATTGTAGAGTCAAACAGGTTACGTGTTTACCGAGGCCCACCTTGCCGCCACCAACGCCAGTGTGCGTAGTTTGAACGCGATCGCGCTGTAAACCGAGCATTTGCACAAGCGCTTCAGAAACAAAGGTTGCCTCTGACCCCTAATCGAAGAGAGCGCGAACGCGAGTTTGGTTGCGGTACGAACCGAAAACACCTGAGCGGTAGCTAAAAGTATAGCGCATTTACTTGTGTCTATACTACACTCACTTACTAAACCCTTAGAACCGACTCTTGCATGTGTCATGTGCCATTGCATGCGTCATCTCATTCTTGTCCGGGAAATAGTGTCAGCTGTGTCTACGTCACCCTCCTAGCAATAGAACCGTCAGCGTTTTCGGAACGTTTATAATGAAGTAAAGAATGGTACTTTTCTTTAGACACTCTGCAGCGATATCCTGATGCGTAATTTTTGTTTTTGTGATGGCCGAGATAGTTGCAGCAAAGCTTCAACTGGCGCACATCGCGCTGACGTTCGTTACTCCCTTTCGCGATAAAAGTCGGACAGCGCGCGATGAAATGCTCCCCAGAGCACAAAACGCATTTTAATCCAACGCGGACGGTAGACTGTGATGACTGTGCATGATGAACCTTTCGCGAACTCGACCCGGCAGTGGCAGATTATTAGATTTCTTATCTTCTCGGTCCGCTTTAATTACGGACAGAGATTGAGTGCGCATTTCCAAAAATACGGCCAGCTCTTCGAATTTTGGAAACTGCGCAGGTAAATCGTGATTGTTATCGGGTAAGAGAGTAAGAATGCTTTCCTAGATTCCGGATCTAATCGAATTTCAAGGGTATGCACGAGCCACATATCTCAATGTTCGACCAGCGCGCGTAAATTATTAAGCGCTCGAACGATTCTCCGAATCTCGTCAACAAACGCTCGAAATTCGACGGCTGACTTCTTTTTTAAGTAGGGTATATTTGCTAACGAGTCCAGTAATTTATTAATTGTTAAGCGCGGATTATAATAACGATCTTTAACCGCCCTCCAGGTTGACGCATAATTCACGCCTATGATCGTAACATCCTTAACCAATTTGGCCGCTGAGCCTTTCAAACACGACTTCAAATACTGAAGCTTAGTCGAATCGGTGATATGCGGCGCATTATGCACAAGTGTTGTAAAAATATCTGCGAAGCTATCCCAATCTTCGTAACTTCCCCAGAAGGTAGGTAAATCTGACGGCGATAGCTTTGCAGGGTGATGCTCATAGGCCCGTTGCTTGCTTTGGAACCTAATTTCTTTCTACTTTTTGTTGCATACTTTCGATAATTACTCATCAGACAACGATTCTTTAAATTTTTTTCCTCGTTGTTCTTCTCTTCTTTTTGAATATTTGACACATCAGACATTTTTGCTACAGTAATGCGTTTATTTAGAGGAGTAATGATTGGTTTGAAAATTTCATCTAATGAACGTTCTACATTTTCTCGATCATATTTTAATAATTTATATTTACGTCTTATTGCTTCGTGTGACTTGGCTAGTGGACGCAATATAGTTTTTTCTCGCTGATAGTCGGCCATGTTGAGTGTTCATGTTTTAAAACCGGAATGTTCAATATATTTATGTTATATCAGGTATGTGAATAAGTCTTTCCCGTTTTTTTTTCAAATTTTGAGCCTTTATTGTGAAAAAATGGTTACAAATGAATTATTGAAAGTATTGGCCATCGCTAGCTACAACTTTTTCCCATCTTTCTGGCAACATACGAATCCCGTTGCGAAAAAATTCGACCGGTATGGCCTCTATCCAGTCATCCACCCATTTTTTGGCTTCCTCGTAGGAATGGAAGTGCTGGTCAGCCAGGCCATGCGTCATCGATCTGAAGAGATGGTAATCAGATGGAGCAACGTCTGGACTATACGGCGGGTGGGGTAGGACTTCCCATTTGAGCGTTTCTAAGTATGTTTTCACCGGCGGTGCAACATGTGGGCGAGCATTGTCATGTTGCAAAATAACTTTGTCGTGCCTGTCGGAGTATTGTGGCCGTTTTTCTCGCAGTGCGCGGCTCAAACGCATCAATTGTCGTTGATAGACCTCGCCCGTGATCCTTTCATTCGGTTTCAGAAGCTCATAGTAAACCACACCTAGCTGGTCCCACCATATACAGAGCATGAGCTTGGCGCCATGAATATTTGGCTTGGCCGTCGATGATGATGCATGGCCGGGTAGTCCCCATGATTTTCTTCGCTTCGGATTATCGTAACGTATCCACTTTTCATCGCCAGTCACGATACGATGCAGAAAACCCTTTCTTTTATGTCGCTGAAGCAGCTGTTCGCAAGTGAAAAAACGCCGTTCGACGTCTCTCAGCTTCAGTTCGTACGGCACCCAATTTCCTTGCTTTTGGATCATTCCCATGGCTTTCAAACGCTTGGAAATGGTTGTTCGGTCAACTCCCAATGCTTCAGCAAGTTCTTCTTGCGTTTGACAAGAATCCTCATCAAGCAAAGTCGCCAATTCTCGATCTTCAAAGATTTGCGGCCGCCCGGAACGCTCCTTGTCTTCCACTTCGAAATCACCGCTTTTGAAGCGTCGAAATCATCCGCGAACACTTGAATCATCGACACAACCTTCTCCATAAGCCTCCTGAAGCAATCGATGCGTCTCGACAGCAGATTTTTTCAAACTGAACCAATAAAGTGAAACTTCCCGCAAATGACGTCGACTCGGCTCAAATTTCGACATTTTCACGATATCAAAAATTTATGATGCGAAAAAATTTTAACTAATGTGTTAGTATGGAATTGTTGACATATGAATAAGCTTTGATTATGACATATGTAACCATTGAATACTCGCACAGTATTGGTGGCGCCATCTCTTACAAAAAACGGGAAAGACTTATTCACACTCCTAATACTATATTTATAGCAAAACAGTCGAACCCTTTTCTATATCTACCATAATTTATGTTTGGATCTTTATCAACGACTATAAAACTATGTTTGCCATCATTCCAACAAGTTGAGCAAATGTTTTTAAATAGATTAAAAGACATGTCTGAATTTACATGATCGAGATATATATGTTTTAAATTGACCTCATCTTGTCGAAACAATATAAGTAAATTAGTATTATCCCTTACAAGATGTTTTGGAATGTATACATATAACTGACAAAGATAAAAATAATCAACATACAGTTAAAAATAATATAAGATAAAAATAATCATTATACATAAGTATACTTATATATTAGGTTGTCAAATATCTCTCTTCCGCATTTTTGTCTTATGAATTTCACAGATATGTACAAAGCGCTGCAGAGCTTGTATCTGGCAATACCATACATCATTTGAAAGGTCTTGACATAACGTACAAAACGCGACTATGCATGATTAGTTTGGATATTGTGTTCAAAAGTTATAGACGTGTAAACATGGAGTTCACTAACACCGAAATTCGCGCTATTTTAAAGTTTTTCTTCGTCAAAGGCACATCCGCTAGAGAAACGTTCCGTGAGATTAATGGTGTTTTGCGGTATGGCACACTATCACTTCGTACCGCAGAGGAATGGTTTCGACGATTCAGAGCCGGTGAAAACGATACCATCGATCAAATCATGGAATTTATCGAGTTAGACCGGTATGTGGCATCTCGTGACATCGCACAGGAAATGAGATTTCGTCACCAAATCATTTTAAACCATTTGCAGAAAGCTGGATATAAAAAAAGCTTGACGTTTGTGTGCCACATGATTTGACGCAAAAAAACCTTCTGGACCGAATCAACGCCTGTGACTTGCTGCTAAAACGGAACGAACTCGGCCCATTTTTGAAGCGGATGGTAACTGGCAACGAAAAATGGATCAGATACGATAATATCAAACGAAACGGTCGTGGTCAAAGGCTCGAGGACCGTCCCGAACAGTGGCCAAGCCGGGATTGACGGCCAGGAAGGTTTTGCTGTGTGTTTGGTGGGATTGGAAGAGAATCATCCACTATGAGCTCCTCCCATATGGCCAAACGCGTACTTCTACCATCTACTGTGAACAAATGGACCGTTTGAAGCAAGTTATCGACCAGAAGCGTCCACAATTGGCCAACAGGAAGAGTGTCGTGTTCCACCAGGACAACGCCAGACCACACAATTCGTTGATGACTCGTCAGTAGCTACGTGAGTTCGGATGGGAGGTTTTATCGCACCCATCATATAGTCCGGACATAGCGCCAAGTGACTACCACCTGTTCCTATCCATGTCGAACGCCCTTGGTGTTGTAAAATTGGACTCAAAAGAGGCTTGTGAAAAGTGGCTGTCCGTGTTTCGCAAATAAGGAGAAGGGTTTCTGCGAGAGGGGTATTATGAAGTTTCCGTCTAGATGAAAACAGATTATCGAACAAAACGGCGCATATTTGAAGTAAATCCGACCGCTATAACACTTTTTATAAACCATTGAATGAAGAGCAAAAAGCGAAACAGAGATATTTGACAACCTAATATAATGCTCCAAACTAGTTTAATAAGTGCGAATTAGATGAAGGTAAATTCTAAATACCGTTCAACTACGAAGCGTGCGGAAGATTATAGTAAGTATTTGTCGTGTTTTGTTACAGATCCATTATTTTGTTATAGGACCCGATGCCAGAAGTGTATTAATAGATATAATCAATTGTAATTTTTAGTAGAATACAGTTTTTTGTTATTTATTCATAGAAATACAACTGAGTATCGTGATTTTTTCTCAAATGTTTCCGAAAACTGTCTTACCGAAATAACTGAGAAACGTATCACCACGGAGTTGAAATGGAAAAGTTATGTGTTAAGGTCGAAAAATTTTTGGGCTATTGCAGATAGTTTTTGCTCTACGCGTAAAGGAAAAGGAAAAATTAGGCGGAACTATTGATCAAGAAAAAAAAATAAAATTCTGAGATTTTTCCCTGACTGCCTAACTTATATGTACATAGATCACATCCGCGGTTCATCATTCCAACAAATTGAGCAAATGTTTTTAAATTGATTAAAAGACATATCTGAGTTTACATGATAGAGATATATATATTTTAAATTCACCTCATATTATCGAAACCATATAAGTAAATTAACATTATCCGTTAGACAATGCTTTGGAATGTGTGCATAGGACTAACAAAGATAAAAAGAATCAACATTCATATGTCTTCCCATGCAAAAGTAAGTTTTAACATTGTCCTGTTTCTCGCAAGCAATTTCATCGAAAATCATAATAGAGTTAGAAAGTACGTTGTCAGATGATACTACTGCTTCATGTTCATTAAATGGAAAATATTGTATACCCCTTATTGGTTCCAATAGTTTTTCTAAATACTGGTATTTTGGTTGATTTAATGATTTTGAATATATGTATATATTTTCAAATCTAAGACGATTCGGATGTGTTATAAGAGTCAATAAGCTATTGGTTTTTCCACAATTGGAAGGTCCGCAAATCACTGATCGTATACTATCTGGCAG
This sequence comes from Sycobia sp. Sy_11, assembly GCA_018907035.1. Lineage (NCBI taxonomy): Eukaryota > Metazoa > Arthropoda > Insecta > Hymenoptera > Epichrysomallidae > Sycobia > Sycobia sp. Sy_11. The sequence goes on along the minus strand of JACCIC010000178.1, from coordinate 425,225 downwards.
TAAATCTCGATGCGGTTTACTTTTTTATGTTGCTCTGTAAAAGAGTCAAAATTTATAACTGGTAATTTTGTCGAGTACACCTTGAATTCCATGTTTGCACATTACGGTTTTAACTAAAACTGTGAGAGTAGAGTATGAATAGCACGCCAATGTATAAATTCAAGTAGTGTCATTTTAACTTTCGATATAGAATGATCGTACATAAGCGAGAAGGCAGTGGAGTATTTAATAAGATACTTAGTAAATTACCTGTTGCATTGCATTTACCAAATCATCAATATTGTGGTCCTGGGACAAAATTGAAAAAACGTATAGCTCGTGGTGATTGAGGAATAAATCCCCTTGATTCCGCTTGCAAAGATCACGACATAGCATATTCCAATATTTTTAACGATATGCAAACTACGCACGCAGCGGATCAAATTCTCGTAGACAACGCTCGCTTGCGTCTTAAATCAAAGGATGTAAAGTATAGCTGAAAAGGCTGCTGCACTAGCAGTCTATAATGCAATGAAACTTAAAGAAAATTTAGGATTGGACTTGATAAAAAACACAGTTAAGAAACAAAAATTACAAGGTAAAATCAGTAAATCAAGATCGAAAAAAATTATTAATTCTGCTGCATATTCTATGATTCCAAGTTCGAGTTCTCAAAAACTAGTTCGTTCTGCATTAAAGGGAACTCGCGAGGCTGTTAAAAAGGCAGGTGGTAAAGGCAATGTGATAATTCCAAGGATATTACCGCTAAGTACCGAAAGTAGCCAAAAACTTGGCGGTGTTTTACCATTTCTTGTACCTTTATTCGCCGGTTTGACTGCAACAGGAGCATTGGCAGGAGGTGCTGCTGGAATAGTCAAATTTGGTAATGATGCCAAAACAGCAAAGCAAGAATTGGAAGAAAATCGAAGGCATAACAAAACAATGGAAGTAATTGCTTTTGGAAAAGGTTTTTATTTAACGCCTTACAAAGAAGGTTGTTCTTTACTTAAAACCGTATAAAAGTAATGGGCGAGGTCTCTACTTAAAGCCATATACATGCAAAGGATTAAAACAAAAAGATTCTTTGTAGAATTGCCAGATCTACCATTAACTGACATTGGTTTAATAAAATACACTCGTATTTTAAAAATTCCAGCTTTTCAAAGTGTATTTATGCGTAATGCACTGCCAACTAATGGTCCGCATTATGATGAATGAGGTATTGTGAATCTTGATGATGTTAGCGGTCCTGGAACTGATTGGGTCGTATATCACAAGCGAGGTAAAAGAGTGCTATATTTTGATAGTTTTGGTGATTTCAAGCCACCCTTTACCTTATATTATACTTTGGTGATGCTGAAATTATGTATAATTATGAATGATATCAGGATTTTAATACATATATTTGCGGTTATTTATGCTTGCAGTTTTTATGTAATAATCTTGCAAATATTTCTATAAAATCCCAAACATTTTGTAATACATGTCATTCTTAACTTAACCACGATGAATGAATCATTTACTTTGACGCTTTCCGGTACATCGTCTATTATTGATGCTCAATATTTTCCTCCTATTGAACTTTTATCTAATAAAAATTATGTTCTAGGTATAGTTGAGCTTTAAGCATTTAACTCCATTCCCAATATTGATGAAAATAACAATAAATTTTATGTCGATAAAGAATTACTTAGCCTACTGACTGGCAGTTATGAAATTGAAGATATTGAAAATTATCTAAAGGAGAGATTAACTTCTAAAGGTATAATATTAAGTCTGAAGCCTAATAATAGCACGTTTCGTAGTGTTATTGATTGGAGTTATCAAATCAACTTTGAACCTAAAGATTTACTTGTAAACTCTTGGGCTCTCAACATTGGATTTTATCAGCAGGTATTATACACAATTCCGATTTACCTGTAACCATTTTAAAGGTAAAGTCTTTGAGAATAGAGTTTAGTATTACAGCAGCTGCCTGTATAAATGAACGTCGTGCGCACACACTTCACGAGTTCTTTCCTGCAGTGCCGCCAGGATATAAGATCATTGAAGTACCTTCACATGTCATTTACCTTCCAGTAATTGCCAAGTACATAGATCATATAGAATTACGAATTGTTGATCAAAACGGAGTTATAGTGAATTTCTGAGGAGAGGTTATAACTATCAGATTACACGTTAAACAAATAGCATAGTGAGTGATGAGTATTATATACAATGTATATGAATAGCCAGTCAGTCAGCAAACGACTAGTCTTTCATCGATTTTCAAACAAGTCAGTTGCCTCAGCAAAATAAAAAAAATCAAAATGTCGTCGTCGTTCTCGTCAGAAGACAGCTCTAAATCAGAATCCAGCAGTCAAAGTACTTACACCTCAAAACATTCAATTCCTAAAAAGCGTAGGTCTAAACGTCATCGCTCCTGGTGGAAAATAAATTGTATTATTTTCAACTGTATGCAGCAAAATGGTGAACGTTCTAAGTATAAAATCTCCTGTCGCATTTGATGATTCAATTGTGCATTACGAGGTTCACGCTCATCAGTCATACACATCAACTAATTTTAGTAACAGTGATGAAATTCGTATATCTCTTCAATATCAACACTTGTGCCTTCTACCTTCACGTAGTTCGCTATGAGTATGCGGTAAACTTTCTAAAAAAGATGGCACAGAGTTGCAAAATACGACATTTGTAAACAACGCCATTTGTCACTTACTTGAGGATATTCGATATGAATTGAATGCAATAGAAATCGATAGATGTAAAAATGCAGAAATTACTAGCCTTATGAAAGGATGGGTTCTTTATGTCTGAGTCAAAGTTTCATGCAGGGTGGCTTCATATAGAAGAGTCCAATAACATTACCGATAATTTATGCCATTTTGGTGCATCCCTTGCCCTCAATATGATTTTCAGTTTCGCTGAAGATGACCGTAAAATTATAATTAATGCAAAGCATGAACTTGTTCTCGTCAGATGACGCAACGATTTAAACGCTGTTGTGCAAACCACAATACTGAGATCAACTGATAACGCAGAACAACATGAAAATTTTAAAATAGAAATGACAAAGTTCAACTGGTTGATTCCATACGTCGTAGTATCAGATGAATACAAGCTTCGACTATTGAAACAGTTGGAAAAACATCATCCAATCTCTATGCATTTTCGTACTTGGGAGCTCTATGAATATTCACTCCTTCCCGCTACATGCAAGCATGTATGGACAGTGAAAACGACAAATCAACTGGAAAAACTACGATTCGTCATTTTGGAACTTGAAACAAATAGAAAAGGACAAAAAATCATTTATAGTTATAAAACGAATGATACAAAACGATTCTCTGAAAAGTGCACCCGTTGATGTACGCCTAGAGTTTGAATCGAAAAATAATTTTCCACAAAATACCTGAGCTTACTGCTTAATTTTGCATGATCGTATTATGTAATATCATCCTATGAGTGGTGACGTTAAGAAGTTATAAAGTGGTTAAAATAATATATCATATCATATGTGTGTGGGTATGGATGTGTGTTTTCTTTTTTTTTTTTTTTTTTTTTTTTTTTTATTAGGCGTAGGCAGAGCAAGCTCTACACTAGTGGCCTCTCGAAACCAGCATCCCGCCGGAACTATCCGGGAATATTACTTCGGCGGGGCTGTTAGTTAGCCTACACGGCTCCTCTTCTTATGACACTATCCTACGTGCCCATCCACACAAATGATCAGGGGTTCGGTGTTCGTCCTCTACATCTTAAAATATCAGCTAGCCTGGTTCATCCTGGGCCATTCACCGAATTCTATCGGCATTTCTGAGTTTGGTCATCACCTCTTTTGCAAAACAGGCTACTGCCTTCCAGTTTTCAGAAGATTCCAGCATTATTGATAGGATGCTCTCTGGTCTTATTGGCTTATTGATGATGTTCATCAAGTGCTCACGTTGTGTTCTAAAGCTAGCACCTTGTAGAGAATCCACTGCAGCCTTACATATGTTGTGCAGCCTAGCCAGTTCATCTGCAGCTAAATTGAAAGGAGGAATTCCGGCAAGTACCTCAGCAGTGTCGGTGGATACTGTCCTGTAACCACTAATAATACGTATACAGGAGCGGCGACGGGTCGCAATGGCCAGCTCACAATGCTATTTAATTCCACATGCATGATGCCAGATTGGCACTGCATAGATGCTGACAGAATTAACAACATAAGCTAATAGCTTCCTCTGGGGTGGGCATGGGCCACTAATGTTAGGCATGATCCGACACAAGGCAGCTGAAACTCGTTGCGCTTTTTCGCCAGATATCTTTAGATACTCCTTAAAGTTTAACCTGGCATCAAGCTGTACACCCAAGTATCGTAAAGATGGCGCAGAACTAATGCGGCAGCTACCAACTTTAAGAGTAATACTATCTACCTTCTTACGACTGTTGACAAGAACTACTTCTGTCTTGTGCTCCGCTAATTGTAGACCAGCCGACTTAATCCATCTACTGATGTTGCTGATTGCCTCATTGGCATTTTCAGTGAGTTCATCAAGGGTCTTAGTCGTCACTACTAGAGCGATGTCGTCGGCGTATCCTACTGTTATTGAACCAGGCGGTTGTGGAATCCTCAACACGCCATAATACATAATATTCCACAATATAGGTCCATAACCGAGCCCTGGGGGACTCCCGCAGTAACCTTTTGCGATCAATGCCTTCGTGCGTTCGGTGTAATATTACCCTATTCTCAAAGTAGCTGGCCACGACATTCTGTGGATAACCAGGTACTCCGAACTCTTTAAGCGAATTCATAATAGAAGACCAGCGCGCTGAATTAAAGGCATTCTTGACATCTAGAGCGACAATGGCACAATACTGTTTAGTGCCACCTTTCCATCTCTTACCACTGATTGAATCTCTTGCAGTACATACTACCAGTTTAATAGCATCGACTGTTGATTTTGATTTCCGAAATCCAAATTGGCGTGAGGATAAGCCGTGCAAACCCTGAGTGAATGCTTCCAGTCGGCTACATATTATTTTTTCAAATATTTTACCTACCGTATCGAGCATACACAATGGCCTGTATGATGACGAATCATCAAGTGGCTTATTGCCCTTAGGTAACAGGACTAACCTTTGAGTTTTCCAGCAATCAGGAAAAATACCCTCAAGAAGACAAACATTATATACTTTTAGAAATATAGATGGATTCTTCTGTATCGCCAACTTAACTGCTGCATTAGGGATACCATCAGGGCCAGGGGCAGCATTGTCTCTAATCTTAGCGTAAGCATTATGTAGCTTCATTTCTGTTATAGGTGGTATATCGTCCGAGTGTTGCGTGCGCAGTACAGTCCCATGGGTGTCATTGGAAAAGAGAGCGGAAACAATCTTATCGATCAATACCGTGCTAGTGGGTTGTATTGGTGCCCTACTCAATCGTGCCATGACTGTTTTGTATGGTCGTCCCCATAAGTCATTGTTGGCCTCTGCACACAGTTAAAGCCAGCATCGACGCTTGCTTGCCTTAATGGCCTTGACAAGCGCTCTTTGTGCTTCTTTAAATAAACTTTTAAACATATCACGATGGCTGCGGACTCTTTGGGTAAGTCTACGTGCGCGATGACATTGTTTGCGCAATTCTGCAATTTCATTTGTCCACCAGTAGACAGATTGACGATATTTAAATCCGCTCTTAGTCCTAGTCATCGATCCATCGCATGCTTCAGAGATATGCTTCATGAGTGCATTTGCCAGATGGCCTGGTGCACCATATTCTAAACGCTCTTTTGATATTATAGTGGCGAACACTGCACAGTCTAGCGATCTGATGTTCCATTTCCGTGTGGGCATCCACTCATTGCACTTGTTCTTTACTTTCTTCTCTGCAATCTCGTACAAGATCGCCCTGTGATCACTGTGGATGTAAAGGTTGCTTACTCTCCAATTAAGGATCCGCTGAATCAGGTCATCACTAGCGAATGTTACATCAATGACTGATTGTTTATCTGCCCTAATGAAAGTGGATTCAAATCCCTTATTAACCACGTGGAGTTGAAGAGAATTAAGTCCATCAAGCAGCATACTACCTCTGTTATTTGTTGAAGTGCTTCCCCAGGCTGTGGACCACGCGTTAAAATCGCCAGCGATTAATAATGATTTCTTGTCCATGGCTTCGTCAACTAATTTAGCTACAAGGATTTCAAACTGCTTGTCCGTCAAGCTTGGAGGATCATATACACTAAAGACGTACATTTCTTGTATTTTAGCCCAGGATATCAATTCGCTCCGATGACTCGACTGCTTTAGTACCTGCCTATTTTGACCAATCCAGAGGGCAGCTCTATTGCTTGTGTCACTTATCCAGCGCTATGGTCTGTCCCTGTCACAATATGGTTCGGAGATTCCAGCAATGTCTATTCTTAGCTCCTTTATTGTCTGTTTCAGCAGGTCATGAGCCGCTACGCAATGGTTTGTATTCAGTTGGAGTATTCTCATGTTTCATGTCTGTTTAGAAACTTCACAGTGATCGGGCACTTATAGCTGTATGCTAGATGGTTAATCTCCTTTTTTCCTTCACATTTACAGAGTAAACAGCAGGGCTCGTTTACACACAGCTTGGATAGATGGTCTTTTCCACCGCAGTGCCTGCAAAGTTTAGTTCTGTCAGGGTCCGAGCACACGGCCGCTAAATGGCCAGTCTGCCAACACCTGAAGCAGCGCTTTATTTCTGTTTTTTTCGAACTTTGCAGCTAACCCATCCGATTCGAACAAGCCCTGCACGGTAGTAACTCAGCTGCGTGGCTATATGGTACAGACACCACCGCCGTCTGAGTACCCCCATAAGTTTGCTATGCGAGCCAACTCATGTGCATCTTTGGCTGTCCATTCTAACTGAAGTACACGGGCACCGCTTGCATTTCTGCGTATCCTGTTAACCTCATTCTTCACATGTGATAACTCCGGGTCATTCTTTATTTGACGCAGTACCTCCGCATATGTAACTCCTTCATTGGCCTCAATCAAAATGGAATTAGTTCTATTTCGTCCATTGAGCCTGCGTGAACTAGGTAATTCTTTATCTTTACCTTTGGGCTTCTTGCGCTTAATAGTCTGCCATTGATTTTCCTTGGCCTCAGACTTCCCTGTATGTACTCCAACCGACTCTGGTGGTCTCCTTGAGCCCAGTGATGGTTCTTTCGTCCTTTTGCCACCTACTGTTTTAGGAGTGGAATCCATCCCTTCGGCTGCGCTTCGTTTGGTATCAGAGCGTAGACTCGGCGTAGTTTGAGTCACCACTTCATGAGTACCGGGACTGTGATCCTGCAACAGATGATCCTCTGCCATACTGATGCATTTGTAAGAGGCGTTAATAGAACGAGCAAGATCCTTAATACTCTTGTGCACGTTATGCCTATCTTTAACAAAATCCAATAGTTGACTGATCTTCTCACCAAGTCGCTCCAGATGATTATTTCTTCGCGTGATGGAGATTTCACGATCCGTCATTTCTTGATCCATCATGACATCTCCTTTTGTACGCAATGTACTGTCTATGATGATGTTTAATTTGCCCTTCCCAGAATCCGACGGGCTACCACCAACCACAGAGGCTTGCACTCTATCGGAATCGGTAAGGAGATTGACCGGTCTTACCGGAGTTACTCCCTGGGGTATATCCTTGTTTATACCAAACATTAATCATAATTGGCCTTAAGTTCGGGAGGCCCTCCCTATTACCTTTTTCTGTCCGCCCTGAGTATTTTATTTCCTCAGTGCCCTCTACAAATTGTAGCGAGCCATCCCCTATCCGCAACCTGGGGAGGCGCCAGATGGGAGAAAGCAACAAAACTCCACACTGGTGTGTGTGTGTGTGTGTAAGTAAAACTTTTTGTCGGACGCTATCAGTCGAGATGGAGTACATCGTTGATATGTAGGGCTTCAAGCAGGGTGACAATGAATATCTGCTTAAAGAGTTTGCCATTTTACCATTCTAATGCGAGTCCGAACCCATAGTACTTTTATTTAAGCAGCCATTCTCTCATGAAGGACTTGCAGGTTATATCAGAGCGCAAAATAAATTTCATAAAATTCAGGACAGTTTTGCTATAATCCAGTTGTCAATATACTTTATTAAAATTTTAACCGATTGAGCAATAAAAAGAAAATGACTGGCTATCTTTAAAAAATACAATTTTATTGCTTGTGATATTAACACTGGGAATTTACCATTCTGCGAGTCGAAGAAACAGAAACGCAAGAATGCTCTAACAGTATGCATCAATCATAATGCAGCGTAAAAAGTGACGTGTGTTAAAATAGTTATAAAGAACTTCATCAGCTTCAAAGAGCAATATCGATAAGCTAAAACGCAGTAGGTTTCGTAATAATTTCTATTATTACTCGACCGCCTACGCGTCAGTCGTTGCCCAGATTAACTAATAAAACACGAGGTAATGGTAATTATCAAGTTTATTATAACAGTATAGAATACAATAAGATAGGTGAGAGCAGGTCTATGGGATCCTGACTCTACCGATTGCTCCGAACCCTCCACGTAGTCGGAGGCGCCGCCGCTCGGTATAATAAGTGCGTAGTATACGCGCTGGTGTGCATGCGCGATCGTCGTAGGCTCGTACGGTGTACGATCCCCACACCACTCCCCCCTAATTTTGCGACTTGACTATGGTGAAGTCGTAAATTCCTCCCCGTGTGTATTTTGAGGTTAGGATGAGGGTGTATATATACAAGACTATACATGAGTGATATATACATAAGCTGATACATACTTATAACTACTGTACATTACAAGCTAGCTTAACCTACGTTGTTACATAGTTTATTTTAATAACCGCGTCGTACAATAACTGTGCTTTCGGTTTGATCGATAACTACGCGGTCGCGTCGCAATTGTTGCGCCAGGTGGCCCGGAATCGTGATCCGGCACCGCTCCAGATGGACGTAGAAGCGCGGATTGTGTTTCGCCACGTTTTGTAAGAATCTCTCGTTGAGAGCCCTGGTCTTTCGTTTGCCTAAGTTATTAATGACCGTGAAGAATCGCTCGCTCGGCGTATGGGTTATTGCATACGTGGAGCGATCGCAACGTCCGCGACTCACAGACGGTGGGCCACCTGTACCCGTTACCCATAGGTATTTCCTGTTTTTCCGAGTAGGCGAAACTGAAAGCCTGCAGCAGGTTCTCGCCGGAGAATACGGCTGCGAATATTTCACTAATATGAATGTCTTTATCAAGGTATGAGAAGTTGTCAAAGTTCAACTTGACTGACTGCTTATTGTTCTTTATGAACTGGACAATGGGTCTGACATACACTTTGGCGCAATTCACGATTTCCAGACAACGTAAGTTCGAGAATTTCGCGTGTGTCAGGCTGATTGCCTGATAATGTACGTTATTGATCACCACGAGATGATCCGCATTATCCGCGTGGAAGACGCCGTCGAACCTGTCGCGAACGGGACCTAGAGACAGGCTATTCGCGTGATAGACGTTCACGATCAGCTTGACGACTTCCACAATTATTTCGGTATCACTCGTGTCGATTCTCTCGATGATCGGCTTCTCGCCGTCGAAACGCCTAATCTGTGCTCGTAGCACTCGCTCCACGATATTCGCGTCGATCGCGATTCGGTCAGAGCCGAACGATGCGGACTTAAATCTGAACCGCTGTGCATCCTGGATCATTGTGTTGACCGCGAAAGGACCGGAGTACCGCTCGTTGGCTGCACCGAAGTGTATGCGCAACCCATTGAATTGTTCCGCTTGATTCAGCGCGCTGTACAGAGCTAAGAAATTGCTGGACGAGAGCGGCGCGGTTATGCGCTCTAGCACCTCCGTGCACCCCAAAAATCTCTGCACTCGCATGGGCAGTGGTGGTACTCGCGGGAGATGCGCTCTTTTTTCTGCTTCCGCGGCGAATCTCGCGGGCTTGATCCTCACAGAACTGGGGGTGCCGCGAGGGTACTGCCTGCCCGAACTTGCATTTCTTGACGTTAAGTCGTAATTATTTTTCTAGCTTACTGAGGACCTTCTCCAGGTCGCGCTTGTGTTCTTTCTCGTTGCTCAACGCGATGAGAATGTCGTCGAGGAACACAAGCGCGCACCGGAGGCCGCCTAACGCGCTGTTAATGTAGCGTTGGAACGTTTGCCCGGTGTTGCGCAATCCGAACGTCATTACATTATATTCGAACAGCCCGAAGGGAGTAATCACGGACGTCTTATCCTTATGTTCCTCCGCGAGCGGTATTTCGTGATACGCGGCGTGGAGGTCGAGTTTGGAGAAGACGTTCTTCCCGGCCAGGAAATTCGGGAAATCCTGGATATGCGGTATCGGGTATTTGTCTGCGATGGTAACGCTATTGAGATGCCGATAGTCTCTGCATATCTGCCATTCCCCGTCCTTCTTTGGTACGAGGTGAATGGGGCTCGCCCACGGACTCTTTGACGGTCGCACTATGCCGTTTTTGAGCATCTCCTCGAACTGCTCCTTTGCCGCGCGTATTTTTTCCGGCGGTATCCTGCGCGCGCGTTGGCTTACGGGAGGCCCGGTTTTTTAGATATAATGGAAGACTCCGCGGTCCTTCCTGGGCTTGCTTTGCTCTAGTCCCATTACCTTGGGGAATTTCGCGGTGATGTCCGCGTATGCACTGCCCGGTTGCACGGTGTGCACGGTGAAATTCGCGACCACCTTAGATATGCATCTGAGGCAGGCCCTGGATGGCTGGAGCGTCAGGGTGCGTACTCTGAGGTCGGGGACTAGGTGGAAATCGCGTAGGAGATCCCTGCCGATAATGGCATTTTCCACGTCAGCTATCACGAAGTTCCACGACATGTCGGTGTTAAATCCGAAGTCGAGGTTCAACCTCGTTTGTCCCGTACGTAATGATGTGCGTCCCGTTCGCGGCGTACAGCTTGAGCTCTTCCATCTGAGCGTCTTGTGCGTGTCGTCGCGGTAAAACGGAAATTTCGGCTCCGGAGTCAATTAAGAACGTAATTTTGCTGTTCTCGTCTTTAATGTGGAGACGCGAGGAGAAAGTAAGCGCCGAGTGCGTCACAACCTGGGCGCTTACAGCTCGTTTCCCGACCCGTTACTTTTCGACGAGTATTCACTGTAGCGTTTGCATAGTTTGACGCAGGTGCGCGCCTTGGCACCGTATGTATAGTGCGCGTCGCATATACCGTCGCGCAATCGCGGACCGGCTTTCTTTTCTTTGCGGCGGGCGTTGTTAGGGCTAACTATACGCTCTGCGTCTGCCGTAGGCGAGGCTGCGTTCTCACACGAACGTCGGGTATTGGACGCCTTCCTACTGCTGGAGCTGCTGCTCCTTACGGGGGGCGTACGCCGTGGGCTCTGAGGGCTTGCTGAGCGATCGCTGCGCCAGCTACGTGCCTCTGATTCGCGTGCGCGAAGCTCTCGCGATAATTTTTCGATTTTATCATACGCGCGCTCTAGTTTGCTACACGCGTAAATCTTATCCGCGTGTTCGGGTGCGCGGTCGTCGTCGACGTTTACAATTTGTATTTGTATCTGTGCGAGGAGGCGTGAGCGCCAGAAACGCATTACCGTGTTCATGTGGATGTGGTCGCCTGCGAGTTTCGACATTTCTGCGACTATTTCGCTTGGTCTGCGATCGTGGATCGTGGTCTCGCGGAACACGCTCTCCATGCGCTCCTCGATCGATAACGAGTAGCGCGCGCATACATCGTGTTTAAGCGCTTTATATTGGCCTTCTTGTGGAAGATTTTGCAGACACTCGAAAAGTGTGTCGGTAATCTTGGGACCGATATGAGTGATTAATGAGTCAAGTTTTTCCGCGTCGTCGGTAATTCTAAAGATCTGCAGCATGCGCTCGAACGACTGGAACCAGCCGTCGCAGTGGTGTGTGTGAAACCGCGGGAAACGAAAATCTCTTGGCCTATTGCTCGGTTGAACTATGTTACCGACCGCTGCCGGATTGTTCTCTGCGTTTCTTACCGCGTTCGCGTTCTCGAGTGCAGGTGATCGCGCGCGGTCCGCGGCCCTATCTGCACGGTTGCCGTCGCGTGTGTTAAGCTCCTGCATATGAGCACTTATTTCTTCTACGCGGTCGCGAAGTGCGGCGTTCTCGTCGGCCAGTGCATCGAACCGTTGGTTCATCCTACGGCAAAGCTACAACAGCTCTGCCGTATCGTGGTTACTGCTCGCGTTATTCTTAGGCGGCGAGTGAGACAACGCCATGATATTGTCTGCGAAGACTATGGCGTACGAGGTACCGCTTCGCGTTTTGCTCGCACCCGACCCTGTACACTTAATTTGTAGCCCGCCTTTCTCGGCTGGGGGGCTGACTATAACGGTCTCGGGGTTGCTCATAGAGCCCGAGTCTTAGGTATTTTTGAATTTTCAGACTCTGTTTCTTCTCTGTTTTTCCTATCCACGTTCGTGACGTCATTCTGTACTATTGGGGTTCCTACAGGCTTTGCATTGGTGAAACCGAACCGATGTAGAATATTGTCAATAAATTTAGTTTGTGATAATTTCATTACATGGTTATTTATGTCACGTTCTACATTGATTTCGAGAAATTCTTTTGGTTTGTCAAATGTTTTAATTTTGAACTGGCTTCCTAAATCATTTAATGTATGATGAATTTCGGTATCGTCGTTTCCCTTTATTAAAACGTCGTCGACGTATAACAACATTACCGTTATTTTATGTTCATTTAGTTTTGTAAAGAGACACGGATCAAGATCGTTGTTCACGAAGCCTAGTTTGTTTGCTATCTCAGTGAATTTAATATTCCAGAGCTGGGGGCTGATTTTTAGTCCGTAAAGAGACCGTTTTAATTTCAAAATGTTATTTTGATTTCGTACCAGACAATGAGTTAATCCTTCCGGGAGTCGTAGATAAATATCTTCTACTATGTCGCCATATAAAAACGCGGTTTCGACGTCTAGTTGTCTCAGCGTGAGACTGTATTTGTTTGCGATTGCGAGAAAAGCTCGGACCAGCGACAGCCTAGAGATCGGTGCATATGTTTCTCTTATATCATATGTATTATGGTCTTTAAAACCTCTGATTACAAGTCTAGCTTTGAAAGTTATTCTCTCGTCGCTTGCTATATTACGTTTAAACACCCATCTTGAATCTAAGATATTCAGTTTTGTGCTTTATTTATAGATTTCTGCTTTTGTTATTTCCGCGAACACGTTCTTATCGTTTAGTGAATCTATTTCTTGTTTAATAGCTTTTTCCCAGTTTCTACTATCAGATGAGTTGCTTACTTCTCTATACGTCTGGGGATCTCCGTTGATTTTAGCTAGAAGCGCGTGATATTTAATTTCGGAGTTGTTCTCTAATTTATCAGAATCTAACGAGTATACGTTTTGATTGATCGACTATTTAGACATATTACGTTTTATTCGAGGTTCTTGTTTATTTTTGCTTTTATCTACTTTATTAGTGTCAGTCTCGAATTCTACGTTGCTGTTGCGTTTGTGACAGTTTTTATACGTTTAATGTTCAATAAACCAAACATCTTTTGACTCGAAAATCCTCCTTTCTTCGGTTACGTATATGATATATCCGTTATTGTTGTAACCTAAAAAATAGCCCTTCATTCCGGTTGCTTCGAACTTTTTCACGGTCCCGCTTTGTTTCCTAAATATAGCAACGCAGCCGAACCGTTTCCATTTCGTAATATCGATTTTAACTTTATCTGATAGTGTTTTCAGTGATATATTGTAGTTAATAGATTTGTATGATGTCCTGTTATATATATATATATATATATATATATATATATATATATATAGTTTGCAGTCCGTACTGCGTGATCCCATTGTGTAGGTTGTATGCCCGAATCATACATAATTACTCTTACTTTATTTTCAAGTGTTCTGTTAAATCTTTCGGCTACTGCGTTGTGTTCAGGCGTGTTAAGACATGTCAGTTGTAGTTCTGTTCCTAATTTGATTAATATGTTTACTGTTTCTATACCTGTGAATTCGGTGCCTTTGTCGCACCTTAAAAAGCATACTTGTGCGTCCCTACCGAGAATATTTCTCAAACTCCTCACTCCTCTCTAAATATTCTACGATATGGTTCTTGTGACGTATAGGGTATGCTATTACTGTTCGACTAAAATCATCGATAATTACATGTATGAACTTGCATTCTTGTGGATGCGATGGGGGGATTGATCGACCCCATTGTATCCGCGTGTATAATTTGAAGTGGAGCACTAGCTCTCTGTCGGATCATTTTAAAAGGCAGCCTGGTGCTTTTATTTACCAAGCAAGTCTCACAATTGGATACTTCACGAAAGTCGAGCTGTTTGGGCTCGCGTAAAATATTCGAATTGTTTTGAAAGAACTCTGTTATGTATTTTACTGAGGCATATCCCAACCGTAAATGCCAAAGCATAACCTGACTTAAATTATTTTGTTTGTCGCCGTTCTCCACTGCGCTACTCCTGCTCCTAGTTATTCTATCAACGATTGAAGAATTTTTATTTCTATTGTCAGTAGATGTACTGACATCAGCGGTCTGAGCTTCGGTTTGATTTGTATTAACTTCTATTTTGAATGTCCAGAAGGGAGATTCATATTTTCCCAATAAGACTAACTTTTTAGTTCGCGAGTCTAAAATATCGATCTTCTTATTACTCATGTAAATCTCTAAGCCTTGCTCAACGAGTTTTCTTAGTGAAAATAAGTTCTTGGATAAGTTGCTAGAGTAAAGTACATTATTTAAAAGGATTGTTTTATCCGCTTTATCAATTACACGCATATCACCGAGGCCTTCGACTTTTAAATCCGAATTATTATTCGCGCATTTAACTTTACATTCATAATTTAAATTTAGATTATCCAATAAAATTTTACTGTTGCTAATGTGCACTGTTGTGCCCGACTCGGCTATAAATCTAAGTATATTGTTTCTCTTAATTTTTCTTACATGATATTTATTAAATGTATTAAAAATGTAATTATCAAAATTTATACGTTTTTGATTGTCTGCCTCAGAAATGGCAGAGAGACCAAATGGATTATTTTATTTTTGGCTATTCCCAAATGTTACCTTGGCTTACCTCTCTTACTCTGTGAGCCTCTCGACTTGCCATTTGAACCTCGATGATATTTCGCACCTTGGTCATCACCTGGTCTTTTGGTTCTACAATGTTTGGCTAGGTGTGACCCTGCCTTTTGGCACTTGTAGCAAAACTTTTTCCCTGGATTGGGACAATTTGCACTTAAGTGCCCATACTGGCCGCAGCCAAAGCATCTCCTTTGTTCCACGCGTCTCGCGCTTTGCCCGCGTCTTAGCACATTGAAATTTTCCTTTTTATTATAGTCGTATCTTATGAACCCACCTTTTCGGGATTCTGGACGTCTCCGTGTAAAGGCGGAGACGACCGGTTTGAACCTACATTGAGAGAGCTCACTGGAGCCTCTCTCACTGATTTTACCGCTTCCATCTGTAATATTAGGTTTTTAAGTTTTTCAAGTTCCATTTCTACACCGACTGTGCCTTCATGCATACAGTCGACCAGTATCGTTTCAAGAAGTGAACCCGCAACGGCATTGTAAAAAATGTCGCGTTTTTCGTCGGTTGATAATTTGCTTGCTCTCGGCGCGTTTTCAAATGTCCGTATTTTATCCTCGAACCTATTCCAAAACTCGGCGGCTTTTTCTTTACCGGGTAAGTATTTTAATTTATACAAGTCTTTTCTCGTGGTAACACGCGTTATTCTGCATTCTAATCTCTTGTATTCTTCTAATTTAATCATGATTTTACCCGGTGATTTTAACTCTACAATTCGCTGAAAATATGCAATATCCATGTGATTAATTAATATTTCGCGAACTTTATGTTTGTCGTCTTCTATTTTCTTTTCGGAATAATTTAAAGCTACTATATTTTCGTCTAAAACGTATCTTATGAGTCGTTTCGTTTTCAATTCAGACAAGAAATAATCTTTAAAAATATGGAAACGCATATCAGTCGACAATTTGTATTTTCTCACGACTCTGTTTTCTTTACTCATCACGTTTTCTAAACGTTCTGCCAAAACATCTATTTTGTCGTCTTTACGTTTCTCGTTTATTTTTGATTCGACTAATTTATTCACGTTTTTCTCTAAATATTCCGTAATTTACACATTCTCTCGTGTCGATAAATCTTTATCATTTACTTCGCGATGGTTCCTTCCATCTGTTTTTTCGCACCTTTCTGGTTCAAGCACGCATGCTTCTTTTACAGCGTAATCAGAACATTCAGTTTCTCGTAGCAAACTTTCTGCTGCCTGTTTGTAATTTTCAGAACTTTTCTTATCAGTCGTATTGTTTATTAATAATCGTTTTACTGTTTCGTATTTTTGTCTCTCGTTTCGTAACGTCGTGTCCCTGTCAATTCAATCATTTATTTCTGATGTGTCAATCGACAGATCGCTAAATAATCTTTTAATATTCTCATTGTTCATACTTACCTTGTCCCAATTTTCTTCAGAGGGACTTATTACTCTCCCTTGAGAGATAAGAGATACTGGTCTTTTAGACCCCAATAGAAATGGATTCTCCTGGACCCATGGCTTCTGCTGCAGAGCTGACACGTCATCGTCATAGTCAGAATTTTGCTGCGCTTGAGCAACACTTTTACGCACCTCTTCGAATTCTTTTTCATGAGATAGGTTATCAACCTTTTCAATACTTTTGATCATCGCCTTTTCTCGGACCTCCTGGTCCTGGATCGCCGCAATATATAAAATGTGCATGCGTATAGTGTCGACCAGCTCATTGATCAGTGTTTTGACTAACTCCCTGTTAGTTTCTCTTTGCAACCTGAAAAATTCGGATGGCGCTTTCGCTGCCTCGAGTCTGCTTCTGTGACTCGGGCTTCGTTTTTCTTATCGCAATCGTCGAGAGCTCTTCTCAGTTCGTCTACCGTTATAGGTGTCGTATAGGCCCCTTCAGGGATTTCTAATTATAAGGTTTTAACTCCTCTAGGCCACTCGTGCAGGAGTGCCTCTCTCTCCGTGGCGTTGAGCAGATAGCCTATTTGTATAATTTTCTCATCAGAGAAATATATGTATACGCTCGTCGCGTCCTGTGTCGCCAGAGACAAATATACTTGTAATCAAATATAACCACTTCTCGGTCCAGACGCGCGTGAATGCATCCGCGATCGTCCCTCTTGCCATATCGCCACCTATGAAATAATAAGAACACAGTCATTAAAAGCTGCTCTATATTATTTCCGCGTCGATGGTTCATGTTGACTGGGGCTTTCAGAATCAAGATTTTTCTGTTCAACAAAGGAACTCACCACGCTAAAGAAATATTTAGCGCAGCCGATCTTCTACTGCTCACACATCTTACTCCCACCCATCTCCACATCTTGCATTTCTATTATAGTGAGCACTGTCCGCGTAACTGCCACTTCGAACAGAACAAAGCTGTTAAAAGTTACAAAAAAATACTTCTGTAGAGGCCTGTACTTGTTAAAAATACTACGCGCGACATCAACGGCTATTCGACTCCAGATTGCACTGAGACCCACTGAGGAAGTATCAACAACCCCCAGGAGTAAGAGAACCGTTCTGCGTGGTTATAGGTGTGTAACCGAAACAAAACCTTTTACACACCGCATATATAGTAATATGCACCAAATCGACACTCATGACCCACGCTCTTGCAACATCAACCATCCGATAAACGATCCACCCTGAAAGATCGAATATCCGCCCGATTCTTAGGAGAAGTAGCGCCCCAGAGCATATAACATCCGACTTTCATTATTGCTGCCTAACTGTAAATTTCCGGGAGTCTGAACAAGATCGTCATCATGAGCAGATAATCCCAAGGATCCAAAAGCTAAATCCCGAACAAATTGTAAAACACAATTGTTAAATTTCAATTACAATTTTCAATTACTAATTAACAATCATTATCAATTTTCGGTTTACATTTTTTTATTAATACTTAATAATTATTGTTAAATAATATTATTCTCATCTTGAATTGCAATGGCAACATACATATTAGTTTCTAAAATATGTGTGATAACATAAACTCAAATTTGTAAAATTGTTATATTTTATGAGTTGTATGTAGTGCGCATACATTAGTATATATGCACACACTCATACATTCATGCTTTTGCCAAGCTGCACGAGTATACTCAATTACCCCGCACAGTATATATGTGCGCGCGGCATCTATACTCAACCACTTGTACAGTACACCGGGCCCATGCATGTGGCACTCATACTATAGTTCGTTTGTCGAACTTCTCTCTCTCCATCCATTCTTCGCGCGAAGCTTAGTGACACGTGCGCGCCGGTTACCACCCCTCTTAGCGGCGCGACGGTTATTTAGATTTCCCCGAATTGTTTTTCTGTTACCTCTCCCCTTTTCTGGGAGATCGAGTCTTCCTTTCTACAAAGTAACATTCTTTGTAGGGTTTTTACCTCTCCGCTTTTCTGTGTATCGACTCGAGCTTTATTTTCCCGCGCGCGTTTTATATTTTCGGAATTTAACATCCGTATATGAGATTTCGGCACTTCTCGTGTTTCGAACATAGAATTTGAAATTTCTGATGGAGAAACTTCCACACTTCTCTTATACAAATTAAGTGATTTTACTTTCAACGCATCTTTACATCGTTTCGTGACTGTATTTCAATTTTCAAATTTGCCCTGTTTCGCACTCCCGAAACTCACATTCATGGATACTTGTCACACTCTCTTATGCATTTTCCTCAAACCACTCTATAGTCACTCATACTTTGCATCTTATTTTCTGAGACTTACTCTTTCTGGAAACTTTATTATTGTTGACTTCCTGTCAACTTTATTATTGAAAATTTTATAACAATAACAATTAATCAGTTTTATGTGTGTGAAAGCACTGCACTTGAATACGTTTATACAGGCCTTAAATACCGAAAAACGCGAGCACTTACGTAAATCAACTTACGTCTTAAATATTATTGATTTAATAATAGTATTCTATTATTTCAATCATATTGCTAATACTCTAAACTAATCTAAAACTATACTAATTAAACGAACGATAATTATATTAATAATAAACTTTAAATTCATTTAAACTCGATAATTCACACGCGGTGGTAGCGTGCCTAGGCCCATAACCTGTTTGGTATATCGGGATAATAAAACAAAGCAGAATACAATATCAATCACGTCTTTATTGCGTCTAATCCTTACAACGCGTCTCAATGAACTGGCGCGTGGCGGGACAGCTACAGGCTGCCGCTGGACGTGCGCTCACTTACACACATGTATCGTCGTCAGCTTGAGGGAAGTGCGTCAAGCTAACGTCGTCTCTACATCCAACAATATAATAAGATAAAAAGATCGTAACGACTTATTTCGTTTTGCCAACTTTTTTTAGAACTTTATGCAGCTATATAAAATTGCACATGCGGAGTTAAATCAGTTAAAAATTATGTTTTCATTCCTTAAAATTTTATAGATTTTATATAACTGTAAATTATTTACAATATATTTATATTATGTTAATTTATGTATCATCTCATTTTTTCTGATAAGATATATATGTTATTTGTATAGAAATATATATATATATATATATATATATATATATATATTGTAACGGGGTGGGTTTGATTCTGCGAACTCCAGTTTGAATATAGACGCGCAACCGCTCCCGTACGGTCCACGCACAACCCACGTCGTTCCAGCTTCTCGCCGTCCGGGGAATAAGCACCCGTCGGCGGCGGAGTCTCGGCGCGCCGGCCCGTTACAAAGAAAAAAATCGGCTTGCGAAAGCACGAGCCTACTCACCTGTTTCGTGCGCGGTGCTCCGGCAACGAGCACCACGTCCGCAGCTAACTCAGATCGCACGCAATATCAGCGCGATGCGGGAAATTGTACAGGGAAGGTAGTGACTGACGACAGAAAAAGAACCGAGACAAACGCGAACGTGTCGTTTGAATACAAACTTTATTTTTACACGATATTCTCCCGTTTTACAATATCAAAGGCCGCGAGGCTCGTGCGCCTGCAATAATAATATGCGAAAAGCAGAAACCGCAATACGCGCGCGCACTCTCTCTCTCTCTCTCTCTCTCTCTCTCTCTCTCTCTCTCTCTCACGTACGCTCGTCCGCCCGCTGGCGGGGCGCCCTGCAAGGTCTGCGCGGATTCGGAACGAAACCGGGCACCAACGCAGCAGACACCTGGCGTCGGCGCGAGTAGCAGAGTCTCCTGCACGGGCCCGTTGGTGGTTTCGCGTGCTCCTCTTCCTCGATGACTCAGAACACGTCGCTACTCGTGGTGCGGAATCTGTCGCGAGGTCGATCTCTTCTAGCGCGTTTCAAGCACGTGCACAAAAATCTCGTCTTTTTATTTTTCAGGTGGCTCGGGCGCACGTGGCTGTCGTCTCTAACTAACTCAAAACGAGACTCAATTCTAACTGTCCTTCGCGCCTCTCGGCGCCGAATCTTCACTCCCCCTCTCACTGCTCTTCACGCGCGGCCGGTCACCGCGTCGAAGTCGCGCGGTGTTTACATGCATGCACCACGGCTTACGAGGCGCATTTCGGATGCGGCCTCGTGATAATATATATATATATATATACATATATCTCAATTGTATTATTTCTCCTGCAAATATTCGGCAAAAAGCCGACAATTTTTCTTAGTTCGTCAAAGAACTTCCGCTGATATATTAGAAGTTCCAAAAATTAACACAAAAATTATTCTATAATTAAATTAGAAATTAGTTCATTGATATAATGAAATATCCTACTAAATGTGATAAAGATATTAATATGTGTTCTTAGCATATTAAGAAATTTACTACTTATAAATCGTATAGGTATTTTAAAAAACTTTATATAAAATATTTTTCTAAATTCTGTTATTTATTAAGATAAAAATACATACATAATAATATATGTAATTATATTGTAACTCTTCTCATAATAAAACAAAAAAAATTTCATATAATTGAATAATATTTACTAATAAAATTTTTCTAAAATCTTTTGCAATAAAACAAATGGCTAACTGCATTTTATATGCATTCCTTTAAATAACGGCTTGTATAGTTTAGACAAATGTATCTAAAACTTTAAAAAAATAATAATAAATTATATCAATGGAAATGCAGCTTAATAAAGTAATGAGATCAGTTACAAATAGACGAGTTTATTTTCACATCATTTTGTCTACGTGTGGACTCATAAAAAAGATGTTTTTAGGTCAACATTTTACTGCTATTTTTTCTGATTGCTATATTTCTGATTTTTATAAGTATACGCGTGGATACGATGATGTGAACATACAATATATCTAAACTCTGATAAAAATAAATAAATCAATAGTTTAACGAACATACAGTTTAAAAAAATAACGAGATAATTTAGAAATCCGAATCCATTTTCACATCATTTTGTACATTCGGGACAAATGGCGTACCTTATGGATATTTCCAAAATTCATAAAAATCTATTTTACAAATAAATACCATTTATGCATTGACTCATAAAAAAGAATTAATTATATTGAATCTTCGATGTTTTTAGACCAACATTCTTCTGCTATTTTTTCTGATAATTCATTCTTATTTAAAAAAAAGCAGGTATGAACTTATCAGGCCAGGTAAAGAACACTGCATGCACGCACACACACACACACACACACACACACATATATATATATATATATATATATATATATATAAAAGAAATGTGTGTAGTGTTTCTTTTCTTTATTTCGGCACCCAAAATCCATTCTCTCTCTCTCTCTCTCTCTCTCTCTCTCTCTCTGTGTGTGTGTGTGTGAGTGAGTAGATATACTTATTTTTCGATTTCTCCTGCATATCTTCTTTACATATATAAAAATGTGTATATTAATATATATATATATATATATATATATATATATATATATATATATAGATTTCTATATACACTAGCATTCCCGTTTCGGCTTCGCCCGAGATAGTAACATAACCATATCAAATACATAAATACTACTTATGTAAAAAATATTCAATTTATAAAAATATATTGCCTAGATAATTTTACTTATGATAATATTATCATATATTATATATCTGCAGAAAAAAAATGATGGGGTTAGGAATAAAATTATAAATAAAAATTATAAGCTTCAGGGCTCGCCGAAACAATGTTAGGGGTGTGGCTCTATTCAGATTAGTTCCAAGAAAATTTCCCCGCACTATTTTTCTGAATATTTATGATATTTGGCAAACTAATTACGAATGTCGTAACAGCTTTACACGGTAATATTTAGAAATTAAATATTTATGCCTAAATCCATACAAAGTCCATAATGATCATGGTTTGTTCAATTTATCTTAGAAAATAAAAACAGTTGCAAAAAAATTTAAACCATAATCATAGAGCTCATTAAAATACATATTTTTTGGTCTATACAGTTTTCGGTGCAAATAATATTTCTGGACAAAGTTCAACTATTCCGTTAACGGTTCTCCGCATATACTCATTGCAGATATCTTCGTATACATTTTTTTCGAGAAATACTGCCTATAGAGTCGAATTAAATAGAATAAAAAATATCTATTTTAATGAGATTTACAATGATTTTTTAAAATATATTTTTGTAAATTTTAATATTTCTCGAGATATGTTCAAAAGACTCTGTGTTTATAGTTTTTCACTTGAGAATTAAATTTTCATCAAACGTCACTACGATAATTTTAATCAGCATCCAAAAAAAATCGACAAATCGATTATGTTCGTTTTTCGGAAGTTCATCCACGATCTCTGTTATAAACTCACGTAGCAATTTTTATTGAAGCAAGCTTGCTTGGAGAAAGGCTGTATCATCAAAGCATCTTCGCGAAATTTACATCGCAATGATCATAATGCAAGCATGCACTATTAAAAAATTTTTTTTTAAATTCATCGTAAAATCATCGAATTATATTATACTGTTATAACTTTTAATATATATATATATATATATATATATATATATATATTGTGACGTCTGGGCATATTTACCCTTCCGTACACGTTACTCTTTATTTTTAATACATACGTGTATTAATTTTAATACACATATGCACCTATTGTTTTAGGCAATTTTGAGCCTGGAGTTGCCTCCACTAGCTCGGGAATGCCTAGTCGATTACTTAATGGCAACTAACAATAAGGTGTAGATTTTGAGGGATGTTATGAAACCCTATGCTGGTTTTACATAGGTCAGAGTCCAAGGCTCTATGGCTCTATATGGCTGATAAACTAGGGGGATGTTCAGTCCTACCACATAGGAGGACCAGACACTTCCCCGGAAAAAGGAGATTCAAAGAAAAGGGAGAGAGAGAAATATTAGATTTATTATTTTTTAAATACTAATGAAATTTATTTCTTACTTGTATACGGCGACAGAGAGAGGACTTACGGGAGACTGCTTGATTGAACGCTGCTGACTGAATGAATTTTTGTGAAAAAATTGGGGCTTTATATACCCGATTTTTCCATGATCATCCGCAATCCCTCTCTCTGCTCCTCGTTTTTACAGCTTTTTTATTACATTGTTTACTTTGCTTACTTTTAGCCTTAATACTAGTATAAACAATTAAATTTTATCATAAACATTCGTTATAATTTTTGTCTTAAATATTTGTTGTATTAAAAATGTAATTTAATTGTTTAAAGTGTTAATTTTACTATAAAATAAACATCGAAAATTATACACTAGCGCATCGCTAATCTACACGTTGCGTTACCTATGAGACCTTCATCGGAGAAACATACGCTTCTGACGTATGATCTTGCGCAAGCCAACGCCTTATTTCGGCGGTATTATGAAATTGTTTTCCTCGCCCAAATAAGATGATGACATGTTAGATGAAATTTGGTCATTTTAGTTTCGATTCTTATTCTACAAAACTTTATATATATATATATATATATATATATATATATATATATATATATAGGTGTTAATACGTATTATAATACATTTCATATATATATATACTTATACGTATTATAATTCCTTACATTGATATATATATATATATATATATATATATATATATATATATTTATCTTTACCATTATATATTATTTTTAAACTCTAGTTTACATTTATACGTGTATATGAATATATATACTTTCAATGTTTAAATTAATATTATTTTATTAAAATTATTAGCTCGCTGTTACAATATATATATAAAGGCATCCGGCGTCTCGGATTTACTCAAAATAATAATGTAACCGATTTATTAAACAATTAAATAATATCTATATAAACAATTCTCTATCTATAAATCTATATTCCTTTAGATCATTTTATCCTCTGAAAATATTTCTCGAAAAATAATCAAAAATTTAATCTTGGGGTCCCTTTGAAGCATCGGCAGTGGTGTGACTGTATTGAAGTAGTTCTGTCACTATTTTTTTGAAAATTTGCATACTTTTTTCTTTGGAGTGCGGATTATTAACATCATAATAACGTTAGATCGAAATTAAATATGTATTTCAAAATCCACGAAAAGTCCATAAAAATCATGGTTTGCTGAATTAATCTTAGAAAATAAAAAAAGTTACAAAAACATTTAAAACACAGATCATAGAGCTCATTAAAATACATATTTTTTGTTCTATATAAATTTTTCGATACAAACTATATATTTTTGGAGAAAAGCTCAACATTTCTGTCTCGGGATCCCGGGAATAATTCTACATTTATACGAAATATAGATACATTCGAATAAATTTTTTTTGAGAAATGCTGGTTGTAGAAATTCAGCGCTTAGTATAAAAAATTACTTTGATAAGATCTACAACTTTTGTTTGAAATAGTTTTTGTTAATCTCAGTACACTAAAACAAAATTTGATAATTTTAAATTAATACATTTCTTCAAATTGAAAGAACGAAAAATTTGTTTAATATAAATAACTGTTTTTCATTATGAAAAATATACATTTAAATGTATTAACTGATTTAGTTCAAACGATATTTTTTACAGTATACAGCTATAAGTACCCGATCGCTATGGAGTTTTTAAACAGACATGAAACATGAGAATACTCCAACTGAATACTAACCATTGCGTAGCGGCCCATGACCTGATGAAACAGACAATAAAGGAGCTAAGAATAGACATTGCTGTAATCTCCGAACCATATTGTGACAGAGACAGACCACAGCGCTGGATAAGTGATACAAGCAATAGAGCGGCCCTCTGCATTGGTCAAAATAGGCAGGTACTAAAGCAATCTAGTCATCGGAGCGAATTGATATACTGGGCTAAAATACAAGAAATATACGTCTTTAGTGTATATGCTCCTCCAAGTTTGACGGACAAGCAGTCTGAAATTCTTGTAGCTAAATTAGTTGATGAGGCCACGGATAAGAAACCATTATTAATCGCTGGCGATTTTAACGCGTGATCCACAGCTTGAGGAAGCGCTTCAACAAGTAACAGAGGTAGTATGCTGCTTGATGGTCTGAATTCTCTTCCACTCCATGTGGTTAATAAGGGATTTGAATCCACTTTCATTAGGGGAGATAAACAATCAGTCATTGATGTAACTATCGTCAGTGATGAACTGATTCAGCGGATCCTTAATTGGAGAGTAAGCAACCTTTACACTCACAGTGATCACAGGGCGATCTTGTACGAGATTGCAGAGAAGAAAGTGAAAAACAAGTGCAATGAGTGGATGCCCACACGGAAATGGAACATCAGATCACTAGACTATGAAGTGTTCACCACTATCATATGAGAAGAGCGTTTAGAATATGGTGCACCAGGCCATCTGGCAAATGCGCTCATAAAGCATATCACGCTAAGATTAGAGACAGTGCTGCCCTTGGCGCTGATGGTATCCCTAATGCTGCAATTAAGTTGGCGATACAGAAAAACCCATCTATATATCTAAAAGTATATAATGCTTGTCTTCTTGAGGATATTTTTCCTGATTGCTGAAAAACTCAAAGGTTAGTTCTGTTACCTAAGGGCAATAAGCCACTTGATGATCCGTCATCATACAGGCCATTGTGTATGCTCGATTCGGTAGGTAAAATATTTGAAAAAATAATATGTAGCCGACTGGAAGAATTCACTGAAGGATTGCACGGCTTATCCTCACGCCAATTTGGATTTCGGAAATCAAAATCAACAGTCAATGCTATTAAACTGGTAGTTTGTACCGCAAGAAATGCAATCAGTGGTAAGAGATGGAAAGGTAGCACTAAACAGTATTGTGCCATTGTCGCTCTAGATGTCAAGAATTCCTTCAACTCAGCGCGCTGGTCTTCTATTATGAATTCTCTTAAAGAGTTCGGTGTACCTGGCTATCTACAGAATGTTGTCGCTAACTCCTTTGAGAATAGCATAATATTATACAGAACGGATAAAGGCATTGTATCGCATAAGGTTACTGCGGAAGTTCCCCAGGGCTATGTTATGGTACCTATATTGTGGAATATT
Organism: Sycobia sp. Sy_11; assembly: GCA_018907035.1. Lineage (NCBI taxonomy): Eukaryota > Metazoa > Arthropoda > Insecta > Hymenoptera > Epichrysomallidae > Sycobia > Sycobia sp. Sy_11. The sequence goes on along the minus strand of JACCIC010000178.1, from coordinate 398,780 downwards.
ATGTATGATGGCGTGTTGAGGAATCCACAACCACCTGGTTCAATAACAGTAGGCTACGCCGATGATATCGCACTAGTAGTGACGGCTAAGACCCTTGAAGAACTCACTGAAAATGACAATGAGGCAGCAACATCAGTAGATGGATTAAGTCGGCTGATCTACAATTAGCGGAGTACAAGACAGAAGTAGTTCTTGTCATTAGTCGTAAGAAGGTAGATAGTAATACTATATTTCTCTTAAAGTTGGTAGCTGCCGCATTAGTTCTGTTCCATCTTTACGATACTTGGGTGTACAGCTTGATGCCAGGTTCAACTTCAGAAAGCATCTAAAGATATCTGGTGAAAGAGCGCAACGAGTTGCAGTTGCCTTGTGTCGGCTCATGCCTAATATTGGTGGCCCACGCCCGCCCCAGAGGAAGCTATTAGCTTATATTGTTAATTTTGTCAACATATATGCAGCGCCAATCTGGCATCATGCATGTGGAATTAAATCGTATTGTGAGCTGGCCATTGCAGCCCGTTGCCGCACCTGTATACGTATTATTGGTGGCTACAGGACAGTATCCACCGACGCTGCTGAGGTACTTGCCGGAATTCTTCCTTTCGATTTAGCTGCAGATGAGCTGGTTAGGATGTACAACATATGTAAGGCCGCAGTGGATTCTCTACAAGGTGCTAAAAACGTGAAACGTCATCGTTCTATAGAAGTATGGCAAAAACGATAGAATGATTCTAATAAAGGCCGATAGACTTATCGTATCCTCCCAGACATTCAAAGATGGATCAACAGGAAACATGGGGAACTAGATTTCCACCTAACCCAGTTGTTGACTGACATGGTTGTTTTAGGTTCTATTTCCACCGTTTTGACCTGGATAATAATGATTTCTGCCCCATCTGTCCGACTTTGGTCGAGGATGCCGAGCATATATTAGTGAGCTGCCCTTGTTTTAGTACACAAGGTGAACACTTGATGAATATCATCAATAAGCCAATAAGACCAGAGAGCATCCTATCAATAATGCTGGAATCTTCTGAAAACTGGAAGGCAGTAGCCAGTTTCGCAAAAGAGGTGATGACCAAACTTAGAAATGCTGATAGAATTAGGCGAATGGCCTAGGATGAACCAGGCTAGCTGATTCTATTTTAAGATGCAGAGGACGAATACCGAACCCCTGATCACTTGTGTCGATGGGGGACATAGGATAATGTTATAGGAAGAGGAGCCATATAGGTTAACTAACAGCCCCGCCGAAGTAATATTCCCGGATAGTTCCGGCGGGATGCTGGTTTCGGGAGGCCACTAGTGCAGAGCTTGCTCTGCCTACGACTATTAAAAACACACACACATACACACACACACACCCACATTGTATATATATAGATATATATTGTGATGTTGCGGCCTTTGCCCTGGCCGCTGTCACAGAATACTTTTCACTCTATCCAGCACCTACCTGCTGCTGTCTCCGGCGATGATCCTCGTTCTCTCTTCACGAGGGGGTCTGCTGATGAGAAGCGGGGCAACGATAAATAGGAGGGGGCGGCGGCAATGAATGATAGCACCGAATATGCTGTTCTAAAATATCTTTATTATCACGCACGCTACAAGTTATCGGCTATCCTCTCTCTCTCTCTCTCTCACTCTCTCGCACTCTCGATACCGCGCGCACACACTCTCGGGCAGGAGGTGCACACGCACCTCGTCTACGCGGCACACACACTCGATCCCTCTCTCTTTTTCTCTCTCTCTCTCACACTCCCGCGATCTCGCTGTTCGTTCTCTCTCTCGCACTCACATTCCGTTTCGCGGCGCACACGCTCTGATCCTCGCTCTCTCTCTCTCACACACACATATATGCTCACTCGCCGTCTCGCGGCTCTTTTTTGCTGGCTGCTGGCTCTTCTCCGGGAGTGCCTCTCGATCGCGCGCGCGCGCACGTCCCCGCACTCGCGTTATGCCGCCGTCGCTACGCGGTCCGTGACCCGGACCTACAACTACGCGGCCGTCGGTACTCACCGGCTGTCGCCGGCTTCGCTGGAAGGCGCTGGCTGGAGATCCTGCTGTCTCCTTTCGCTCGGGTCGGGATTAGCTCGGGTGAGCTTTCGCTGTCACCTCGTCCACCGGGCTCTCGCTCCTCTGGCTAGCGGTCGGTATATCGCACAAAGACGTCGTGCTACCTCGCGGCGCGCCTCGTCTGCGCACACCGTGTCCACACTCCGCTCGACACCACTCTCGCAAAATATCTGGGCCCTCGAATCACTGGACGTACACGGGAGACTCTCGTGACAGTTACAGATGAACCTTCTCGAAAATACTCTTCAACGGGGAAAAACTCGCAATAATAATGTGATTCGCTCAATGGTCGAACATCTAATGCTCTCCTCTCTGCTCGTCGCGTCTCCCCCCTTCCCCCTGTCTCGTTCTGCGCGTGCGCGTGCATCGCTTCGGCTGGATTCGAGACTTCACTCTTCGGGTGCGGCTTCGGCTGGATGATACCTCAAAAAGACAACATGTCTATTAGTCGCGAATTCGCGTTACTTCTTCCGAGACATTCAGGGCAGAGGCCGTCGTTCAACGTGACGTTCAGTGACCTTCGTCACAATATATATATATATATATATATATATATATATATATATATATACATACATATATATGTATTGAATCAGGGTGCTAGGTAATTAAGATACTAAATACGACTTTGGTGTAACTCTTCTAATTTACCCAGTCCTGTTGTTATAAATATAGAAAATAAAAATTTAAATACTTACCGTCGCCAAGGATCGACTTACCTTGGCTGGAAGTAGTGAATAAAATGATATTAATTTATAAATAATTATAAAATTATTATAAATATTATCTATTATTATTATCTCTCTAAAACAATTGAATTGTACTTATGTCGACTGCCCATATACAAATTAATAAATATTTTTTATTTGTCTTACAGTCCAATCAATTCAAAATAAAAATAAAAAAATAAAAATAAATAAAAAAAAAAATATAAAATAAAAAAATAAAAATAAATAAAATAAAATAAAATAAAAATTAAAAATAAAAATTAAATTAAAAATTAAATTATAATGACAGTCAGACTGTCCTTATATTTTTAATTTAATTTTTAAATTAATTTTTATTTTATTTTTTTTTATTTATTTTTATTTTTTTATTTATTTTTATTTTTTTATTTATTTTTATTTTTATTTTATTTTTAGATTGAATTGATTGCACTGTAAGACCAATAAAAAAATATTTATTAATTTATTATCTCTCTATTTTTATATTTTATTATTTTCTCAGTAAGAAATTATCCTTACTGCACGGCCCTCAGTTGTACCCTGGTAATTGATTTTATAACGATTTCAACCTGATTTATTTAAATATTTTATCAATAACTTATTTATAAAATAGAATTTTTTTATATATGTATTATATATATATATATATATATATATATATATATATATATATATATTATTATATTATATATATATAATACTGTATTATATATTATATATATATATATATATATATATAATACTTAATATACGAATCTTCGATACAGTATACTTTTGCGCACGAACAACGTGCGCTGTAGCGCCGATGCGCATAAACTGTTGGATATAGTTTAGCTTGTCTACATGTGGTTTCCGCCCCAACCAACGTTCACGCCTACAAGCAAAATAATCACATGCAAGACCGTTACAAATAATTCAAGATATAATTAAAAAAAGGCTTTATTGTACCCGTAGCTAGTTATTGCAATAGTAACTAGCCGGTGCCAATTATCCTTTGAATATATTTAAAGTAATCGATCAACAAAATTTGTATTCCAAACGAGACTTACGTCTAACTGAAATACTGAAACGTTGCAGGCCCGATATCTTCCTTGCTGTGAATTGAACTGTGCCAGTATTTTTATGAGACTAGCTGTATTTCTGAAGTATGAAATACAGCGAATAGTCCATAAAACAAGTGAGATAAAGTATATATATATATATATATATATATATATATATATATATATATATATATATAATTTAAATATAATTTAAACGTAGCATATACCTCACCAACAACACAATATTCAGTTTGTAATCAGTGTAATCAGTGTAATATTATAAAATAAGTTTGAATTTCAGCAAAAATAGATATATATCTATATAAAAAAGAAACGATAACTCTTAATTTCAATGATAACAAAAGGAATATATCCAATGCTTCGAAGTGGTTAGGCAAAACTGTAACTTTCTCTACCCTCACTCTCTCATTTTTGATGAGACTACAGTCGGTCACCTGTCGGCGACTACAGTCGGTCACCTGTCTCGCTCTATTCACGAACAACACTAATACTATGTATATCGGTTTTCATTACAATATATATATATATATATATATATATATATATATATATATATATACACACACATATATTTTCTTGAGATTATTAGTAAAGCAGCTATCTTTTTTGCCATTTTTTTTGAATTGGCAAAAAATAACTTATTAACTAATCTTGACCGTGTAGAATACGTGGTTAAAATTTGAAGACGACCGGTGCAATAGTTTCGGCGTCTGTAAAGAACATACATATACACATACATTCTCTTTTATATATATATCTACTCTCTTTTTTACATACATCTACTGATTGAATATGTAGGAACTTACGACGATCAGGCTGTATTCCCGATACAGCCTAATACGTGCAAAATTTTAATTCGAAATAATTAAAGTTTCAAAATTAAAATAATCGGTCAATGCTCCCGATTAGCGGTCAAACGCACAATCTTCAAAACAATACGATTGCGCGTATTAAATATACTTGCCTCGCGAACGTAGACCAAGTGAGAGCCGCAGCCGTGCGGCAGCCAGTGTGGAAAAGATGTCCCGTGCTCCCCGCGCCTACAAACTCAGAAAGCAGTAAAGAGATCCGTCGCCGCATTTAAAATACCCCATTTTTATTAAATAATATGAAAGTCTCATTTTTGGAATTTTATATTTTACTTAATATACAGCACGTTCATCAAAGAATAGGTGTAAGTAAATATTATGAGAATACACGAATAATTAAGCGTGTTCGAACGTCCTAAAGGACAGAAAGATATGATTAATTATTGTTAAAATAATCGTAATTGTTATGCGCAATTCTAATATTTAATTATTATTATTTGATTCTTATTATAACTGGTTATACTAACAGTTATTCTTTATTACGTGGGTGGATTGATAAATTTCTGGCCTGACCAAGAAAAACAACGTTAAAAAAAATTTTTTTTTAATTTTCAACATAATCTTCTCCAAGGCTGATACATTTCTCATAGCGGTGTTCTAGTTTAGTAATGCCATCTCTATAGACTGATTCGTCAAGCTCCTCAAAATACCCATTTACAGCCTCGATTACTTCTTCATTGTCTGCAAATCTCTCACCGCCATGCCATTTTTTGAGGTTCGGAAACAGATAATAGTCACTCTCGGATAGATCTGGAGAGTAGGAAGGGTGCAGCATCAATTCAAACTGCAGATCGTTGATTTTAGCCATCGGAACGTTTGACGTTTGCGCTGGTGCGTTATCGTGATGAAACAAGATTTTTTTCTTCGCTCGATGAGGTCGTTTAATTTTCACTGCGTAGCTCAAACGTTGCAATAAGTCTGCATGGTATTGACCAGTGATACTTTTACCCTTTTCAAGGCAATCAATGCATATAATACCTCTTGCATCCCAAAAAACAGTAGCCATAACCTTGTTCGCCGAAAAAATTGTTTCTGCTTTCTTTGGAGTTGGTTCCCCTGGTCCAATCCATTGTTTAGACTATTATTTGGTTTCAGGAGTGTAGTGGTGGACCCAAGTTTGGAGTAAAGACAATAATTTTGCCTCCGTTAACATCAATTCCTGCACTATGTCTATTTTCGGTATTATAAATGTCAAACAAACTCTCAGCAATTAATCTATTAATAAATTGGATTGGATAACCATTATCAATGAAAGTTTCTCTTACTGTCTGTAAATTATTTTGTCTAAAATCTTTATGTGTCAATTTTATTGCTCTGTCAATGACACCCTTTAATGCTCCAATTTTGTTTCTGAATTGGTGGTGTGAATTAAAATCTAAAAACCTACCTGACTAAGTAGGCTTTCTGTACCAATTAAGTTTCACCTTATTTTTACTGCATTTGATGACATTAATGTCGAGAAAACTGAACTGACTATTAATCTGAACCTTCCTTGTAAATTTAATTCTGTCATGTACAGAATTAGAAACATCCACCATTTCATCCACAAAAACTTCGGAACAATTGTAAAGATATCATCAACATATCTCTTAAATATCATTGGTTCAAAAAGCAATTTTGACAAGGCTATACTTTCCAACTTTTCCATAACTAAATTAGCTATAACCGGTGACAAAGGCGACCCCATTGGACATTCCTATTTTTGTTCATAAAATTTATTATCAAATGAAAAAATTGTGTTATTAAAAACCAAATTAATTGCTTTAATAAATTCATTGATTGTTAATTTGTATGTAAATTAATTTCATGCCACTTTTTCTTTATAATATCATTTAACAACTCTAAAGGTACATTTGTAAACAAAGACACTACATCCAATGAAATCATCTTGTAGTTTTTCGGAATAACAATATCTTTCATTTCATTGTAAAAGCACCAACTATCCTTAATGTAAGTACTAGTTCTTCCAACTATCTCAACCAATATATTAGACAAAAATCTAGCAATATTATAAGTTGGGAAACCTATGGAAGATATTATTATTCTAAATGTCAGATTTTCTTTATGAATCTTGGGAAGCCTATAACATTTTGCTAGAATTCCATTTTTACATTTTAAATACTTATATGTAGTATCATTTATATATTCATTTCTTTTCCAATTATTTAATAACTCTTTCAAATTATGTTGGAGGTTAATGATATGTGGAATACCAATCTTCAAATAAGTACCATCATCATTTAATATATTATTTATACAATTTCTGTAATCAATTTTATTGGAAGCTACAGTTACATTACCTTTGTCGACCTTTTGGAAGATTATATTAGGGTTATTTCTCAAAAAATTCTTCGCGGTAATTAAATCATGTATAAAATTACTATTTAAAAAATTATCAAATTTCTTTTCTCTTTTAAAATTACTAATGACATTAACTAAAGATGCCCTGCATTCCTTTTTCACTTCATCATTTAAACCAAAAAGATTACTTTCAACCTCCGCGATGATTTCTTTGATCGGGAGATTATTGTTACAATATAATATTCCATGTTTGGCACCTTTAGACCTGATGTTTATTACTTCATTTGGTATCACCTTGTCAGTTAGATTCCTAAACCAATTTTTATTGTTTGCATTGTTAATCTGATAGCTTTGAAATTGTTTTTTATTTCTTAAACATTCAAATTTCCTTTTTAATATTTATCTATTAATATATTTTGTCTTAATAAAATGTTTGTTTTGACCAAGAAAAAATTCATGTAATTCATTTCTTTCTATATTTTGATATAAATAATATTCAATCTTTAATAAATATCTATTTAAGGAATGAATCTGAATATGTAAATCTCTAATTTCTAAATTAAGTAATTTATTGTTGAAAAAGAAAATATTCTTCTTTACATCATAACAAACACTATTACTATAAACCTGCAAAAAATATTCATCATGAAATCTATTATTAATGTGTACCGGAAATATATTTGATTTCTTGCATCTAATAAGGAATGTAAGTTTTTCTTTAAGAATTACAACTTTTAAATTCATTTTTATCCATTTTGAACAATAATCTATAATAATACTACCATATTTACAATAAATTTCTCTAAAATAAATCATAACATACCCCCTTAATTTAAGTGAAACGGACCTTTTATTTTAAAATAATTGAATTGTACTTATGTCGACTGCCTATATACAAATAAATAAATATTTTCTTATAGGTCTAACAGTCCAATCAATTCAATATAAAAATAATAAAATAAAAATAAAAATAAATAAAAATAAAATAAAAATTAAAAATAAAAATTAAATTAAAAATTAAATTAAAATTATAATGACAGTCAGACTTTCTTTGTTTATATTCATCCCCGTAGACTAATCTAAAAATAAAATATTAGCTAAAAAAATTCTTTGTTAGTAAATATTATTATTTTCTAATAATAATTATTATTATCGTTAATTTGTATTAACTGAATTAATTTGTTATAATAATAATTATCATCAAAGGTATTATAATAACTAAATATCATTTAAATACGAGCGAAATAAATGAAGAAAAACATCGCCAGCGTTATTATAATATATAATTTATATTATAGAACACGAGCGTCGCCAAGGACGTAAATGTCAACTTAATTATTATTAGAACCATTATTATTATAATAATTCGTTATAATAATAATAATTATTATTATTGTAATAAATCAATACCCGAGAGCTCTAAATTATTAGAAGAATACGGGCCGAAATGATTAGAAGAATACGAGCGTCCTCAAGGGCAAATTCGCAAATTAGCCCTATAACTAATATAATGTTAATGCGATTATAATTATTTTAATATTGTAAAATTATTATTATTATTTTTCGGTGGCTCGATACGAAATTAATCAAACGGTGGCGTAAACACCCGATAGACTAATTTTTCGTGTATAAAAAGGCGAGTTATCTACCCCAAAGGGAGTTCTTTCGGCAACACGGCTGAAAGTTCTCTAGAGCTATCATGACTCCAGGGCTCTAGTAATACTGGGATTACCTCCGAAACTACGGAGACCTAGATCCAGGTGGACATCCGAGACCGTATAATTTGGTACCCAAGTACCCTGTTATATTATATATGGATATATCGTTATGCTTACAAAGGATTATTAATGTTATACTTTTTCATTTTCCTTTAAAAAATTATTAATTTTGTATATGCGACACATACACATACACACACACACACCAGTGTGGAGTTTTGTTGCTTTCTCACATCTGGCGCCTCCCCAGGTTGCGGATAGGGGATCGCTCGCTAGAATTTGTAGACGGCACTGAGGAAATAAAATACTCAGGGCGGACCGAAAAAGCTAATAGGGAGGGCCTCCCGAACTTAAGGCCAATTATTACTAATGTTTGGTATAAACAAGGATATACCCCAGGGAGTAACTCCGGCAAGACCGGTCAATCTCCTCACCGATTCCGATAGAGTGGAAGCCTCTATGGTCGGTGGTAGCCCCTCGGATTCTGGGGAGGGCAAATCAAACATAATCATAGACAGTACATTGGGTACTAAAGGAGATTTCATGATGGATCAAGAAACGACGGATCGAGAAATCTCCATCACACGCAGAAAAAATCATCTGGAGCGACTTGATGAGAAGATCAGCCAATTGTTGGATTTTGTTAAAGATAGGCATAACGTGCACAAGACCATTAAGGATCTTGCTCGTTCTATTAATGCCTCATACAAATGCATCAGTATGGCAGAGGATGATCTGTTGCAGTATCAACGTCCTGGTACTCATGAAATGGTGACTCAGACTACGCCGAGTCTACGCTCTGATACCAAACGAAGCGCAGCAGAAGGGATGGATTTCACTCCTAAAACCATAGGTGACAAAAGGACGAAAGATCCATCATTGGGCTTAAGGAGACCACTAGAGTCGGTTGGAGTACATACAGGGAAGTCTGAAGCCAAGGAAAATCAATGGCAGACCATCAAGCGCAAGAAGCCTAAAGGTAAAGATAAAGAATTATCTAGTACACGCAGGCTTAATGGACGAAATAGTCCTCATTCCATTTTGATGAAGGCCAATAAAGGAGTTATATACGCGGAGGTACTGCGTCAAATAAAGAATGACCCGGAGTTATCTCATGTTAAGAATGAGGTTAACAGGATACGCAGAAATGCAAGCGGTGCCCTTATACTTCAGTTGGAACGGACAGCCAAAGATGCACATGAGTTGGCTCGCATTGTTGAAACTAAGGTTGGCCATAGCGCATCCACTTCGGTCCTGACTAATCTTATTACTTGGAGATTAAAGATATAGATGAGGTCATTACAAAGGATGAAGTATTAGAGGCTCTGAAAACACACCTCGAGCTAAAGGAGACTAACCTACTAATGTGTAGGTTAGTGGTGTCTGTACCATATAGACACGCAGCTGAGTTACTACGTGCAGGGCATCGAATCGGATGGGTCAGCTGCAGAGTTCGAAAAAAAAAACAAATAAAGTGCTGCTTCAGGTGTTGGCAGATCGGCCATTTAGCGTCCGTGTGCTCGGGCCCTGACAGAACTAAACTTTGCAGGCACTGCGGTGGAAAAGACCATCTATCCAAGCTGTGTGTAATCGAGCCCTGCTGTTTACTCTGTAAATGTGAAGGAAAAAAGGAGATTAACAATCCAGCATACAGCTACAAGTGCCCGATCACGGTGGAGTTTCTAAACAGACATAAAACATGAGAATACTCCAACTGAATACAAACCATTGCGTAGCGGCTCATGACCTGCTGAAACAGACAATAAAGGAGCTAAGAATAGACATTGCTGTAATCTCCGAACCATATTGTGACAGGGACAGACCACAGCGCTGGATAAGTGACAAAAGCAATAGAGCTGCCCTCTGGATTGGTCAAAATAGGCAGGTACTAAAGCAGTCGAGTCATCGGAGTGAATTGATATCCTGGGCTAAAATACAAGAAATATACGTCTTTAGTGTATATGCTCCTCCAAGCTTGACGGACAAGCAGTTTGAAAACCTTGTAGCTAAATTAGTTGACGAAGCCATGGACAAGAAATCATTATTAATCGCTGGCGATTTTAACGCGTGGTCCACAGCCTGGGGAAGCACTTCAACAAATAACAGAGGTAGTATGCTGCTTGATGGCCTTAATTCTTTTCAACTCCACGTGGTTAATAAGGGATTTGAATCCACTTTCATTAGGGGTGATAAACAATCAGTCATTGATATAACATTCGCCAGTGATGACTTGATTCAGCGGATCCTTCATTGGAGAGTAAGCGACATTTACACCCACAGTGATCACACGGTGATCTTGTACGAGATTGCAGAGAAGAAATTAAAGAACAGGTGCAATGAGTGGATGCCCACACGGAAATGGAACATCAGATCGCTACACTGTGAAGTGTTCACCACTATAATATCAGAAGAGCGTTTAGAATATGGTGCACCAGGCCATCTGGCAAATGCACTCATGAAGCATATCTCTGAAGCATGCGATGCATCGATGACTAGGACTAAGAGCGGATTTAAACATCGTCAATCTGTCTACTGGTGGACAAATGAAATTGCAAAATTGCGCGAACAATGTCATCGCGCACGTAGACTTGCCCAAAGAGCCCGCACCCATCGTGATACGTTTAATAGTTTATTTAAAGAAGCACAAAGAGCGCTTGTCAAGGCCATTAAGGCAAGCAAGCGTCGATACTGGCTTGAACTGTGTGCAGAGGCCAACAATGACTTATGGGGACGACCATACAAAACAGTCATGGCACGATTGAGTAGGGCACCAATACAACCCACTAGCACTGTATTGGAAAATGGAGCTACATAATGCTTATGCTAAGATTAGAGACAATGCTGCCCCTGGCCCTGATGGTATCCCTAATGCAGCAGTTAAGTTGGCGATACAGATGAATCCATCTATATTTCGAAAAGTATATAATGTTTGTCTTCTTGAGGGTATTTTTCCTGATTGCTGGAAAACTCAAAGGTTAGTCCTGTTACCTAAGGGCAATAAGCCACTTGATGATCCTTCATCATACAGGCCATTGTGTATGCTCGATACGGTAGGTAAAATATTTGAAAAAATAATATGTAGCCGACTGGAAGCATTCACTGAAGGATTGCACGGCTTATCCTCACGCCAATTTTGGAAATCAAAATCAACAGTCGATGCCATTAAACTGGTAGTGTGTACCGCAAGAAATGCAATCAGTGGTAAAAGATGGAAAGGTGGCACTAAACAGTATTGTGCCATTGTCATTCTAGATGTCAAGAATGCCTTCAACTCAGCGCGCTGGTCTTCTATTATGAATTCTCTTAAAGAGTTCGGTGTACCTGGCTATCTATAGAATGTTGTCGCTAACTCCTTTGAGAATAGGATAATATTATACCGAACGGATGAAGGCACTGTATCGCATAAGGTTACTGCGGGAGTCCCCCAGGGCTCAGTTATGGGACCTACATTGTGGAATATTATGTATGATGGCGTGTTAAGGATTCCACAAGCGCCTGCTTCAATAACAGTAGGGTATGCCGACGATATCGCTCTAGTAGTGACGGCTAAGACCCTTGATGAACTCACTGAAAATGCCAATGAGACAATCAGCAACATCAGTAGATGGATTAAGTCGGCTGCTCTACAATTAGCGGAGCACAAGACAGAAGTAGTTCTTGTCAGCAGTCGTAAGAAGGTAGATAGTATTACTCTTAAAGTTGGTAGCTGCTGCATTAGTTCTGCGCCATCTTTACGATACTTGGGTGTACAGCTTGATGCCAGATTAAACTTCAAAAAGCATCTAAAAATATCTGGCGAAAAAGCGCAACGAGTTTCAGCGGCCTTGTAACGGCTCATGCCTAACATTGGCGGCCCACGCCCACCGCAGAGGAAGCTATTAGCTTATGTTCTTAATTCTGTCAGCATGTATGCAGTACCAATCTGGCATCATGCATGTGGAATTAAATCGTATTGTGAGCTGGCCATTGTGACCCGTCGTTGATCCTGTATATGTATTATTAGTGATTACAGGGCAGTATCCACCGACGCTGCTGAGGTACTTGCCGGAATTCTTCCTTTCGATTTAGCTGCAGATGAGCTGGCTAGGATGTACAACATATGTAAGGCCGCACTGGATTCTCTACAAGGTGCTAAAAACGTGGAACGTCATCGTTCTATAGAAATATGGCAAAAACGATGGACCGATTCTAGCAAAGGCCGATGGACTTATGGTATCCTTCCAGACATACACAGATGGATCAACAAGAAAGACGGGGAATTAGATTTCCACCTAACCCAGTTGCTGACTGGACATGGTTGTTTTAGGTCCTATTTCCACCGCTTTCACCTGGATAATAATGATTTCTGCCCCATCTGTCCGACTTTGGTCGAGGATGCCGAGCATATATTAGTGAGCTGCCCTCGATTTAGAACACAACGTGAGCACTTGATGAACATCATCAATAAGCCAATAAGACCAGAGAGCATCCTATCAATAATGTTGGAATCTTCTGAAAACTGGAAGGCAGTAGCCAGTTTCGCAAAAGAGGTGATGACCAAACTTAGAAATGCCGATAGAACTAGGCGAATGGCCCAGGATGAACCAGGGTAACTGATTCTATTTTAAGATGCAGAGGACGAACACCGAACACCTGATCACCTCCAACACACACATATTTTGGAGCGAGAAAAATACTCCTTTCTCTCCTCAGGATGTAAACGTGTATATGTCCCTTTTCCAACATCAGAGAGCAGAATTATCGGGAGTAAAATTATATGAACAAATCATTGTAGTTTGTTAGGAACTTCAGTTTTTAAAGCTTGCCAAGCATGTGATTTACTTTATTGGACTCGACCTTTTTCTGCATCGTCAATTAAATATTCAATAATTTTAAATTAAATTGAATTTAAATTTTATTACAAAAGTTGTATAAAAATTATTATAATGTTTTTTAAGTATTTAAAATTATCTATATCATTTATATTCTTAAACATTTTAATCTTAATTTTGCATTTCATGTTTTATGCTATTAAAAAATTTTGAATTTTATTTTATTATTACATTTTGAATAAACTTATTTGCCTATTTATTCAATAATTTTTATTTCATACAAAAAATAATGTTTCTTTTTCAAACTTTTTACATATTAAAATAAACATTTTGGAGATTTGAACATTTTTTTTACAGATTGTTCTTGATAAAATGTTTGCCTCAAAGTTGTTCTTTTGTTGCATGGTCGACACGATATCTCACCAACGGTTCATTTGAAATCAAAAAACTAATAGATTCTTAAAACTTATAGTTTTGGCTTTGCATAGGCTATTTCAGTTTTACCGAATAAAAAATTTTTTTTGGCTCTCTTGCAATATAAATTATTTCTAACTTTCTGAAAAATTTTATTGATTCTTATAATGCTAGATCAACAAAAAGAATATATATCAGGAGTAAACTGTTAAAATTTCAAATGAATCGATGCAGTAGTTTTTTATTTTAAATCGTGTTCATAGAGTTGAAAAGAGTTGTTTTGAGAAAAATGCATTCAAAGTTTTTTTATGAAAATATGAAAAAAAGTATTTTAAGCTCAATCAGCGATGCCAACTCCGCCTATAAATCCCTCGGAGTTTCGGCTTCGAGTTGGGCTTTTCGCATGCGCGTTGCATTAACTTTCCCAGTGTATTATTGAACCTAACTGTCTATTATTACATCCATAACACTTATATTTCAGAACACTGTTCTGAAGCCTTTATTAAAAGTGCATATTGTTATATAAACTGATATTTCAACGATTTTTTCTAAAAAAATGTGTTTTAGAGCCATTGCCCACACAAGAGAATTAAAACTGTCGTTATTGCTCTGAGAGCGCCAGTGCATCTTTCTAATTAATCTTTTCTATTGAGGTCTTTATAAATTCATTTAATTACTGCTCGAGTATCGTTGTTGAAAGCGGGTGGATTTTTAAAAGTATTGACCTTATTCTGTGCTGCTACTAAGATACTTACACCTTGAATCGTCTGGGCAGTGTTGGTATTGCGGTAGGTGCTACCCCCTTTTCTGTCTGGTTCTGGCTACAGGAACTAATTGTATAAGTTTTCAAATATTTCTACATAGTATTACTATCGAATAATGAAATAAGAAAAAAAATTATTTTTCCAAAAAAAAAATCCACCGCATACCTGCCACTTTTTTATCGGAAGGGAGTTCTATCCCCTAATCTGCAGTGAGAGTGGAACACGGGAAAAAGGGGTTTTCAAATTTGATTCATTTGGTAACCACCTATTTTACTCCTTTGTGAAACAATGTACTATTATTTTTATTATATAATTATTAGTTCACAAGCTATAATCTAATTATGATTGAATCATAATTAATTATTAGAATTTAATTTGAAAGCATAAAAAAGACTAAAATGTATATGTCGTAAAACATACTATTTTCTTTTAATAATTATAAGAACATCAATCAATTAATACATAATTTGCGTCAAATAATCGTAATAAACCTGCATAAATTTTATACAAAAATAGAGGAATAAATTTATGAAGTAAATTGTTGATCACAGTTTTTAATATAGATATATATATATATATATATATATATATATATAATCTTGTCATGGTATAAAAAAGGCGCGTGTACGTGTGTATGTGTGGATGGGAATGTGTGTGTGAGAGAGAGTGAGAGATGACTCGCGTCCTCCCAAGACCGGGGGAAATGAAAAAGGAAAGGCGGAGAATATCTGTATATATATATATATATATATATATATATATATATATATATATATATATATATATACAGAGAGAGAGAGAGAGAGAGAGAGAGAGAGAGAGAGAAACAGAGACAGAGACAGGCAGAGAGAAAACAATAAATAATGCATTTTATAAACTTCCTTCTTTTTACATAAGAAGTATACTCTGTCGTGCATCTTGCGACAGCGTCACACACAGACCGATTAAACATTACATTTTAATTTGAACAAATCCTATCCAGTGGAGGAATTCCATTGAAATACAAAAGTTTCGCGCAAACTAAGTTGGTGTATATTGCTTTACAGTGTTATTACACCAACACCAACTCCCCCTTCGTGTGCATACATAGATGCAGCTAAACTCCAAGTATTAGTTTTAGGATCATAAGCTTCAACTGTTGAAAGGTTTGAAACTCCGTCATATCCTCCAATTGCCCAAAGTTTTCCCATATTCGTTACTAATGCTGCACGACTTCTCATTACATTCATTGGTGCTACGTACTTCCACCTACAATATAACAGAAAGTTTATCGCTATAATCAATATTATAAAAACTGTGTGTGTATGTGTGTGTGTGTGTGTGTGTGTGCGTGCGTGCGCGTGTGCGTGCGTGTGCGTGTGTGTGTGTATTGATATATTATAATTCATAATACATTGTAATGTATAATAATATAATTTAATTTTATAAGTAGACAGGCCATGTGATAGTGGCATAACCATTCCTCACCAAAAGGGTACTAATACTTGAAGTGATATAGCTCTCATTTCGGTACAACCCTTCTTCCTCTCCAAACTTACCAAGTAAATAAAAATTGTATTTTATAATAATCTATCGGATTCGTACATTTCTGAAGAGGACTTCAAGTATTCCGTTCAAGTGTGGGATAGACTCAATATAAGAAATTTAGGAGAATATTCATATTTATACCGAAAAATAAACGTTCTACTGTTGGCTGACGTTTTTAAAAGTTTTCGGAACACTTCGATCAGAGCCTACCTTTACAGCAGATCTTAAAATGACAAAAGTGGAATTGGAGATTTGAACTGATATTGTTTCATTAAAAGTTATAGTGATATGCGTCAAAGGCGCCACCCGGATCAAAGCAGAAGAAAATTTTTACTACAGTGAACGAAAAAAATTTACTATCGTGCACTTCAGGAAGCGTTCGATAACGGTCTTAAATTGAAGAACGTTCATAAAAGTTTGAGTTTTGAGCAGAAACCCTGGCTCAAAACTTATACAGAATTTAATACTGAAAAGAGAACGCAAACAAAAAAAGATTTCGAAAACTCTTTTATAAACTTTTAATTAACGCTATTTATAGAAAATGTATTGAGCAAGAGCGATCTCGTTGATGTGTGATTAATAAATAAATTTATAGATCACTATGGAGCATAAGCATGCACAGCTCTACCAGTTTTTCACACTAGTGCAATCGTTGATGAAAATTTATTAGGTATTCGCTGAAGAAAACAAATGAAACGATCAAAAGCTTACTACGGTGATCTTTATATGCGTCATTTAGCTTAGACATTACTTTCCGATATTCATTACTCTTACATGACACTTCAGTACTTGTGATTATAATGAATATAATAAGTATAGAATACCACGTCTAAAGGGAAAAATACCTCTACAAATCAAAGATAAATGCAATTGCAAAATCGTGTTGGGGTTCATTAGTTTACGGTGCAAAATATACAATCTGTCAGTAGCTATAGACGAGAGTGAAAAAAGCTAAAGGAATTAAATCGAGCGTAGTAAAAAAATCAATCCCATTCGATGATTATAGAGGTTATCTATAAGATATTGTAATTATACACAGATGGCATTGTAATATTCATTAAAAAATTACACATATTTCATAGTAAACAGAAGAAAAAAAGTTGCTTAGAGTCGATATGATGATATAATACTACAATATAGTACAGATAACTATTGTGACACTATGGGATCATCGAACAGAAGATGGCGGAAGCTGCAAACAAGTCAAGAAGGAACCATATTAGATTGTCAAATATCTCCCTTCCGCTTTTTTACTCCCTATTCAATGCTTTATAAAAAGTGTTACAGTGGTCGGATTTACTTCAAATATGCACCGTTTTGTTTGATAATTTGTTTCCATCTAGACGGCTTTTTCATAATACCCCTCTCCTTATTTGCGAAGAACTCGCACAACCATTTTTCACAAGCCTCTTTTGAGTCCAACTTTACACTACCAAGGGCGTTCGACATAGACAGGAACAGGTGTTAATCACTTGGCGCTATGTCCGGGCTATATGGTGGATGCGATGAAACCTCCTATCCGAACTCCTGTAGCTTCTGACGAGTCATCAACGAAGTGTGTGGTCTGGCGTTGTCCTGATGGAATACTACACCCTTCCTGTTGGCCAATTGTGGACGCTGCTGGTCGACAGCTTGCTTCAAGCGGTCGAGTTGTTCACAGTAGATGGTAGAATTAAGCGTCCGATCATATGGGAGTAACTCATAGTGGGTGAACTCAAAGCCTTCCTGCCCTTCACTCCCGGCTTGGCCACTGTTTGGGACTGTCCACCAGCCTTGGACAACGACCGTTTTCGCTTGATATTGTCATATGTGATCCATTTTTCGTCGCCAGTCACCATCCACTTGAAAAATGGGTCGAGTTCGTTCCATTTCAGCAGCACATCGCAAGCGTTGATTTGGTCCGGAAGGTTTTTTTGCATCACATCATTTTTTTTTTTTTATATATTATTTAACGTCGCTCTATTTATGCTTCCAAATATTGGTGCTCATCAGCGACGGAGGTCTATGATGTGTTTGTAAACAAAGCACATGTAAATTATTACAGTGGTGCTTGCGTCAATCGGCCGAGACCGGGATTTGAACTCAGATCACCAAGTTACTAGTCCTTCGCTCTAGCGATCGAGCCATCGTAGGCCTCTGCATAAAGTCATGCGGTACCCAAACATCAAACTTTTTTTGTATCCAGCCTTCTGCAGATGGTTTAAAATGGTTTAGTGACTAACTTTGATCTCCTGGGCAATGTCACGAGATGTCACATACCGGTCTAACTCGATAAATTCCATGATTTGATCGGTATTTGTCGTCACAGGTCTTCCGCCGGCTGCCTTATCCATGGTGTCGTTTTCACCGGCTCTGAATCGTCGAAACTATTCCTCTACGGTTCGAAGTGATAGCGTGCGATCCCCAAAAAACACCATTAATCTCACGGAACGTTTCTCTAGCAGATTTGCCATTGGCGAAGGGAAACTTTAAAATAGCGCGAATTTCGGCGTTAGTGATCTCCATGTTTACACGTCTATAACTTTCGAACGCAATATCCAAACTAATTATGCATAGCGTCGTTTTGTACGTTATGTCAAGAGCTTTCAAATAATGTATAGTATTGTCAGATACGAGCTCTATAGCGCTTTGTACATAGCCGTGAAATTCATAAGACAAAAATGTGCAAGGGAGATATTTGACAACCTAATATTTCGGACGATTTCTACGAAGAGTTTCGTGTTTGTTCGTCACGATACGATGTTCAGGTATGTCTGGATACCTTCTACGAAGCGTTTAGTATTCTATCGATATAAAAAAAATTACATAAAAATATTTAAATTTAAATAAGAAAAACAATACTTTAATAATTGACTAAATTATTCGTTGATACTTCGTGTGATATTATATAGCAAAATTAAAAATAAGTTCATTGAAATAGTCAGTTGTCGTGTTGGTATGAAAGGGAAGAAGAATAATATTTCTCTAATTATATTTTAAACCATTTCAGAATAAAACCAAAAAATTTATATATCTAATTATATTATACTGTATTCTAGATTTTTACATTGCAGTCATTAAATAATAATTCTTTGAAAAAGAATTTTTAACAAAAGTATAATAAAGATCAATTATGCGATAGTCGCAAAAATTGATACATGGAACATTAGATTTAAGGCGATTTGATCAGTTTACTGAAATAGTTAGATGTCCTAGTGGTGGTGATGAAGAGAAACATAATAATATGTATTCTTGGCATCTTAACAAATTTACAACTTATAATGTATTTTATATAAAGTTTCTATAAAATATTTTTCGAAATTCAGAAATATATTAAGAAAAAAATACAAACATAATAATGTATGAAATTATATTGTAAACCTTATCATAGAAAACAAAAAAATGTTCGCATACCAGAATAATATTTATACAAAACATTTTCTAAATTATTCCGAAATAAATTAACAACATATAAATTATATAACGTAATTACAGCTTAGAACAATGGGCCATTCAAATTAATGGCTAACTGCATTTTATATGCAACCTACAAATAACGGCATGTATTGTTTACATAAAATATATCTAAAATTTTGAAACACATTAATAAATAAATAGATTTAATGGAAAATGAGCTTATAAAGTAATGAGATCATTTTAAAATAAACAAGTTCATTTTCACATCATTTGGTACATCCAGGATAAATGGCATACGATGTGAATTTTCCTAAAAGTTTTAATAAAAGTATAATAAGAAATTATATTTGGAAGTCACGTATATTTATCTAGATTAATATTACCCTTGATCCCAAGAATTTTATTTCTAATACACCTATCAATTAGAAAACTCTCTAAAGAATCTAGGTTTATCGTTTACACCTATGTTGTGTTGCTCTAAAGATAGTCATCGTATTTACCTACAGGAATCCTTGGCTATTACATACTAGTCTGAGATACTCGTTTAAATCTTTACAATTTTTTTTCTTATATTTCGCTCTCATACTCCTAAACGAGCTACAACAAGAAAATGTCCTCCTCTCCTACATATCCGAAAATGTCGTACCAGACTTTTACACATTTCTTTCACTTATCAATCCTTCCATCTCATCAATTATTGTAATATATTATTGAATAATTTGGATTGCTGATTGAAATCCAAAACTCGCGAGGAGATACTCATCATAATGTAGATTCTCATAATTCTCTTTTCATTTCTATTAAAATTTATATTATATAAATGCGATTTCCATCTGCTGAAGAAATTAAGTCTTTTACTAATAACTTAAATATTTTACTTAATTATATTTTTAGAATCATTCATAATTGGTCAGATTGAAAGTTCTATTACTGTTCACAAATATTTTTTTATTGGTCTTACAGTCCAATCAATTCAATCTAAAAATAAAATAAAAATATATAAATAAAAATAAAATAAATAAATAAAAATAAAATAAAAATAAAAAATAAAAATTAAATTAAAAATTAAATTAAAATTATAATGACAGTCAGACTGTCCTTGTTTACATTCACCCGCGTAGACTAATCTGAAAATAAAAGATTAGCTGAAAAAGTTCTTTGTTAGTAAAGTACAGTTTGACTGTCCCCAACACCCTTACCTAATTGAAGACTTGTCCAACGTTTCGAGCTCGCTACGGCTCCTTATCAGGGACTAAACTAAACCTTATATTTTCATCTATATATACCCATCCCCACCACCAAATTTAGTAAATTAAATATAAATTACCCCTCTACACAAATTCTATTACTATTATTTAAATTATTGATATGTTTCGCGCATTATATTTCACTTATATATTCATGGTAATTCTATTATTAATGAAATCATAACATTACTTTAGAAATACGTAGGCTTATGTCCCATAGACAAATACATATGCAATCTCTCTGTCTCTCTATCTCTCTCTCTCTCTCGCTCTCTCTCTCTCTCTCTCTCTCTCTCTCTCTCTCTCTCTCTGTATGTTTTTTTACAATAGAATACATAGATGCATATGTATAATACGAAAGAATTACATATTAAAACGTATATCAATGCAATGCATAGATCTACACTTACACAAAAAGGAAGGATATTTTCTTTATTTATAAAAGATTAAATTTTTGCATATTTTTGCATAAAATTTAATACTACTACGATAAAAATATCCACTTATATCTCTACAAAATTTTATTGATAACAGGCCGAGTGATTCCAAATTACCACTAGACATATAAAAAAAACCAGCATAAATATCTTTTTAATTTCATAGATCAAAAGGAAAAAAAGGTAATTACATTTTGGATAATAGAACAACCCTTAAAAAAATACAAAGTGACCAGCGTGGAAAAAGTCTCTTTCGTTTGAAAGAAATTTTATTCAACATGATCTAAATGTTTCGAAATTATCGCTGGTCAAAAATTTAAAAAAAATGCGTCGAATTTAGTAGCTCCTTATTTTTTGAAGTCGGTAAAAATAAAAATCATTTTAAATGTACTGAAAATGTGTATTTTTAAAATTATTTCCCTTTTTAATTTGATTTTTCTAAAAAAATTTTTTTCCTTGATTTTTTCAAGTTTATTTGATATAATTTATACATATATAATTATTATATATAAAACAACGGTGAAACACGTTTATATATGAATAATTAAATAATAAGCGTTAAATAATTTGATCATAAGGATACAATGCAAAAAGATCAAAAACATGAAATAATCAAAAAAATTTTTATCCACTTTTCAAGACTTCCTTCGTTTGCCTCCGTACTGCTCTCTTTTTTGCATAAAACGTTCAAAATACCTTGATGTACATAATTTTTATATGCGCTCAAAATCACTTGGTAAGATTATATACAAAACCTCAACATTTCTATATCTACAGCGCACAGTGTGATTATATGTCATACCGAGTGATTCAAGCAAAATTCTAAATGCGAAAAGAGAGGGAGGGAGGGAAGCAGTGGAGAAGCAGAGAGAGAGAGAGAGAGAGAGAGAGAGAGAGAGAGAAATGAAAAACCGAAGGGAATTAAAGGAGATTATCGGATATTAGTGGGTATTGCCTATAGTACGTGCGCGCGAGGTCAACCGATACTGCTGCTTCCCTGTTTCTTACTCTTTCTTACTTGTTCATCAACACAAATATTGCAGAGCCCTGCGTAGCAATCTATCCGTATATATATACTTTTTTCTTGGTATTGTTACTAAAGCAACTTTCTACTTTGCCTTCATTTTTTTGTTGATTTTACAAAAAAATAGCCGATCATCGTTTCCTACCAACTAAATACGATAGTCCAAGTAGAAGTCGTCCCGAAAAAGCTAGCATCGCTTTCTAACGACGAAACACAATACTCCCCGTAGAAGTCGTTCGAAAAGACATGGTATCGTATTTTACCGTTCCAACACGAATCTCCCCATAGAAGTTGATTATATCATACCTGGTTGTCGTTTTCTATCAACTAAATACAATATTCCCCATAGAAATTGCTTAAAGACACCTGGACATCGCATTCTATCATCCGAACACACAAGTATCTATAGAAATCGTCTTGGGGCGACGGGATATCGTCATCAACCGCCCGTACATGCCAATACGATATTTCTCAGTAATAACCGTATTGAAAATTTGTATATATAATATGTACAATATAATATACATACAATATATATTACATATTTCGTATATTTTCATTTTGTCAATTAAATACCGTGAATATTTTCGTAGTGATGCCAACTGAAATTCAAGCAAAATGGTATGGCGAATAGCATATTTTTTAAGGAGACGATGGATGGATATTGCATTTTTATGCAGAAGTATGTATATACGACGGTGGATTGATAAATTTCCGGCCTAACCAAGAAAAACAACGTTTTTAAGAATTTTTTTTTAATTTCTCAACATAATCTCCTTCAAGGTTGATACATTTCTCATATCGGTGTTCTAGTTTAGTAATGCCTTCTCTATAGACTGATTCGTCAAGCTCCTAAAAATACCCATTTACAACTTCGATTACTTCTTCATTGTCCGCAAATCTCTCATCGCCAAGCCATTTTTTAAGGTTAAGAAACAGATAATAGTCACTCGCGGCTAGGTCTGGAGAGTAGGGAGGTTACGGAGTCAATTCAAACTTCAGATCGTTGATTTTAACCATCGCAACGATTGACGTGTGTGCTGGTGCGTTATCGTGATGAAACAAGTTTTTTTTCTTTGCCAGATGAGGTCGTTTAATTTTCACTGCGTAGCTCAAACGTTGCAATAAGTCTGCGTAGTATTGACCAGTGATAGTTTTACCCTTTTCAAGGTAATCAATGTATATAATACCTCTTGCATCAAAAAAAAAAAAAAAATAGTAGCCATAACCTTGTGCGCCGAAAAAATTTTTTGCCTTCTTTGGAGTTGGTTCCCCTGGTCCAATCCACTGTTTAGACTGTTGTATGGTTTCAGGAGTTTAGTGGTGGACCGAAGTTTTGTTAATGGTTACGAATCGACGCAAAAACTAAACGTAGATTTACAGGAATGCTGCTTAGAGATTTCATTTGTCGTGAATAATCAATAACTATGAATATGAATGATTATGAGTTATGAATAAACTATCTCTTTGTAAGGAGTAGCTGAGGATCTCTTGCATAGTTTTTTTTTTTTTTAAATTTGTGTATAAATCATAAACTAATGAAGATTGATTATTAGATATGTCAAGATTTAGATTATTATACAAATAATAATGTGAATTCAAGAAAAGCTTCACGTTGCTAATATTACTGAGTACAAAACGACTTATATTTGCAGCTGCTTAATTTTTTTTTCTTCGTCTGTAAACTGAAAATGAGAAAACCAGTTTTTTTTTTTAAATTGATTGTAAGTTTTTATTGTCCAGATATAATTATTATTACTTTGTAGAATCGGATATTCAATAGTTTCCTTAAAAAATGTACATTAAAATAGGATTATCCTTGCCAAGAAAATTTGAAAGTTGTATTTTTTCTTTATTAGATGTGATATAAGGCATTAGCCATTTAATCTTGATTATTTTTCTGTCATATTCTTCATATATGGTATTGTTACCGATTGTAGCACTTTTCTGGATTGTTGCATTCCTGCCGGGTCTTAATCTTACGAGAATAAATTCATCCTTCATATTTAAAACGGTTTTCTGTAATCTTTTACAAACCTCAAAATCGTATTCATAGCAATAGAAAAGTCATAGTTTCCTTGTCTACTAATCTGGGCTCTCTTTGATTCTTTATATCATAATATCGGCATTTTCAAACGTCAGAGTCTCATTGGTTAAACGAAGTTCACCTTTTCATTATACTACTCGATCCGAAATTTTAACTTTTGTCTATTTCTATTCCATAAATTTTATATCTAATTTCATTTCATCAAATAGATGATAAATAGTATTATTAACAAATCTTGATTTTATCAGCACGTTTATCGGTTTTTTGAATTTTGCCAATAATATCGATAGAACTTCTTATTGGTAAAAGACACAGATGTTGATGTTTCTGACAGAAATACGAATTTCGTCATTGTTATCAAAGCTTAGTACTGTGTATAGTTTATCTACGTTCATTTCATAATAAGCAATTCATTTTTAGAACATCGTACATTTTTTTAGAAAGCAATAGAAAACAATTGTACAAGTGATTTCATTACGCGTACTTTTAGACCTAGACTAATGAAGAGCTGAATGTTCTACCGTGTTAGCAGTCTTAATTTCATCGGTCAATTGATTTCTGATTGACATAGTGGAGAACTTAAAAATTATAAACTATTCCCAATATACCGATTTAATATGAAGTCTAATAGTAATTTCCTCTCCTCTATAATTAACCAAAGTTCGACTATTCCAATTTCAAGATGATCAATTCACATAATACGCAGTGGTAGATATATAACATAATTTGGAACTTCTATGATTTTATATCCTGAAGTGACACTGGAAAAGAATTCATGAATGGCATTAATCTTTTTGTTGTTAATAGAAGTTCCCATAATAATGTTACACTCGACTCTGAGTGCGTTGATTTTCAATATTTTCACTTGTAAACTAGTAATATGCTGAGTATTTTCCTTGAGTATGTGAGGAGTAAAGTCCAGAAGACAACCTATTGATGTTTAAGGATTAAGATCTAATCAAATACTGCACTTAATTGCATTTCTAAATCTTTTATTATTGGCTTTTTAAGGAAAATTCGATTCATTTAGACTTCCATGTGTTTGATAAAAATTGATCATATCATTAATCCGAGAGAAGGAAAATAATGCGTTTCTAAAACAGAATATCTATCTGAGAGAATCAAAGTGAAACTATCTTCTATGACTGATTGAACAAGAATAATATTCAGACAATCAAGACTTTCTTGGTAGACTTTTTATTAAGAATCGCATACAAAGGTATCCACAAATACCTCCACCAGGGGTTGACACCTTGTCGCGTGCCTCTTGTAGGCCGGTGTGGAGGCTCGTCTGGGGATCTTAGCGGCTGACCCGGTATGGTCTGGGAGGGTGCGGCCCTGCCCCAGGGCGCGCTGGGCGATAAAAGGGTGCTGATGCGGCAAACCGCCTCTCGGACGCCAGAGTAACCACTCCGGTGGGGTCCTTGAATAAGGAACCCGCGTAGGTCTCTCTCGCAGCCGGAGCTGGGCCTCGGGATTCTCGAGAACAGCCAGGCGGACATCCCAAAGGCTAAGGGTAACCCCCATTGAGTCCGGAAGGAGGCGCAATGGGTATTATATCCAATCCCCAAACCGAAGGTGGGAACTATCGTGCTGAAGGGTACCGACTTGGCCGCTGGGTAGTAGCGGTCGCAAACGATGCCTCGAAAACACTAGGCGACCTTCCCGAGTATATAGCCTTATAGGCACATGCGGGGCTCTGTGTCGGCGGACTTTTATTTCCCTATGGGGAATTGTTGTTGCATCTGCCTACCTACCGTATGACAATAAAGACAACCCCACTGGGGAGGTTTGGAGACTAGTGGAATATTGTAGAATCAACAATCTTCCAATAGTCCTTGGATGTGATGCAAACACGCACCATAGGATGTGGGGGAGTACTAATACGAACCCAAGAGGTGCTAAACTATTAGAGTATCTTGCGGGCACAGACCTCGAGATATTCAATGTGGGCGACACCCCAACGTTCAGAAACAGGCTAAGGGAGCAGGTAATAGATATAACTATCTGCTCAACTGGGTTAGCTAATAAAATCTATCGATGGAGAGTGGAGGAGGTGGAGACACTCTCGGACCACTCTCTGATAACTTACTCGCTGGGGACACCAAATGAGGAGGAGCCAACCTGGCTGCGCGATCCTAAGCGCACAGCCTGGGAGGGCTACAGAAGGTCCGTTGAAACTGCTTTGAAGGGACTTCACTGCAGAGATCAGGGACAAACGAACGCTCGAGAACGTCGCGAAGTCCATTAATGACGCTATCAAACACGCCTTTGACGAGAATTGTCGCCCAAAACGGGCGAGACCGAAGGGTGAGGTTCGATGGTGGAATAACAAACTGGACTACCTGAAAGAGAAGCCTATGGTCCTTCGGAAGATAGCCAGGAGAAAAGGTAGGGATTCTGATTGGACTGCATACAGAGCGTCCAGAGACAACTACAGAGAGGCAGTAAGGTCAGCCAGAGAGATAAGCTGGAGAAACTACTCTGAAAGCATATGCGAGGGTAAGGAAGCGGCTAGGCTGAGCAGAGTTCTGTAGAAGGACCCTGACGCGGTCCTGGGCACGCTGAAGAGAACCGATGGCAGTTATGCACAATCGGATGAGGAGACTTTGGAATACCTTGTCCAAGTCCACTTCCCTAGTTTCAGTAGAAATACTGAACAAGATGACGATGCAGTCACAGAAAATGACCAGTGGCCGGGTTACGCTAAACTGGGTGTTAACCGAATGGTAGCAAACCAGATTGTTACACCGGACAGGGTCAGATGGGCCGTTAGGTCATTAGGCGCATTTAAATCACCGGAAACGGATGGAGTCTACTCGGCCCTCCTCCAAAGAGCCGGGGACTGTATTGTGGGCCTGATGACAAGAATGGCGACAGCAAGCATCACTCTGGGTCACATCCCAGCAAGATGGCTGGGGACCAGGGTGGTATTTATACCTAAAGCAGGCAAATGTGGTTATACGTCCCCGAAGGATTTTAGACCCATCAGCCTGACATCTATTATTCTCAAGACTATCGAAAGGATGATTGATAGATTCATCAGAGACGAAGCCTTGAGAAAAAATCAACAGGGGGCGTCCTGTCTCCGCTCCTATGGTGCCTCGTGGTGAACGAGCTCCTAAATAAGCTGAATAGCATCGGTTGTCTGGCGGTTGGCTACGCTGACGACATAATGCTAATCGCCCGAGGACCCTTTTTGGATCCTCTAATGGGGGTACTACAGGGGGCCCTTGAAGTGGTCGAAGGATGGTGCAGACGGACCGGTCTCTCGGTTAATCCAGAGAAGACTGAGGTCATAGTCTGCACCAGGAGATTTAAATGGAATAGGAATTATGGCTTGACTCTTGGAGGGCATTCTCTAAACTTCAAGAAGCAAGTGAAATATCTAGGTGTGACTATTGATAGTAAACTATTCTGGAATAAACACCTAGAGTCTATATCTGGCAAACTGACGACCTGTCTGTGGCAGCTTAGGAGAGCCATAGGCAGGACGTGGGGTCTCAAGCCAGATATCATGAAATGAATATACGAGGTTGTCCTGAAACCCAGACTCACCTACGGGGCTCTTGTCTGGTGGGAAAGGACGGCCTTGGCGACTGCCGGAAACTCACTCAAAAGACTGAGAAGCATGGTGGTGAGGAGCATCTCCGGAGCGATTAGATCTACACCTACTGTGGCGCTGGGCATGCTCCTCGAAATAGAGCCATTCAAACTAACCCTGGCGGTAGCGGCTGTAAAAGCCCTCTACAGAGTCAAAAGATCTTTCAAAGAGGTAAGCAGAGAGGGGCCATTACGGCTCCTGACAAAAAATATAGGGTCTGCATTCCGTCCAGAAATGAATGGAAGAATGGGCTGGTAGACATCCCCAACATTAAAGAGCTGTTATATATAGATGGCTGTAAATGTAAAAGGGGTGCAGGTGCACGAGTGTACCAAAGAAGTAACGGAAAGGGCACAAGTTTCCCTTTGGGGAAGTAACCTACCGTTTTTCAAGCCGAGCTAGTGGCAATTCTGCGGGAATCTGAGATGGCTGCGGAAGCGGCCCTTGACACCCACATATGCCTCTGCTCAGACAGTAAAGGCGGATTGCAAGCTTTAAGCAGTTACCCAACTAGATCCAATCTAGTCAAGGACTGTTACGAGGCCCTCAATAGACTGACGAATAAGACAAGGGTCACGCTACTATGGGTACCGGGCCATTATAGAATTAGAGGGAACATGGTGGCAGATGACCTTGCCAAAGTAGGAGCTAGAACTCCCTATAGCGGCCCTGAGCCGGCTGTAGGGCTCTGTAACACCCTCATCAAGGGGGAGATAGAGAGGTGGATAACGGAAGAAAATAGCCGACTATGGGAAACAAATGGAGAGTGCAGGCAGATTAAAGCCATCACTTCCACAAATAAAAGAAAAGATTGGACCAGGGTTATCCTTGACCTCAATAGAAGAAATGCAAAAATGCTTATGCGATCCTCACAGGACACGATAAGACTAACGCCCACATGTGCAGAATGGGTCTCGTGAGAGACCCCTTCTGCCGTTTTTGCTACGCGGAGGATGAAACCCCCGAACATCTTCTGTGCTACTGCCCAAATATATCTGAGAAAAGGCGGCAACATTTTGGGGCTGCCTACTTGGAGGTTGAGGACATTAAATCCAGCATGACGACCGGAATAATTTCAGTCTGGGAGGCCTGCCGTTTATAGCGGCTGCTGGTTAAGGGAGGGACACAAAGGGTTTACCCATGCGTTCGGAGGCCGGGAAGGACCAACTCCTTAGACTAAATAAATAATAATAATAATAATAATAATAATCCACAAATAAATGAGTCGAATTCTGATATCTTTGATAATTGTATTTTACTTCATTCAAATTCAAATATTTCACGAAATCTATGGGAGCTCTTAGATCACCAAAAACTGCCAAAGTATACTACATCAGAACCTCTCTTTTGACAACACACCCGATGAAGACCTTTATTTCGTAAATCATCGCGATTAAGGGGGCATCTCTAGTCTTTTTGCATAAATTTTTACGATTTTTTTCTTGCAGTAAACTTTATTATTACACTGCAATTTTTTTTATATTAAAAAAATACATTTTGAAGTGTGCAAAAAAAATTTTTTTTTTAAATTTTTCATCCAATATGGCCCAGATATGACTGCCACAATGAAGCTTGCTTTTTTTGGCTGACATCATATCTTGACACAGGAAGCTCTGAAATGAAAAATTCAAAAAGCATATTAAAGTATAGGAAAGTGGCTATAGCCCGTACTAAAATCAAGAAGTTTAAGTAAAATAAAAACAAAATGGCGGGCTTTTCTAATTTTCGGATTTTTTTTGAGGTTATGTTGTTTAAAAAAATGCTCAAATGTAATCGAATATTCATAATTCTGGTACGGGCTATAACTATACATGTGACGAATAACCTCTCAAAATTTCAGCTCAATTGGTTGAATAGTTTTTGTTAAATCATGTCAGCCAGGTCAAAAAATGTTATTTTGAAAAAAACGCGTTTAAAATAATTTTTTGAAAACCTGTGTAAAAAATGAAGAAATAAACCTCTTACACTCAATCCGCGATACCAGCTCCAGACATAATTCCTTCCTGGTCCTCAAAAAACTCATTTTCGTGCGCCTTAGCCTTTCTAAGCTCGAGTCGCCGTTCTTTTCAAGCTTCAATGCTGCAACGATTTCCTTGCTTAATTCTGTTTTCGTCCTGTCTCTGCGCAAAATCCACAACTACGCTGCCAATCGAAATAGCCATGGTTTCCATGATTTTTAAGAAAGGTAAAAATCCTTCATTGAAGACGCACACAGCACAATAGGTAGCAATTTCAACAATTTTCTTCCCAGAAAACATGTGTTTTGGAGCTAAATTGCAAACACAAGCGTTGCAGCTTTCGTTGGTGTTTTGTGTGTGTGCTCCGATGCACCTTTCTAGCAGATCGTCTGTGGTAAGATTTTCATAAATCTTTTTTAATAAAGGTTGAATTTCTTCGTCTAGTGCTGGAGGGTGCACAAAATTTTTCAACTGGCCGGTAGCTTCAGCAACTCGGTATTTGCACCATGAGTCTGACCCAGCGGGATAATTCATATGTTGAGGCTTATTATCCGTAGAAATCTTGTCGTAAAAAGTTGCCTAAATAGCATTTCTCATATCTTCAGCAGAATCTGAATTTCGGCGAACAGCTAATTCGTAATATTTTCACATCTCCAGCATGACTTTATTAGTCAATGTAGCCGTTATTTTAAGCTTTTCAGTTTTTTTTGTTTTGTTCTTGTCGTTTTTTCCATCAGCACCTTTTTGTGAAGCTTCTCACGCTTTTTGAGCCTTTTTTATCTGTGTCAGTTGTTTTTTAGCATCTTTTGCTCTTTTATAAATTCGCTTTTTAACATGTAAAATACACTCCTTTTTTACGCTCAAAACATCACCATAGGGCTGTATATCTTGTAACGATGAGAAAGTCTTCGAATCGCCATCACCAATATAATATTCATAATAACTATCATGCAAATCTACAGATCTTTAGAACATTTCTTTTATACCATTAACTTCCATCGATCCCGCACTGCCTACATGATTTTCACTACAGTCTGGCTCGTGAGTTTCATACCAGTCTTGTTAAACCATAAAATTTTCCTTTCCATCCCATTGTTCACAACCTTTGCATATTCTACTTTTCACAATAACATCAAGAACTTTTCCAGAAAATTTTCCAATCAATGTAGCAATAACGACAAGAGAAGAAAAACCCCTTCGAGCCCCAGAGCCGTCACCAGAAACTGTGAGCCGATTTTTTACATTACCGGCAGCCTCATTTTCTCTTTGCTCTTCACTAACTGCTTGCCTAAAAACTACTGCTTCTGCTGCTATCCAAATATAGTTTACTATTGCATAATAAGTAGCTGAAGCATATTCTTTGCTGATATCCATCATTGCACAAAAATTATTTATACCTAGCAAGCCAACACCGAGTAAACGCATCGCAAATACAAAGCGGCGATTTATTTCGTAGGAAGTATGAATTGTTGGACTGCTTGGAATATGAGTTTCTGTTTTACATTTACACGAAACTATTAATTGAAAACCTAATCCTTTTTCATTACGTTTCGAAAATGTTATATGGCCTTTACAAATTTTACAAATTAAAATGTCTTGTAGTCTTAGAAAGATAAAAAATTCACTATGACGTAATGCAACAATGGATCAACGTCCACTTCGAATGCAGGATTATTTTTCTTAATTTTTTTAGCAGATGCACTAACCACACTTTCATCACGCTCACTCGTAAATCGATTGCAACGAAAATTTCTTTTTTTTTGTCGATCAGCTCTCGAATTGCAGAATTTTGTACTTTTTTATCCATTTTATGAACTCTTTTTCCAACTATTATAAAGGAATAACTGTTTTAACAATTAAATTAAAAGAAAGCAATACTTTCAGTGCTTCAAAATATCGTTGAAAATACTCGTGAAATATATAAATACAGAAAGAAGCGGAACCAAGTATGTACCTCTCCGATCGCCAGCTGTCTGAATTGCTCCAAAATCACACTTGCGCGCGCACCAAGAATACACGCTATAGAAACATTTTTTAGAGCGCGCAAGTTAAAATAAACTATTGTACTATGTTACTATCAGTATACTAAATGCAAATCCGGTGTTTTTGGAAAAATGATTTTTTAAACCCTTAAAGGTTGCAGATCCAATATACCATTGACTAATGTGAATCATACTATTTCTCATTAAAATGGTATTTTTAAAATGCGCGAAAATTTCCTAAGTTTATAATCTGATAGTTCACGATTTGGCAAAGTTATATTGAAGTTTTGTTAACTTGTCTGTGATCGATATATGGTTTCAGAGAGTCCCATTTCACGCTGCTATGGCATAAAACAGAGACCTTTATCTAAAGCAAAAGCTTCATCATCTTTTATGTACCTTACTTTCTTGATACTCTTTCTGCGTTATTTTAGCGTCATTTATTGGTTTCATTATGCCACCAACATTTTCTACTAGAGCACTTAGTGTACTTAGTGCAACTAAGTATATAACTTTATTTATCCACCATTGTTCTTAACAGTTTTACGAATACCCTTTAATGCAAATTGAATGACATTGCGAAAATTGTTGTTTGTTTGTAATGATTTTTTTCGCTACTGTATCCAACTTGTTAAATTTTAGTTCCATTCCAGTTTTTGCCTTTCATTACATAGCACTTGCAACTGCAAAAGCATTGGCTTTCTCACCATGAGCAGAATAATTCACGTTAATACGTTGCCAAGCCTTATCAGCAAGCTTCATATTAGCAATTTATGATTATTGTTTTATTAGCACACTGTATACTGCATACGGTTATTTGATATGCTTGATCAAGCGAATTTATTACTGGATCACTTTTGTTCATTCGCTTCTTTAGAATAGTTTCTCGACCACAATCTTTATACCCAGAACGATGCATTTCAAATGGTAAGTTGATGATTACTCGAAAAAAAAAAAATACTTACTCCTAAAACTATAAAAAACTTCTACTTAAAAATACTCCTATACTTACTCTTATTACTATTACTGTCTAAATCAAAATACGTCTAAAAAAAAACTACTCTAATACTCTACTAATACTCTTTACTCTACTAAATACTACTTCTAATACTTCTATCTAACTAATACATTCTAAAAGCGAAAAAATAATCTATTTAACTCTATAACTTCTAATACTCGAAAAAATCCCTATAAAATACTCTAAAATCTAAACTAGACATCTTTAAAAAAAATACTCTAAATACGCTTAAAAACAGTCTAATTACTACTCTAAAAATTACCTATTACTCTACCTATATTAATCTAACCGTAATTACCCCCTAAAAAAAAAAAGAACTCCTAGAAAAAAAAAATACTCTAAAAAAATTTCTCTAAATCTAAAATAAGAAAAACCTAATAACTCTTACTCTCTAATTTACTCTATGCTAAATGACTCTAACTCCTAACTTTAAATAACTCTTCTAAAAAATATAATCTATACTACTCTAAAATCTATACGCTAAAGAATCTTAAAAATACTCTCCTACTCTACCAAAAATAATACTTAAATACTCCTAAAATTTACTCTAAACTAAAGTGTACCTCTAAACATCTATAAAAAAAAATTATTACTTTACTCTATCTATCAAGCTAAAATCGCCCCCCAAACTAGTCCCTAAATACTTCGTCTCTATAAAAACAAACTCCTTACTTCTACCGCTCTAAAGAAAAAATGCCCCCTTAAATGCCTCTCATACTCCCCCTACATCTATCCTCTAAAAGATACTCTACTCTATCTACAAAACAAATTGAAAAATAAATCTAACTACTATCTAAAAAAAGCGCTAATAATGAGATTACTTCTATACTCCTTAAATACTCTCAAAAAAAAAAAAAATACTTATACTTCTAATAACTTTCTACTCTAAAAAAAAATAAATACTGCTAAAATAACTTCCTAAAAATAAACTCTAAAAAAAAAAAATACTCTAAACTAAAAATACTCTAAATACTCTATACGCTAAACTTCTAACTCGCTAAAACAATTACTCTAATAAGTACTCTAAAACCCGAAATACTCTATAAAGACAACATACTCTAAAACTATAACTACTAAAATACTCTAAAACTTAAATAAAAAAATACTCTATTTAATTCTAAGAAAAAAAAAAAAAACTCTAAAAAAGACTTCTAAAAAAATAAAACTAATTATAAAATAACTTCTAAAAATAAATTAACTCTTACTCCTACAAACTATACTCTAATACTCCTAACGACTAAAATAAAAACACCTATACTCCTAAAAAAAAAGAGATACGCCCTAAACTAAAAAATCATAAAAAAAAATGACTCTAAGATTACTTCTCAAACTAAAAAAAAAATACTCCTAAAAAATACTCTAACCTTAAAGCTAAAATCTTAAAAAAAAAATACTGATTACTCTAATAAAAAAATACTCTTAAATTACCTAATCTAACGAAAAAAAAAAAAAAACTTTAAACCTAAAAAAAAACGAAATACTTCCTCTCCATTATTCCTCTACTCTATAACTACTCGTAAATACTCCTTACTCCCTATACTCTAAATAATATACTAAAAAAGACCTCCTTATACTCTGATAATGTCTATCCTACTTACTT
This sequence comes from Sycobia sp. Sy_11, assembly GCA_018907035.1. Lineage (NCBI taxonomy): Eukaryota > Metazoa > Arthropoda > Insecta > Hymenoptera > Epichrysomallidae > Sycobia > Sycobia sp. Sy_11. The sequence goes on along the minus strand of JACCIC010000178.1, from coordinate 364,198 downwards.
ACTCCTATTAAAATATACTCTAAAAAAAAAACTCTAAATGATTACTCTACACACCTACCTCTATAAGTACTCCTTAAAAAAAAAATACTCTATACTCCCTAAAAAAAAAACGAAATACTCTAACTATCGCTATACTCTATTATCCGAACCTCTCTAACTCTAAATCTAACCTCTAAAACACTCCCTAACTCTAAAAAAATACGCCCGTATATCTAAAAAAAAAAAAAATATCGTAACTAAAAAAAAAACTTAACTAGACGATTACTCCTAAAGACTCTAAAAAATAAAAAAATACTTAAATACTTACGCTATACTCTAGTATCCTATACCTATCCAATCCACCACCAAGTTTTGATTGTTGTCGAGTTTTGGGAACTATTATCTTCGATTACTATTTTAAAACTGCAGTTGAAAAACTATTAAACATGCATTGATACATTAAGGAGCGAACTTAGTTTCCGACCTTCACGTTTAGATGGCGATATAAGTAGTACAAAAAGTCCAATATGTCGGATGTAGTACTTATTTTTTAGTTTTGGCATTTGCCCATAAAATTCAATTAACAGACACCATCATTTGTGTAAATATTATAATTTTTTAATGAGTGAAAAATGAATCGCGATAAATTATTTTTTCGACATGTCCTTTTGCACTAATTTGATTTGAAAAAAGTGTAGCAGAAACATATCGAGTCTGCAAGAATTTTATGGCAAACAAGGTCGATCGCTTCCAACATGTAAAGAGTGGTTTCAGTGGTTTAGAAGTGGAGATACTGATGTTAATGACAAAGAACGTTCTGGACAACCAAAAAAGTTTGAAGAGAGTGAATAGCAAGCATTATGAAAACGAAAACTCAGCTCAAACGCAGAAAGAACTCGCTAATAAGTTACGAGTCAGTGACAGAGTAATTAGCAAAGGTTTACATGCAAAGAGGAAGATTCATAATAATGGAAATCACATCGCATTGTCTTTGCTTACCAGGAAGAAAAAGAGTTTTCTGTGGCGTATTGTGACGGCTGACAAAAAGTGGATCTAGTATGACAATCCTAAGCGCAAAAAGTCATGGGGGAACTCAGGCCAACCGTCCACATCGTCACCAAAACGAAAGATCAACGGTCAAAAGATATTGCTGTACATTTGGTGGGGCCAGAAGGGTGTGCTGTACTATGAGCTGCTAAAACCGAATGAAACCGTCACTGCCGAGGTATACAAATGCCAAATGAATGATTTGCAACAGAAATTGATCGAATATAGATCAGCAATCGCGAGTAATAGGCGCATTCATACTCTTGCATGATAACGCTTGGCCACATGTTACGAAAACCGTAAAAAACACTATGTTGAAGCTCGAATGGGAAGTCTTGCCGCATCCACCGTACTTGCCAGACATAGCGCCTTCTGAATACTACCTATTCAGATCGATGCAGCACGATCTCGTTGATATACACTTCTTACATGTTCAAGAAATGCGAAAATTTGTGGATGATTGGATTGCCTCGAAACCGCTATCGTTCTTTCGCCACAGTATAGCCATACTGACAAAAAGCTGGGAAAAAGTAATAGAAAATGATGGAAAATATTTTGATTAACTTAACTTAATCCATTTTCCATCATAAATGTCTTTTTTCCGTTAAAAAAGGTTGGGGTTTGTTGGCCTCCTAATATTTTCATCATTTATTGCTATATTTGACTTAGTCATAGGAACATGGATTTCACTGAGCAAACCATCAAACTCCTCATTACCAACTTTGATTTTGGAATCGAGAAAAAAAAGCAAATGCAACATGTAGAATTACTAATAGATAGTATACGAGCAGTATTCTACGGCCCATCAAACTGCTGAAAAACAAATAGTTGATTAGCTTTAATCACTCATTTCAATGCTCTTAGAATCGAGAATGTGTATGTTTATTCAAAATTGGTAAATCAGCCAAAATATCAATTTCTTAAAAAAACTTTAAAACCAATTTAAGGTGTTATATATTTACCGTCTAATGAACTTGAATCTGTAATACCATCAGATGACGCATTGACAATTTAATTATGATTTTTAACGATATAAGTTATGAGAAACAGGATGACGTTAGAGAAAATTTCTACAAGCTGCTTCTACTTTTGCCAGTCATATGCTCATAAACCAAAGTGCCTTATTAAAAATAATATTAATATGTTAGTAATTTATCGTCAAGATAATGTGAATGTAAATCATATCAATGATGACCATGTCAATACTGATCTGACTTTCAACGAGTTTCGAAATCTTGGTTCTAAATGATTGAAAAATGATAAATATGGATTTATTGTTATTAATAAAGATAGAATAATAGATGACGGCAGATACAGAAAAGAATTTAAGTGTTTTATAATAAAAAGAAATTAAAAAAATTAAGTATTCAGTTCAATTTTAAGCCGCAACACGACACTATGTCAGATTTTCAGAAAGAAAACAACATCCTTATCGAGCTCTTACAAGCTCGCAAGGCTATTAAAAGAAAACCTGCACTATTAAAACAGGAGAGGGAGAATCTTATGAAAGTTGTAGGTGATACATTAAAAACATTCATTACACCACTTGAGAAGCTTGTCGAATCAAAAAATTTACAATCGTCTAATCTCATTTTGAATCTGAAAATATTATGATTCCGTTGATGATTTTGCTTCATTGGATAACTGAATGATGAATTCGACATTGAAATCTATGCACGAAGAGAATGATAAAACTAATATTTTAGATGAAAGCCGCAGTAAATTCGACAACATATACGAAGTAAGAAATATTGGAGGTGTGTACATGCTTGACGATTCTGAAATTATATTTGATGATAATTAAATAAAAGTGAAATAATGAACTTATACTAATAATAATGAACTAATAAATCTAAAAAACCAGTTGACACGTTAATAAGTTCATCAGTTCGTAAAAACTATCACAGTATTCTGGATGATGGCTTTAATAATGTAATGATGGCTCTATACGCTCATCGAGGAGTAAAAAATATTTCACCAATCATCATCAACATCATTGCACCAATGTTTCGCAGAAACACTAGTTGTACAAAAAAGGAGAGGGTAGAACTCAAATAAAATATAACATATAAAATATAAAATTCATTATTTCCTTGCTCAATGGAGAATGAAGCCTTCCGTTATTTCCTCGTCGTTATTGATATATTTTCAAAATTTGCATAGTGATATGACATTCCAATAAGGTATAATTTCTATACGTATGATATTCCAGTAAGATCAAAAAGTATCAGCGATGTTACTATGGCTATGAATTAGATATTGAAACAAGGAATACCATCTAATCTGCAAACTGATTAAAGAAAAGAATTTTATAATTCTCACTTTCAAAATCTCATGAAAAAGTATAAAATAAATGTATATTTTTCACACAGTAATTTTCGTGGAAGCATATTTAAACTATTTAATAGAGCGGTAAAGATTTCAATGGTACAATTCAAGGGTACAATTTAGTAAACAAGCAATCTATAAAGGGATGGTTATCCTAGCAGATTTACTCAAAGTTTATAATTCAAGAAACCACACGCGGCACTCATCCGCATTTTTCCTTGTTTTAAAGAATAGAAGCAGCGCTTCCCGTAAATGGCGTTTATTTGGCTGGAAACTTGCAATAATTTTGCTCAATAAACTAAATGATACCGAAAGAAATGCGCAAATATAATGTTGCAAAGTTTTTGATAGATACACAAGCTACAAATATAACACATGAGGTCTTCCCGGGATCCACTCGTGATGCCATCTTTTGACACACGTTGCCAACTTATTTGTACACTCAATATATAGAGAACAAAACATACATCTATGTGACTGATTAACAACTTTGAAAAAATAGGGAATAGTTATATAAAGATAGACTGCGTTCTAGCACGATTCTCATTAGTGGGGGTTGGCCAGAATGAACATGTACCGATATGCCTATATCCTATTTACTGAGAGTATCTCCCAGGACCTGAGTATTCATTCAAGAAAGCGGGTTTTGCAGATTAAGTAACTCACTGTCCTTAAACTAAATCGGAAAGTGCTTCCTAAACAAAAACCTTTCTACTGAATTATCCTGAAGGAGAATACTCTAATACCCCCAGAGCATCAGGCTTTAGATAGGTCAGTTCTGAATTTTCATCAGCCCTTGCAAAAAAATTATTAACATCGAGTATAGGCAGCTGCGTACAATTTTTTAGAAAAAAAAATGTATGTGGGATAAAAGTAATACATTTTAATGTGATATATAGATTGTGTTGAAAATAGTTTTATACGATTCACAATAAAATACTAATTCGGAAATATTTTTCATAACCTTTTAATCATGAACATTTTAAAATAGGTATTCTAAATTTCAACAAAATTGAGTTACAGAATAATCAAAAAGAACAGTCATAATATTTCCGTCCAAAGAAGTACTTACGTATCAGTATTAGGATCATAAACTTCAACTGACTGTAAAAAAGTTGAGCCATCATATCCTCCACAAACATATAGTCTTCCGTTTAAAGTAGCTACTCCTAAACGACATCTTCTCGTTAACATTGATTTTACGATTGTCCAAGTGTCGGTTCGAGGATCATAACGTTCTACCTGATTAAATTATATATTATTATATTTGAGTTCAACTGATAAATTAAATTTATGTTAAACAGTATCAAGAAATTTGCGAACTGAATCATATATTGATAGCCCATCATGTCCGCCTAATGCATATATATATCCTTGAAAAGCTACTACTCCACCAGCAGAACGATGTTTTTTCATAGAACACACCATCTTCCATTTATTATTTTCTGGACAATATCTTTCCACTGTTTTCAATGAAGTAACACCATCATATCCACCACAAACATATATATAATCATGTAAAGCTGTAGTTCCAACAGCACTAGAATATTTACAAAAGAAAATTTAAAAACTGTGTAACATTACATATAGAATTAATAATAAACAAAATTTCATACCTTCGTTTGCAATGCATTGGTGCTATGATTTTCCAAAATTTTTGATAAGGGTCATATACTTCAACAGTTGAAAGTCTTTCTGAACCATTATATCCTCCAAAAGCATATAATTTATTTTTGTGAACAGCAACTCCAACTCGGCTTCTTAATGTTGTCATCGCTTCAGATGTTCTCCATGTTCCTAATATGTAAAATTCTATAAATATCTTAATAATATAAAAGTTGAATATTTACACAAGCTTTTATTCACCAGAAAATGGGTTATAAACTTCCACAGTACTTAAGGAATCTCCAAATTTTGTTAAGCCACCTATTGCAAAAATATGTCCCATTATGAAATTACATCGCGGTCGCATTCTAATATTATCTATTAAATATCTTCTATTAGGTATCAGGTGACAATCTTTTGCTTCATCCAGTAAGTCTCTAAAATTTAAAAATATTTTTCATTGGATGTTATAATTTTTCTATGTATAATTAGTCCTAAAAACTATAATACAATATCTTTTTATAATAAAATTGTATGGAAAATATTCAGGCTCGATTCTAATTAGACAACTGAAAGACAAAATAATAAAATTATAAAATAATAAAATGTTGTTTAAAACTTCTTTATTTATGTATGTTTTATATTATTAAATTTTCTAGAAAGTTATTATAAAAGTTTTGCAAAAACTATAAAAAATAAAATGTTCTTTAAAAATTCTGTAAAAATGTAATGTTGCTAAAATATAAAATGCTGTCTATAAATTCAATTCAGAATTCTTAATATTAATTAACAAATTCATTCTTAAACATATTTATTTTTAGAAATGATAAGACTATGGTACCTGCATTGATGTGATGTCCTAATCAGCTCTTCTTTAGCTACATAATCAACAAGATATTCAGGTGAAAGAAGAGGTAGTCTAACTAAGGCCAGGAGTTCTGGAAGATTATCTTTTCGCATCCCAACATCATACTTGAGCCACCTTATTATTGCTTGAAATACCTCTTCCTCAGAAGGTATGTTAAGATCATCATTACCGACAAGATCTCTTAAGTCGTTGAATGACAGATGGAGAAATTCCTCTGATTGCGAAACGTCTTCAAAGAAACGGTGAATGTATTCATTTGACTGCTCTAAAAGAGACGTACAACTGAGCATATCCGCAAATGTACGGATGCCAAGAACATTATGTGGATGAAAACGAGTTTTAAGAAAATTCGCACAGGCGTTCTTTACATTATGCAGACCAAGAAATGATGCGCCCACCATAATACTTTGAACATTGTCATTTGTTAAAATTATTCGGCCGCTGTAAGCAAAGTTTATAAAAGCTTCCAAAGCCCTAATAAACATTAAAAAATTACGTTAATAATTACTTTCTTACTAAACTTTCTTGGAAAAAATTTCCCACTGAATATCAATTAATTTTAATTAACTTAATGTGAAATCTCTCATTGATTCCCTAATTAATGTAAGATATTTTTTAAATCCTACAATTCGAATATTATTATTACAATTTAGAATAATATGTATTTATATTATATAAGTATATTTATCATAATCTGTAATGATACTTCTGTCTTTTCATTAGTTGCATTATTCTTCATTATTAAACGTAAACTTATATATTATTTTCCCGCACTCGGGGCGCAAAATATGATTTTCTACAGCTGTGTAAAGAGAGCAAAATACTACTTTGCTAGGAATGAAAGTGTTTATGACCGCTTCCCGACCAATAAGAAACCAGAATTGTACTTTACCCCACTTGTGACGAAAAATCAATGAACGAAACCGTGTAGTTCGGTGGGATTCTCAGTTTTCCGTGCCTGCATAATATCTAGCATTTACAATGTTTAGAATTTATGCACCACTTGACCGCAGGTTCGAACTTTTTTTGGCACTTTTAGTTAGGTATTCGGGACTTTAAAATAAAATAAGATTTATTTTCTATGTGAAATTTATTATCAAAATTCTTATAATATTGTTTTGTAAGTCTTAAACATTATTTATATCTTTTTTTAAATAGTTTTTTCAAATATTAATTTAAGAGTAGATTTTTAACAAACTTATAATCTTCAATTGATTCGTCTTATTTAATTTTAGAAGAGGGGGCTTTGCTCCCTGCATCTCCACCTCCCAGTCCTACAGCAGAGACAGACAAGCAGCAGCACATCATACAAACAGCAGAGTTTTGAGCTTACAGTAAAGTCAAATTGTAATTTGTCTGAAAAATAGAAAAAAGCGAGCTTTGCGTGTTTATAAAACATTGTTTTTTAATGGGTAAAAACACTGTAGATGCTCAGCCGTGGCTTGAAAAGCATTACCCGCAATCCTCTTCATCCAAACCAATTATATTGTCGGTGGTATGCTGAGTTTAAACGTGGTCGTACGGACACAAACGATGCAGAATGTTCGGGTAGGCCATTAGAAGCCGTTACACCGGAAAATGTGAGTGAAGTGTTGAAAATCGCAGTGAAATATCACAAAGTGAAGGTTCATAGAATTGCAAAAATGACACAGATATCATCTGGAATCGTATTTACAATCCTTTATCAAAAATTGAGCATGAAAAAGGTTTCTTCCAAGTAGGTGTCGCGATTGCTTTCAGTGAAACAAAAACAGCAACGAGTCGACGATTCAGAGAGCTGTTTATCGATATTCGTAATAAAAAAAAATACACATGGCGTGATTTTCATTGACTACCTGGAAAAAGGTAAATCGATCAACAGTGATTATTAGATTGACTTATTGGTAAGTTTGAAGGAGGATATGGCAGTAAAACGACCGCACATGAATAAGAAAAAAATCCCTTTTCACCAAGAGAATGCACTATGCTACAAGTCCCTAAAAACAAAGGCAAAATTGAATTTGCTTCTCCACCCTCCGTATTCGCCAGATGTAGCTCCTAGCGACTACTGGCTCTTTGCTGATCTCAAAAAAATGCTCCAGGGAATCAAATTTGGCTCAAATGAGGAAATTATTGCCAAAAGTGAAGCCTATTTTAAAACAGAGGATAAATCCTTTTATAAATATGGTATAGAAATGTTGGAAAGACATTTGAACGACTGTATCACTCTAAAAGGAGATTATATTGAAGAATAAAAATGATTTTTGAAAAAAAAGTGTTGTTTTCGTTGTTAGTCTTGGGACTTATTGAACGACGTATTACTTTATCAATTTTCAAATAAGAGGAAATCATTTACTTTAATGTTATGAAATTAAAATAAATTACAGATATCACCTTAAGAAAAAACCGATAATATTACAATTTTTTCAAATCCAACGAATTACATTTTATATCAGGGGAACTTATTTCGGAACTAGTATCACCTGGACCTTTAGATATAATACCTCCACGCTCTATCTAAGCGTGACTAACACATGGGGGGGGATTTGATATTGTTTAATTCTTGAGTTTGCCAATCAATTTTTTGTGCATTTCTTTCAGAAAGAAAAACGCTCTCGTATCGGAAAAGAGTATGTGACACACGGAAGCAAGGGCGTTTTCGGACTGGGGTAATTTGAGATTGATGATTTTGCCTCATTATCTCACAATGTACTTTTATATTATTAGGGGCAAACTTAGTTTCCGATATTTTTTAACGGAAACAGGCATTTATGATAGAAAATGGGTACATGTTAGCTTCATTAAAATATTTTTCGTCATTTTCTACTACTTTTCCCCATCATTTTGGTAGTGTCGCGATACTGTGGTGAAAGAATGTCAGTTCGCAATATGTAGCTGAGCGTTGTTGTGTAAGAGAATGACTTTGCGCCCATTGCTCGCAATTTCTGAACTATGTTCGATCAATTTATGTTGCAAATCATTCGGTTTTTGCAACTCGTAGTACAGCACACCCTGCTGGTCCCACCAAATGCATAACAATACATTTTGGCCGTGGATATTTCGTTTTGGTGTCGATATGAACTGTTGGCGTGGGCCCACTCATGATTTTTTGCGCTTAGGATTGTCATAGTAGATCTACTTTTCGTCACCAGTCACAATACGCCATAGAGAACTTTTCTTTTTTTGCTTGTCAAGCAAAGATAGTGCGATGTTATATCGATTCATAATGGCACTTTCGATCAAATCGTATGGCATCCATTTTCTTTCTTTATGAATCTTGCCCATCACATGTCAACGTTTGCCAACTGCTCTGTTACTGACACATAACTTATAGCGAGTTCTTTCTGCGTTTGACCTGAGTTTTCGTTCAATAATGCTTATAATTCATTATCTTAAAACTTTTTCGGTGGTCCAAAACCTTCTTTGTCATTAACATTAGTATCTCCACTTCTATATAAACCACTGAAACCACTTTTTACATGTTGTAAGCGAGGAGCTTGATCTCCATAATGTTCTTGAAGCAATCGATGAATTTCTGCTACACCTTTTTTCAAATCAAAATAGTGCAAAAGGACATGTCGAAAAAACGATTTATCACGTTTCATTTTTTACTCATTAAAAAATTATAATGCTTACACAAACGATGGCGCCTGTTAACTGAATTTTATTCGTAAATGTCAAAATTAAAAAATAAGTACTACATCCGACACATCTGAATTTTCGTACTACTTATATCGCCATCTATTCATGAAAGTCCGAAGCAAAGTTCGCTTCCTAATATGTTAAGTAAAATATATTTGAAGTAGTCCAAAGATCTAAAATTTTTCAACGCACGAGTATATAGATTTCTAAATATATAAAACTAAATCTGTAATGATCCAACAAAAATTTGTTATTTTGATACAGTATTTATTTAATAATGATTAGAAGGAAGGATCTTTTAAATGAAATTGTTCACGTAATATCTAAAACTATATTGGAATTAAAAAAAAGGGAATATGTATTCGGTGAGGGAAGTAATAAATTCAAAGATAATGTTAAAATTAAAATAATCTTTATTTAAAACCGCGAGGCATAAAAAAATCTCCACTCCTGTACGCAAAAATCAAAATAAAAAGTTACACATATACGTTAACCTAAAACACAATATTTCGATACATGTTGGCCGACTTACAAAATACTTAGATCGCACTTATGTTGGAAAACAATACTTATACAATATGGAGATTTCCACCGGAAAGAAAGTTTGCTACGAGTAGCACTCGTAGGCAAGCGAGGTCGAAAGGGGGAGGAACGCTTCGCCAAGTACCTCCTACTCCATGTCGCGACCCTGACGTTTCAGGAACGGGTTCAGCCCTCGACGCGGAACACGGCCACTGGGCACAATATGTCGCACGGGAACTTCCTCGGAGATTCGCGACGCGAAATCTCCCTAGAGCCTGGCACTATGACCCGCAGATACGTCACAACGATGATACACAAAAGTAATGCACAATAAAATCTTAATCAACGTCGCACAATAAACTAATAAATATTATTAATATATAAATCGTTAACAAAGTTACAATACTAAAATCTAAATCTTCTATACGCGACAATCGTCTAGATGAACTACTACGCGCCGCTAATGAAGAGAGAATACCGCTATATAATTTCCGCCTTAGCTGGCTCATAGCCCAAGTGCCACCGAAAAGGGACGGGGGAAGGGGCACTACCTGGACTTTGGATCGATCCGCCTTACTCCATGAATCATACCTGCGCCTTAAACAAACGAGCACCGACAATTCGCCATGTGTCGGCATAATACGATGCGCGTTGACCATATTTACACGTCGTCGGACGTTCGACAGTATCGTGCAAACAGAAATAAATCGTTCCGTATTTAGTTTTTTATATTAATATATATTTTTATCGATCTAACAGTCTTTATATTGTAATATATTATAATAAAATAATGATAGTCAGAATATATTATTTCTGATCACCCCTGAAGAATCAGAAATAGAACTTATTACAAAAATTATTAAGAGTGTGAATAAGTCTTTCCCGTTTTTTGTAAGAGATGGCGCCACCAATACTGTGCGAGTATTCAATGGTTACATATGTCATAATCAAAGCTTATTCATATGTCAACAATTCCATACTAACACATTAGTTAAAATTTTTTCGCATCATAAATTTTTGATATCGTGAAAATGTCGAAATTTGAGCCGAGTCGACGTCATTTGCGGGAAGTTTCACTTTATTGGTTCAGTTTGAAAAAATCTGCTGTCGAGACGCATCGATTGCTTCAGGAGGCTTATGGAGAAGGTTGTGTCGATGATTCAAGTGTTCGCGGATGATTTCGACGCTTCAAAAGCGGTGATTTCGAAGTGGAAGACAAGGAGCGTTCCGGGCGGCCGCAAATCTTTGAAGATCGAGAATTGGCGACTTTGCTTGATGAAGATTCTTGTCAAACGCAAGAAGAACTTGCTGAAGCATTGGGAGTTGACCGAACAACCATTTCCAAGCGTTTGAAAGCCATGGGAATGATCCAAAAGCAAGGAAATTGGGTGCCGTACGAACTGAAGCTGAGAGACGTCGAACGGCGTTTTTTCACTTGCGAACAGCTGCTTCAGCGACATAAAAGAAAGGGTTTTCTGCATCGTATCGTGACTGGCGATGAAAAGTGGATACGTTACGATAATCCGAAGCGAAGAAAATCATGGGGACTACCCGGCCATGCATCATCATCGACGGCCAAGCCAAATATTCATGGCGCCAAGTTCATGCTCTGTATATAGTGGGACCAGCTAGGTGTGGTTTACTATGAGCTTCTGAAACCGAATGAAAGGATCACAGGCGAGGTCTATCGACGACAATTGATGCGTTTGAGCCGCGCACTGCGAGAAAAACGGCCACAATACTCCGACAGGCACGACAAAGTTATTTTGCAACATGACAATGCTCGCCCACATGTTGCACCGCCGGTGAAAACATACTTAGAAACGCTCAAATGGGAAGTCCTACCCCACCCGCCGTATAGTCCAGACGTTGCTCCGTCTGATTACCATCTCTTCAGATCGATGACGCATGGCCTGGCTGACCAGCACTTCCATTCCTACGAGGAAGCCAAAAAATGGGTGGATGACTGGATAGAGGCCAAACCGGTCGAATTTTTTCGCAACGGGATTCGTATGTTGCCAGAAAGATGGGAAAAAGTTGTAGCTAGCGATGGCCAATACTTTCAATAATTCATTTGTAACCATTTTTTCACAATAAAGGCTCAAAATTTGAAAAAAAACGGGAAAGACTTATTCACATACCTGATAATTAAATTAAAAATTATAAAAATAACAATAATAATAACATTACTTAAAATTTTAACTTAAAAAATAAAATTAAAACTCAATTGGATTAAAAATTAAAAAAAAAAAAGAAAGTAAAAATAAAAATATAAATAATAAAAATAATAAGAATAAGTTATATTCCATGTTAGAAAAGGATAACATGCCTTCCCCTATCACCTTAAATTTAAATTCTCCTTTGGTGTTCAACGTTTCCAATTGCTACCATTCATATTTAAGTGCTGAGTTATTAATTTAATTCAAAATAATCGACATAAGTAAAATTTTTAATTTTTAATTTATTTAGTTTTTTATAATATTAAATGCATTTTTCACCTCTACAGCCAGCATGACCCTGCTTGAGGCTGAATGGTTATCGCGTCAAGTACATGGTATTGCATGTGAAGATGATGTAAAAAATTCTGATTTACACAAACTTACTCATAACGCAGATATTCACTTTAATTTCGTACGTAAGAAATATGAAAAAAGTATAATAAAGGTACTAGATATGTCAAGGAAATTTTGATAGGTTAAGATTCTTGTAAAATCTTTATTAATAGATTATTTAAAAATATTCTGTTACGCAGTAGGACTTTTTAGTTGAATTTGAAAAATTAAATAGATATATAATATAAACTGTATTCTACGGGCTAAGTGTCTCGGGATCTTTGGTGGCGTCGGCGGCGCTGGAGTTGAAAAACGGGGGAACGGGGATTGAAAATGACGAAAGTCCAACTCCATTTTCTTTCAGAACTAACGATCATTTATTAATATAAACTCGCGAACTACAAATATTTATTCACAATAGGAACGACCGTATAATATCACGATCTCGCGAAGATACATTCATCAACTTTTCGCGCGGCGACGACAAACACCACTGAGCGGGTTCGGTTCCGCGAACATAGATGGACACGGCAGGGAGGGGAAAGGGGGGACGCGACCCGTAGTGAATCTAGCACGAGACGCTCACGCGCACGGCCGTACGGCAATGCGCGCGCTCATACCGGGACGCGCACTTCACTTATAAGCAATATCAAAGAGGCTACTTGCCACTGAGTCCTCGGCACCGCTGCTTCCTCGCATGCTGGATATCCTCTCGTTCTTCTCTGGATTAGTCTTCTTCTTGCTCTCTCTTTTGAAAGCTTCCTTCCTTCCTTCTGTCTCTTTCTCTCCATATGTTTTCGGAGCGAGAACCTGGATGATCGTGAGGACGTTCGCTCAGTCTTACGTGGCTGCGGGGAATACTCTGATAAAGACACAGGTGGATCATCGGGATGCAGATGGCGTTGGTAGATAATAGGATCGAGAGAGAGAGAGAGTCGTAATGTTTTTGATGGTTCTCTCCTCAGTAGCACTATCTTGTTAGGCAGCTCGGGAGAGAAGAAGGATTCTCTTCACAACTTTCTCCTTCGTGCCTGTACGCCGCACGATTTTCGTTTCCACGCACGTGGCCAACATTCGGTTTCACAACCGCGGACCGTAAATTTCGCCGATCACAATACATATAGTAAACTAAAGTGTCAACTTACGGTCTCAACATTTTTTATTCAGCGTAGTTTATTATATTGTGACCAAATTTCCCACAAAATTCTATACTAATTTTGTAAACATGGATATTTTGGAATAAGGTATTAAAAACAAATAAATGAAATAGAAATCTATATATATATATATATATATATATATATATATATATATATATATATTCACGTGCGCGCACACACACCTACATACATATGCACGTGCGCGTGCACACGCACACGCACACGCGCGCGCGCAAACACACATACACACACACATACACACACACACACACACACATATGGTGTCCCAGATATAACTGCTTATATTAGCAGCATGGTATTGGAAAGGAAAAGTTATGTATAAACATTAGTATTCATGTATGTCCATTTTTAATAGTTTTTGCAGTACGGGCCTATGCCTGTGAGCCAATCAGGGCTCAGAGAAGTGGGTCATCGCCTCCAAGCGAGAAAAGGGAGGTCAAACGAAGATAAACGAGGCGAAGTCGAGAAGACACGGTAAAGACCAGTAGTTGTTATATTTCCTGGCCATGGTCAACACTCGCGTAACTGCTTGGATATACGGATGCATTGGTATATCCAATGCATCCGCTTGGAAATACGGAAGCGAGGTTTACGCGTCTATGAATAAAGATTATGTTTCATCCTCTAATGATCCTTACCCATATTTTTTGTCAAGCTATCCTTTTATATAATAGCCCACTCGACTACTTGGAAATAATGAAGAAAAGGTGGACGTTTCGCTGGCACGGACAAACTGAATTTTCAAAATGCTACAAAGATTGAAAAATAGATGTTTGAGAATAACATTCAAAACTGGTAAAAATACTGAATGCAAGGAACTTTGAATGGTAAAAATCTGATTTTTTGGACTCTAGTTACATATATAATCGTATAAAATAATTGTTCGCGGCATGTGCGCCTTATGCGAGAGAGAGAGAGAGAGAGAAACACAGAGAGAGAATGAAGAATAGAAAGCGGGTCCATTGGGGGCACTCTAAGCGGTCAGATGTGCCCGTGTGAGAGAGTGGCGACGGCGAACGTTCTCCGGTAATACAGTGAAGTCCTGGGAAAGGTGTCTGCGCGAGGAAGTCCGCGCGGACTACGGACTTTATATTACAGCTTTTCTTCTTCAAGCTGGATTGGCTCTCTGCATACATGAGCGAGAGGAGGGGTCTTTTCCTCTGCGACGATTACCGAAATTTCGCGGACAGAACTTCAATTCTCTTTTAAACTTGGAGGCGTTCGGTGCTACGCTTTTCCTTAGCTATTTCTAGTTGTTCCGGGTTTTCGTAAACTGTTTTCGATATTGCGTGTGTGCTGAGTATTGCTACCATTGCTTTAGTTACCAAGTGATACTGCGTGTGCGCGGATTTGTGATACCGTTTGTCGTCCAGTGAGATTGTGTGACTTGTGTGAAGGCCTTTGCTTGCGCGGAGACGCAGCTACCAGGGAATAGCGACAGGAGTTCCTGCTGCGTTATTAGAGGACAGTCGTTCATCTGAGGTGTTGCTAACCCCATTTTTCTGCCCTCTGCTCGGCAACGTCGGCGCATCGCAGTGTTTAGTCCGAGACGTCGGAGTTGTGATACGCCCAGAACCATTGCAACATGTTCCCTTACAATTATGTGTGCGTGTCTTGAAACAAGTGTTGCCATTCTACATATTGCCGTTCGGAAAAGTATTGTTAATAATCCGCTTTCTTAGTATTAGAGATTATATATATATACTAGATTATATCTAGTATATATTTAAAATACTAAGTTTCACTAAAAGTAACTTCAATAATCTTCACTAGAACTACTCATAATATATTTTATAGCATAAGTTCAGTATATTTATTATATATTATTTATATTATAGCACCATTTTTTCGTTAGGCTCTGTAAATCCTATATTATAGCATTTAAATGGCTTTTCCCCCACTCATGACTGAAGTTTTTTATACTGAATAAATTAATAAATATTTTTTTATTGGTCTTACAGTCCAATCAATTCCATCCAAAAATAAAATAAAATAAAAATAAAATAAAAATAAAAATAATAATAAAAAATAAAAAATAAGAAATAAAAATAAAAAATAATAAAAATAAAATAAAAAAATAAAAATTAAAAATAAAAATTAAATTAAAATTATAATGACAGTCAGACTGTCCTTGTTTATATAATAAATAATAATAATAAATAATAATAATTATTTATATAATAATTTTATTATAATTTTAATTTAATTTTTAATTTAATTTTTATTTTTAATTTTTATTTTTTTATTTTATGTTTATTATTTTTTATTTTTATTTCTTATTTTTTATTTTTATTTCTTATTTTTTATTTATTATTATTATTTTTATTTTTTATTTTTATTTTATTTTTATTTTTATTTTATTTTATTTTTGGATGGAATTGATTGGACTGTAAGACCAATAAAAAAATATTTATTAATTTGTATATGGGCAGTCGACAGAAGTACAATTCAATTATACTGGATAAATGCTATAGTTTTTATTATTTGATTAAAAAGTTAAGTTAATTTTTGTAAATCCTGCATTATTTATTTGTTTACTGCATGCCTTTATAATATATCTTCGAACACACAATTACTCGTTTTAATGCATTAAAGATAAGAATAATTTTCATTTTGCTTTTTAATCTTATCAAACTAAACAATAATTATGAAGGCATTGCGCATAAGCCCTATAAAATCATTTTATCCTATTTTTTTCAATCAAATTTCCTAGCAATCAGTATTTTTGCCAGTTTGGAATGTGATTATTAAATATCTATTTTGCAATCTTTGCAACATTTCGACAATTTAGTTTCACTTTTGTTTTTATGAAACATGTGTGTGCACTCGCGGTCAGTTCGTGCGCGCCGGCGCGCAGCCGCAACGTTTCCCACCCCCTTATTCAGGCAGCAGCTTTGGAATCTCTTACATTAAATTAGAATTATAAATATGTTAATAAATAAGAGATTAAGTTGAGTAATTTTTACTCTGATTTTAAACTTAAAATTTTCTGCATTAATTTAAAAGATGAGGTTCTTACATAAAAGTTATTTTATATGATTTAAATGTTAATTTAAACTATTTACAGCACTAAATAGTACTTAAGATGTACAGAATAAATAATATAAATTAAATAAAAGACTATAACAATATATTTATTTATTTATTTCTTTACTTGTTGATATACCATTTGTTCCAGTTTGACCCAGGCTGCAATTAAATTTCACGGGTAAACTAAGTCGGTATTTTTTTGTTCGTATATTAGTACCACCTTTTTTGTTGTCCGTGTGAAATTTGAACGCCATATCTTCATTAGTGTGTGTTTGTCAGCTGTTTTTTTACGACGCCGAAAGTTTGGCGATATTGACTATGGACACATAGTACGTTCCCCGAAGCGGATTTTTGAGTTTCGTAAACAGGAAAAAAGTCACAGAAAGACAAATCTGGAGAACACGGTCGCTGAGCGATGACTTTCCTTTCGTGTTTGGCCAAACAATCAGACACAATCATGCTGGAATGTGCCGGCGCATTATCATCGCGAAAAAACCATGAATTGTTTGCAAACAAATCCTGTCCATTATGACGAATTGCTTCATGTAGACGTCTCAAAACGGCCAAGCAGTACTCCTTATCGTTTGACCTCTGGGAAGGAATTCATGGTGAAGCACCTCGTGGTAATAAAAAAGACGATGAGCATCACGTTGATTTTCGGTAGATGGACGACTTGCACGAGACAAGTTTTGGACGACTTCACGACCTCCAGTGAATGCTATATGCCACTCAAATACTTACATTCACGATAAAGTAGACTCCCAAAAACACTTCTGCAACATTTTCAACGATTCCGTAGTCGTAATTTCAATGGGAAAACAAAATTTCAAGCAAATTTGATGATTAACTTTTTTTCCATAGTCAATGTCGCCAGACAAACTTTTTGCGTTGTAAACAAACAGCTGACAAATACACTAATGAAGATATGGCACTCAAATTTCGCACGGAAGTCAAGAAAGATTGTACAAATATAGGAAAAAAATTTTTTTTATTCTTTCTTATACTATTCTTTGCCGTGTTCCCTTGGCTTCGCCTCGTTTACCTTCGTTTGATCTCTTTTTTCTCGCTCAGAGGTGATGACTCACTTCTCTGAGCCCTGGTCGGCTCACAGACATGGGCCCGTACTGCAAAAACTATTAAAAATGGACCTACATGAATACTAATGTTTACACATAATTTTTCCTTCCGGATACCATGCTGCTAATATGAACAGATATATCTGGAACACCGTATATATAATATGTTTGTGTATGTGCGTGTGAAGATATATATATATATATATTTCATTTATTTGTTCTTTATACCTTATTCCAAAAGATCCATGTTTATAAAATCAATATAGAATTTTGTAAGAAATTTGGTCACAATACAATAGACTACACTAAATAAAAAATGTTGAGACCGTAAATAGACAGTTTACTTTACTACATGTATATATCTATTCGATTTTTCAAATTTAACTACAAAGTCCTACTGTGTTACATAATATTTTTAAATAATCTATTAATAAACATTTTACAAGAATCTCAGCCTATTGAAATTCACTTGACTTATTTAGTACCTTTATTATACTTTTTTCATATTTCTGGGATATATCTGGGACACCGTGTATATATATATATATATATATATATATATATATACATATTCTACTTCAAATTGAAAAGTCTTACTCATATTTGGACGCAGTTGTATAGATATCTATAATTTAAATATAAAAAAATACTTACATAAATGAATAAGATTATACTATAACGGGCAGCATTAAGTTATCAAATATCTCCCTTCCGGCTTTTTGTGAATTTCGCGTCTATGTATAAAGGGCTACAGAGCTCGTATCTGGCAATACTATACATCATTTGAAAGGTCTTGACATAACGTACAAATCGACGCTATGCATGATTAGTTTGGATATTGCTTCAAAAATTATAGACGTGTAAATATGGAGTTCACTAACACCGAAATTCGCGCTATTTTAAAGTTTTCCTTCGCCAAAGGCAAATCCGCTAGAGAAACCTTTCATGAGATTAATGGTGTTTTGGGGGATGGCACGCTATCACTTCGAACCGCAGAGAAATGATTTCGACGATTCAGAGCCGGTGAAAACGACACCATGGATAAGTCAGCTGGCGGAAGACCTGTGACGACGAATACCGATCCAATCATGAAATTTATCGAGTTCGACCGGCATGTGGCATCTCGTAACATCGCCCAGGAGATGAGAGTTAGTCACCAAACCATTTTAAACCATCTGCAGAAGGCTGAATACAAAAAGCTTGATGTTTGGGTGCCGCATGATTTGACGCAAAAAAACCTTCTGGACCAAATCAACACCTACGATGTGCTGCTGAAACGAAACGAACTCGACCCATTTTTGAAGCGGGTGGTGACTGGCCACGAAAAATATAATACACATACGACAATATCAAGCGAAAATGTGATCCAAGGTCGGTGAACTGTCCCAAATAGTGGCCAAGTCGGGATTAACGGCCAGGAAGGTTTTGCTGTATGTTTAGTGGGATTAAAAGGGGAATCCTCCACTATGAGCTGCTCCCATATGGCCAGACGCTTAATTGTACCATCTACTGTGAACAACTGGACCGCTTGAAGTAGGCTATCGATCATAAGCGTTCACAATTGACCAACAGGAAGGGTGTAGTGTTCCACAACGCCAGACTACACACTTCGTTGATGACTCGTCAAAAGCTACGGGAGTTCGGATGGGAGTTTTTATCGCATCCACCATATAGCCCGAACATAGCGCCAATTGATTACCACCTGTTCCAGTCCATGTCGAACGCCCTTGGTGGTGTAATGTTGGACTCAAAAGAGGCTCGTGAAAAGTGGCTGTCCGAGTTCTTCGCAAATAAGGAAAGGGGCTTCTAAGAGAGAGGTATTATGAAGTTGCCGTCTAGATGGAAACAGATTATCGAACAAAACAACCCATATTTGAAGCAAATCCGACCACTATAACACTTTTCATAACGCATTGAATGAAGGGCAAAAAAGCGGAAGGCAGATATTTGACAACCTAATATATATATATGGATAAATCCAAACTTTCTGGGATCCACCTTTTTTTTACATAAATCAAACATTTACATTTATAATTAACTATTTTAAGAATTTTTTTTTTAATAATTGCAAAAAAAAATTATAACGAAAATTGCTTTTCTGGGAAGTGTGCGGTATCTATTCGAATTTTCCGGGCATCCCCGAAAATGAATGAGGACTTTCTGGGCATCCGAGAAAATAAATGAGGACATTCTGGGCATCCCAGAAAATACTACAATAATTTTTTGGGAATCCCAAAAAGTGTAGTATGATGCTTTATAGTCAAAAGAATAAAATAGATGACTATAATTTGTGAGCATTTCAAAAAATCACTTTTTAATAAGTTACCCCACTCTAAAAACGTAAAAATAGTTCTCTTTCAAAACTTCGCATATGGAGAGAAGGTTAAAAGAACAATATGGATGAAGGATTGTTATTAAGAACATATTTAACTAAACAAAAATTTAATCATACATAATTAAAAATTGCTGCTTGAGAGTGAATTTTTTAAACAGTCCATCGATTCGTACATTTGCCGTCGATGTTGATACAAATCAAATTTTTTACATCTTCCCTGGTAGAAATTCATTCTATTTTTAAGGTATAAACAAGGTATTTTCAAATGAAGATACCTAGTAACGAGATATATTTGTTCGGTAGTAAATTGGAAAACATGTAACATTTTTTACGGTCATTCCGTCCGATTTATAGTTACATTTTTGAAGCTATTTTTTAGGTATTTAATAGCTATAATAGTTAGTTTAGAGTAAATATATTTTACGTTTCCAATAAAGTTACCTTGCAAACAAGTATGTTTTACCTATTGAAACTGAAATTATTTTTAAAAATAGAAAATAGGTTGTTTTTATTCCTTTTCATCTAGTTACTCCCTAGATAATGGGCAATTAATATTTTGGTTATGGAATATCGTGTGTGTGCGCGCGCGCGTGTGTGTATGTGTGGTTATGACTAAACTTTATCTTAAAACAAGGTTAAGCGAGGTATAACTTATAACCTAGCTAAAAAATTGATATCATTATTAGGCTTTCTTATATAAACTCATTGACTTTAATCATGATTTTATTAATTAATCATAAATGTTTATCAAGTCCATTTCGAAAATTTTGAAGTAATATATAAGTACGTTGGTTCTATATACCTTACACATCTAAATACATATACAACGCGTTGACAATAGCTTACACATTCATATTCAATATATGTTATACTTATGTGATGTTATAATCGGGCTTATATACTAACCAAGATTATGTTTTACCACTTGTGGGTATGGCAAATCATTAAATATACCGTATGAACACTCTCCATAAATTCAAGTTACGAATTATAGTTATGAACTCAGCATGATTTTTAATTTAAAAAATTTATTTTATAAATAAATAGGGTAGAATTAATAAAATCAAATAAATTAACTAAAATTAATAAAATTAATTAAACAACCAATGAAGCCGGTATAAGACATCAAAAAATAGAATTTTTTAATTAATTGATTCATGCGAAATTTTAGATATTAAATAATAAAAGAAAATATTTCCAAAACTAATTTATTACGTATAATTTTTAAGATGACCAAATCGAAGGACAAGCAGACTTTATTATTACTTTGTAATTTTTTTAAATTATTAGTTTCCATATCTTATGATTTTTCTTTTATTAAATCAACAACATAATGTTATAATATTATATAAATATTAATTGTTAAATAAATTGCTCATTTACTAACCAGAAACAAGGTTAAAAACAACCTACCCGTGCAGAAATCTACTCGGCATATCCCTAGTTCGGGCTAGATCCTCGTCAGTATTACTGATGATTTTCTCATGTAGGTAAATCTCGCCAGATCCGAGTTAGATTTCCCTTCGATCATCTAATAATCATCTTATATTATTACTTTCTCGACTTTATTCAGATTTCCTTATCTTTTATTGATTCTTGAAAGAAATACGTGTTTTGTATAGTCAAAATTTTACAAGCAGAAAACTTAAGGAAATGATTAGGATTTCTATCTTGGTTTTAGTTAGATTTCCTTAACTTCTCCCTATTTCGGAATGAATGACGTTTTTCTAAGCATTTCTAAGCATTCTAAGATTTTCGTATAGTAAGAGAAGTAAGGAAATGGTTAGGCTTTCTATTTTGATTCTAGTTAGGTTTCCTCAACTTTTTCTAATATTGGAAAGAACGATGTTTTTTCTAGTCAAGCCCTTATGTGTACAGAAATTATGTTTATATATATATATATATATATATATATATATATATATATATATATGTATATAAATGAACGAGTGAGTGTGTGCGTGTATGTGCGCGCGCGCGCGCGTGTGTGTGTGTGCATATTCATTTATATATATATATATATATATATATATATATATATATATATATATATATATATTGTAACCGTCCCGATCGACGGTCCCTGCGTTTAAAACCGCGTGCGAGCGTAAGTGCGAGTAATACAGTCGTGCTGCCAAAAGGGCGCGCGCAACGCGACGCTCGAACGAAAAAGAAGCGACGCCTTCTTCTCTGTTGAGACGCGGTGAGAGATCGACGCATTGTTCACCCGTATCGTACGTCGCCTCAAGCCCCGTCGCTACTATTGAGGATTATCAGCCCCGCCCCGTGAGTGGCTCGTGTCCATTCTCTAGCGCATTACCTAGAGCACGACTTAAGGAAAACAGAGGAGACCTTGCGAACACCGAGTTCAGCGCCTCGGCGATTTTCGCCGCGCCAAGTGTTTGCACCGGGAGAGCGCGTAGCTCCCCGAGCGCCATTTCAACACCAACGCCGCCGCAGCCGCGGCCGTATACACGACAGGAGTCGTATGTGATCGGCAGCTCGAGAGCCCTTGCTCTCCTCCACCTCCACCACCAACTGGCCGACGGCCCAGCAGCAGCAGCATCTCCAACGGCCTGCCCGGCGGGAGCCGAGCAAGCGGGCCCCGCACCGTCGCCGCCGTTGCCTGCCTGACAAGCGCCAAGCGAGAGAGAGAGATAGAAAGCGACGGCCTCCACGTCCTGCAGCCTGTTCCAGAGGACGACCAAAATTGCCCAGCAGTACCGGCAACAGGCAAGTAATTGACCGCCCAGTGCGCTAGAAAGTAAGTGGTCGCGTCCGCCGCTACCGGGCCGTTAGCGTAATGTTTTAATGTATATCCACCGGTATGTGTCCCTGTCGCGTGTCCCCCCCCCCCGTGTATCGCGTTAGAGTGTCTGTGTGATCGTCAGAAATGTCGCGGAACCTGCGCATGCTAACAAGTGTGAGAGTGTGTGTGTGTGAGTGCGGAGTATTAGTGTAATGCGAATGTGAAAAATGGGAGTGTATATATGGTGAAATAAATAGCGTAGTAATTCCCGTAGATCAGTTTCCGTGTTTCGTTATTCTCCTCCCACTTCCCCATTTCATTATAGGTGAACGCAGAGTATCTGCGCGTCTAGCAGCTCCGCCGTAAGGTAAGTGGACGGCGAGAAAACGCCGTTACAATATATATATATATATAAATACCCGCAGATCTTTCCAACATGGGAAAGAATTTAAAAAATTGATTTACTATGTATGTATTATCTTGTGTTTATAAAATATTATTATATGGTCTTCAGTGCTGTACGATCATATGCAAAATATAGTATAGTAATCCCATATTGCGTTTTCGCATAGTGCATAATGCGTTAGCTTGCGATTCGGAGGGTCGTGGGTTCGATACTCAGCGGAGGTCGGAATTTTTTTCATTGAGATAAAATAATTTATACGTTCAACATAGGTACTTAATATTAAAATTTACAATAATTAGTGTAAAAAAAATATATTAATAATTATTAATTATTAACTGTAAATCGTAATACGTAGTAATGCATGTAGAAAATAATTTATAAATTCTAATTAAATGGTATGTGTTACCTAAATACGTAAATATATTTTTTATTTTAAAAAAATAAATATTAAAGTCAAACAATTATTCACTTGATCGAGGAAAAAAAATTAGGATAATTTATAAATCGTCTTAATTTCTAAATTTTCTGACTAGATTCTGTCTAGTTTCTAACTTGGTATACCTACCAAAATCGAAGGTCGTTCCCTATCTGAAAAGCTATTAAAAGTGGGACAAATCGGAACTAGGATCAGACTAGATTTCCCTTCTGGATCCGAACATTTAATAAGGAAAACTTACCCGATACTAGTTAGATTCGAGAATGAATTTCCACACGGGTAATTTCTACCTAGTTTATACCTAGTTTTTAACTAATTTTTAAACCTAGTTTCTACCTTCTTCTTAATTTTATTGACAACGTTCACATTTTGCATTCTAAGATTTACCTTGTTTCTAGCCACAATGGTTGATTCAATTTTTACTACCTAGTAATTACTTTCCAACCTATTAAAAATTGTTAGATTTCTACCAGGGTTATACTATGTAAAGTTTAGAAAAACTGCGATTTTGAAACAAAGCATCGGATATGAAAATAATGAAAATAACATTTTGTTTATTACACATTTTCACATTTTTATTAAATATTTTAAAAATAACGTTTTCATATCAAGGAGCGTGGTCATACTCCGAAGACAAGTGTGCGTACTACAGCCGGCGCACGACCGTGCTTTTAGTATATACTTTGATATTGGGTTGGGAGATTTTGAAATAATTATAGCGTCAATATTAAACTATGATATTACTTCTTATTGCTTAATATAAAGCTATTCTGTTAGACTACCTTTCAAAAAAGGTTTGATGTATAAATATTTTATTATATTAAAGTTATTACGCAATGAATACTTTTTACTCCGTTTTCAGATTCTCTCCATTTATTTAATTTTGCCCATTAGTGAAAACGAACTAGATAATAAATAACTAAATTATATCTAGCTAAAACTTAAAGTGTAAAAAAAATTAGAAGGTCGAAACATTGGTATTTTTTGATGCTTGTGAATTGCTTATAGTATGTTAATCTTTAGAGCAGTACTAACTTTATAAACAGGTAACTTATATACGGAACTCTAAAAATATAAAAGTCCTTCAATGTTTGAAAACCTTTTTTAAATCCTAATTATACAATTTATAAAAATAATACAACGAAAACTACAAAAAAATTATGCGAAAATTTATTTTTAAAAATGTATTTGAAAAGCGCATATAATATTAATAAATTTACCATGTTAAGAAAGAGACTAATTTTCCATATTATTATAAAATACAATTCAAGAGATGATATTTATTGACTTTTTATATACCATACGTTGTTCTGCACACTCTTAATTCTTTTCGATACGACGACAACAGTAGGTTTCATGAAAAAAACTTTTTTAAATTTGTAGAAAAGATTTATACTTTCTTTACTCATCTAAAAGTTACAATGTATAAAAATTAAAATGTTTTGTACAAATTCCGATAGAAGATTTAAAAATATCTCAAAAAGAGTAAGTAGAATGTGGTTGAATTTCGGAATCTCGAGCACAAATGGCATAAAATTATATTACATAAAAGTTTAAGAGTTCATGAAAATATTTTACAAGAAGTTGCATCTCACATTCAAAAAGTGCGGCAACTACATTAAATAATTAGGCTTGAAATACATTCTCTTATAAATCGCATGCCAATCTGAATTTGACATTTTATAATCATATGAAATTTTTTACAGCTTCTATACGTAGAAAAAATGAACACCGGTTTCAAGATTTTGCTTGAAAATTTTTTTTGTCCAAAATATAACCTAAAGTTTGAAAAGATTGGAAGATTTAGTCTAAAATCTTTATAGTTCAAATTGATTAACTCAGACTAGTATCTAGTAACTAGACTAGACCATATCTATGTCGAACTAATACAGTTTACACTTTGTTTCATCAATTAATTTGGAGTGAATTAAAAACAATAAATTGCTAAAATTTTTAAACATTCATAATTTAATTGTCCAAATAATTGTAACATATCTGCCCGTCAACTGAGACTGATTGTGAAAAATAGTATTTGAATCTAATATTCTTATCTATAAAATTTAAACGATTGAATTGTTTGTCCTTTAAAGTTTTTAACAGTTAATATGTTATTTACTTCGTTTTTAAAGTTTAAATAATATAGCATATAAATAAAAAATTTTGTCATAGATACGATTAATATAGTTAATATAACAATTGATTTCAAGTATGATGGTTTTAGAGTAAATCTACCAATTTTTTCAAAATTCATATGTGGATAGATTTGAAAAATATTTTTTTCATGGAAATCCTCAAATAGGCGTTCATTATATATATATATATATATATATATATATATATATATATATATATATATATATATATACGCTGTGAAGCATTCAGACAATTTTAAAATATTCACAAATTTCATGAAACCTGTACAAATGTAAAACAATAACCGTAAAATAATCCCAATAATAAAATGACATTTCAATTATATTCAATTATTTCTAATTTAAGTAAAAGAAATTATTGAAGTCAATTTTTACATAGTCAAGTATATGTAAATCTGTATGAGTACCAATTCGTGTAAGCTTCGAAATTATTACTCATTATTATTGAATAAAAAAGTTGTAAATATACATAATTCATTTGAGATTATTATCGACAAGGCGAACTGTCATTTCGGATGAGGATTTTTTATCCTTGTTCAATTACTTCAATTACTGTATTTACTGTTAAAATGAACGAAAACCAAAAATCTTTTAAGACACCAAATAATACTTCCCTGTAGATGTGTGTCCGCACATTACAAATTTAAAGGAATTTTTGACAAATTAATAAGCTCGAAATTAGATATTTTGTAACCTTCTGATATGGTATTAAAATTACTGAATTTAATTATTCCCGTACAATTTTGGAATTAAAGAAAATAAAAAAAAATATTTAAACTATTCTAATATAATATAATGTAATAAATGCAAAAGATTTTGGATCAATAAATTCTGTAAAATGTAAAGAAAAATTATATATAAATTTTAAAGGATATAATTATATATTTGTTATAACATAAAACGTATCACACTTGTAATATTCTTACGAATCTAAATGTAAACGTATATGTACGTAAATGTGCATACAAATATAAATGAAAAATAGCAAACTTCCGATTAGTTTCCTCGTCTAACTTTGATGAAAACGTATGAACTTATATTTTTTAAGCTACTAGTTAGAAGTATCGTACTGACTTTTAGATTTTCGATTTTCGTAGCGTAAGCCATAAAAGTAATGGTTTGAACGAACTTATCTCGAAAATTAAGAAATTTTTTGTGATCTAAAATTATTATTTAAAATATTTTTTGAGATTTTTCGTATTGCGTAAGATAAATTAGGAAGACCATTATATTTTTCTGCTTTACACCATAAAAATCGACCATCTAAATGCCAGTACAATATTCCGAAATTGTGCCTGTAGTTTATTTATATTATTATTAATTGTATGAAAATAATTATATTCATATTAATATTTAATATTAACAAAAAAACAACTGAATTTATCTACAATATTTGTACCATTTCATGTTTCTATATTTATTTGTTTACATGTTTTAATAATTGAATATACTAAATAAAACTTCATTAATAAACTAATTTATACAAATATTTATTAATTTTTAATAGAAATAACAGACGAGAATGTTGTCAGAACGAGACGATATGCATCAAAAAGTGGCGTAACAAGGATTAAATGTTTATTGCTAAAGTTTATTTAACAAAATTTAGATTTAAATCATTCAAAAAGATTACTCAAGAAGCAATATTATGAATTTTTCAAAAATTTGAACCTGTTGCAAAAAGATTTCAAAATTTGTATTTCAAAAAATCATAAATAGATGAAAAAGTAAAGAAAGTATAAATCTTTTCTACAAATTTAAAAAAGTTTTTTTTCATGAAACCTACCGTTGTCGTCGTATTGAAAAGAATTAAGAGTGTGCAGAACAACGTATGGTATATAAAAAGTCAATAAATGTCAGTAATGTTATGAAAATATAATTGCGGATCTGATAAATGATGATTTTGTCAAATGTTATTGGCTCTTAAGCAAAGATATAGTGATCTAATAAGTGATAGATTATATCAACTAGAAGATAGTGAAATATCAAAATTTAAGAAAAATAATATTAATTTATTTACTGACAATAAATTATTTTATAATATTTTGATATAGGTAGTAGTTTATAAAAATATGTTGTAGTAGATTTAAGTTTCTTTGATAAAATAAAGCATTTACGTAGAGAAAAGTATATTAATTTTTTTTTATTTTTATTAAATTATATTAAATTATACAATAAAGTATATTAAATTATACAATGTCTTTTCAAAAAAATTTGGTAAATATTGAGTCTACAATTAATTATAATTCATTCGATGGATTGGAAATTCAAGTTTATTTTGTGTACTATTTTGCGAAAGATACTATTACTCAATATTTTTTAACCATTTAAATTATCTAAATTTATTAATCTAGTCAAATTTTAAACAAACATAAAAAGAATTTTAAAACAAAAATAATGCCGATAAAAAGTTATTTATTCAATTTAAGATTTACTTTAAATAAATAAATGTATGCTCCTTTGATATCTGTATTTATAAAAAATTATGAATTTATTATAACCTTCATTTTTAACACTCGTTCCAATTGTTTCAGATTTATTTTTATTGATTTTAGTTTATAAAGAAACCTCACTTAACTTGCATTACGATATTATTTACAAATTAATTTTTTTAAAGTCCCTTAATTTGGAATTATTAAATTATATGAATTATTATGTGATGGTCGAATATTTAAGATTCATTGCTTTATGACAAATTATGACCTCGCACAAAAATTTAATTGAATTTCAAAATAATTGCTTTGTGGAAAGTATAATTTGTTCTTTTGGACATCCCGAAAGTACCGAATATAGCGATATTTGTTGCGTTGATAAGTTTTACAATTTTATCCTTATTATATTTAACAGAAGGTAAGGTTTTTAGTTTTACTCCTAGTTACAATCGTATTTATAGAAGTTCTAATAGTCCCAAGTTTGATCAGCGTTTAAAAAGGCTTTTAGATCGTATATGCATTTATAAAGAAGTCTCTCTGTCTCTTTTCATAGGCATTTTACATTTGGTAATATATCTTTACACAGACTGGTATAACGGTAAGTTAATATTAGATAATATTTTCGATAGGTACGTATGTTAGCTAAAAATACTTGCTTCTCTCATACAGATGGGTAAATTTGGATTATGCAATTAAAACATTGAAAGAGGGGTGCTGTTGCAATAGACCAGTGCACGTCTTATGGATGCACAGTGTATTCTTTTTAACTTTGAATTTGTATCGTTCGTCAGGGGAAATATATAAAGCTGGCGAATTCCATTTTTGAGCGTATATAACTCTTATACAGAAATAGCAGTGTTTCCGGATCAGCTTTCAAATATGTTCCTTTGAGGAATTTAATAATATTCATGTTTTTCAAGCATTTAATATTTAGATCGGCAATATGAGCTTGAAAGAATAGTGTACGATTTCAAATAATCCCGAGATATTTTACTGTCGCACATGATTTTATAACTATCTCGTCCGTTTTTATGTATACATTTTCTGGTTCGATTTCTAGTTTATTAAAATATATAGGAGCGCTTTTTTGTGCGATCTCTAAGCCAAACTCTGAAAGGTTTGTTTTGACTATATTGATAGATTTTTCTATAAGATGAATGTATGATTTTAAGGATTTTCTTATTATTATTAGGGCTACGTCGCTTGAGAATATAGATACAACTGTACTTTTAGCTATGTTTTTGCTTATAGAATTAATATAAATTATAAATAGGAAAGGACTGAGTGTTCCTCTTGCGGAACATCTTTTCTGAAAGTGTCTGCTATAAAATCAGTGTCTATTTCTCTTTCATATGTTATGAAGTTAACAAATATAATTATGTTTATTACACAACCATTTTCAGCTGGTATTTTTCGAGGTATGATACTGTGACGTCTGGGCATTTTCACCCTTTTCAGCACATTAACTTAATTCGAAATGCACACGTATATCTTCTCATATATACGCCTGTGTGCCTTCGAATGTAACTTGACTGGTTTCGAGCCTGGAATTTCCTCCACTAGTTCGGGATTATTAAACAATTGAAGGGAAAAGAAGATTTATTTAATGAATGAATAAAATGAAGATTTGTTTAAGAGTTGGCTACGTTAATTTATATAGACTGAAGTCCAAGGCTCTGTTTAAATACGAATTCCCTTCGTTTTGAAGGAAAGAGGTATCTGCCTCGGCCTACCAGCCTAGTTCCTTATTAGAAAGAGAGAATGTATGTGTGTATGCAAAAAAAGAAAAAGCGGATCGTACAGTCCTACCATGTAGGAGGACCAGTCACCACCTCGGATGATGGAAGATGTGAGACAGAGGAGAGAAGAAAAAAACAATTAGAATAATTAATTTGTAAATAATTTTTATTGTACTTACTTGGAGAGAGAGAGAGAGAGAGAGAGAGAGAGAGAGAGAGAGAGAGAGAGAGAGAGAGAGAGAGAGATGGCTGATGATGTTCTGGACTG
The DNA here is from genome assembly GCA_018907035.1 of Sycobia sp. Sy_11. NCBI lineage: Eukaryota > Metazoa > Arthropoda > Insecta > Hymenoptera > Epichrysomallidae > Sycobia > Sycobia sp. Sy_11. The sequence goes on along the minus strand of JACCIC010000178.1, from coordinate 333,871 downwards.
ACACTGACTGCTACTGGTTACTGGACTGAGACTGCGACTGACTGCGACTGCGACTGACTTTTTGTGGAAAAATCGGGGCTTTATATACCCGATTTTTCCATGATCATCCGCAATTCCTCTCTCTGCTCCTCGTTTTTACAGCTTTTTTATTACTTTATTTACTTTGCTTATTTTTAGCCTTAATAATAGTATAAACAATTAAATTTTATCATAAACATGCATTATAATTTTTGTGTTAAGTATTTGTTTTATTAAAAATGTGGTTTAATTGTTTAAAGTATTAATTGTACTATAAATTAAACATCAAAAATTGTACACTAGCGCATCGCTAATGCATTACCTATGAGACCTTCGTCGGAGAAACATACGCTTCTGACGTATGATCTTGCGCAAGCCGACGTCTTATTTCGGCGGTATTATGAAATTGTTTTCCTCGCCCAAATAAGATAATGACATGCTAGACGAAATTTGGTTATTTTAGTTTCGATTTTTATTCTACAAAACTTTTTTTTTTTGTATATATTATATATATATATATATATATATATATATATATATATATATATATAATGTTCAAATGTATTATTATTATGATTGTATGTATTTATATATATATATATATATATATATATATATATATATATATATATATATTTATATCTATTATTAAATATCATTTTTAAAAACTCTAGCTTACATTTATATATATATATATATATATATATATATATACGTGTATACAAATATATATACTTTCAATGTTTATCTGTAATATATTTTTACTTGCTTAATAAAATTAATAATATTTTATTATGATTATTAGCTCGATGTTACAATACAATCAACATTATCGAAGCAGAATTTATGTGGCAATTTTGTTTTTGGGTATCTATCTATCTTCTTGTTATCAATCTTTATTATCTATCAGTCGGTCATGAAAAACATCATTAGGGAGATGAGATTTGGATCTATACTTACGATGCCGAAACAATCGATTAATTGAACAAATATTAGACCAAACATGAAAAGAAGATTGAAAAAACCACGGCAAAATCGCTCAAAAATCAAGGTCATGCTAATAGTTTTCTTTGATTATCATGTTGTGGTATATTCTAAATTCCTTCCAACAGGCAAAACTGTTAACAAGGAATGTTATCTCAGTATTATACATATTTTGCATTAAAGTGTCCTCAAAAACATCCCGGATCTATAGCTCTTAGTTTTTGCATCAAGATAATACGCTATCTCAGTGGTCATTCGCGAAAATTTCGATATAAATTTAATGCATATTATTCCACAACATGCTTATTTATTAGATTTGGTTCCCTCTGACTAGTTATTCAACAAACTTAATTAATCGCTCCGGAGACACCGTTTTAACTTGATTGAGGAGATAAAAACCGCATCGAGGCGCGTTGTGGAGGGCATTCCGAAGGAGAACTTTGCCAGTGCTATGATGACTGGAAAATTCGTTGGCAGAAATTTACTGCAGCGAAAGGGTATTACTTTGAAGGCGGTTCAATTTATATGGTATAAGAAATAATGATTTTGAAAGGATAAGAAAATGCAACTTTCAATTTGATCACAGTAGTAAAAGAAATAAAATATAAAGATGATTGAAAATGTATGAAAATACTTAAAATTTCGTAGAATGTTCGATAACTATTCCTTTCTCTCTCGCCCCTTCACGTATGATTTTTCCACTTTAATTCAACAAATCTCTGATGATCTTTTGAGTCTGTGATAAGGAATGTCGCCAAAATCGCATTTAATTCCATCATAGTCACAGTACAAAATTGTGGCTTAAATCGGTACACTATGGGTAACACACCTCGTTCCAAACTCAGCAACCTAAATTCTTTTAAAATAAAGCTTTGCGGGCGAGAGCAAAGAAATTTGCACAGAGATGAAAATGCCATATATCCAGACATTACAAGATATTCAGATTCAGATGTAGACTATATCGCTGAGGTGAATTTAGAATATCCTCGAGAAATTCTTTATTTACATCGTGATTTACCTTTTTTCCCGAGCATCTTATACCCCAAAGCTCAAAGTAAAAAGAACTTGCCACTACTTTGACCGATATGAAAAGATATATGATTCATTACCGAGCATTTAAGCAGGCATTGTATAATGGTATTCAATTAAAAAAGGTATAAAGCATTTTGGGGTTTCAGGAACCTTGGCTGAAGCTATATATAGTTAAATATAGAAAAGCGAATACAACAAAGAACGAGTTTATAAAACTTTTTTCCAACTTTGAATTCATCCAGTTTATGAAAGTGATTTGATAAAATTTCAAAGACAAACTCGTGAAATTCTTCTATTAGTCCACCATTTGATGCGAATAGAAAAAGCACAATAAAATAAAAAAAAAAAAAAAAACAAATAATATTAGTAGTAGCATCACAATTGTGCTTCAAGTTTTACTTGCCTTTTCTCCAGACCATGCTCTATTCGAAAAGAATCTCGAATAAATCAATATTGTGCATATAAACAGAACTCTGGAACAATTTTGAGGAGTCGAGATGTGCCCGAATGAACGTGCGCCAGTATGACTATAGCCCAACTATATGTAAGATCGGTAAAACTATAGGGTAGACATCTAAAAAACACCTACTCCCGATTTTATAGAATATTCATATGCTTAAAAAAAAGATCGTTTCTCAAATCTCGAATTGTAATCAACGCCCTAGAAAACATAAATGTATAAATTTTCATCAAGTAGGGTTTGGGTGCTCACGAGAAAATTTTAATATATTTATTAGTTGACTTTAAATTAGTCAAAGTAAATATAATTTTTTGCACTCTAAAACATTATATATTGTGCATTGTTTTATATATGGACAAGGCAACGTGATAATTTAAAACTTGAAATTTGAGTTCAATCTAGCAGTGGTACCACCTTTTTTATGTTGATTTTAGTTTGGTTAATTTTTCTATGAAGCAGATGTCAGTTATCTGAGAGCTTGATTTATTTTCAATCTAGTTATTTTATATAAAAACTCACCTCCTCGAAACATTAGTAAATTTAACAATGTTTAAACTGCTTTTATGTATTAACGAGAATTACAAATCATTCATTAATTTTTATAACTCAAGCAAAAAATCGATAAATGTATTAAAATCGTGTTATTTAATGGTACTCATTTGTAATAAGTCTAAATTCACAGGCTTTCAGAAAATAATTTATACAGAAAAAAAAATTTTATGAGAAAATTGAACTGACATCAATTACAAGTGGTTTGAAAAGCCTGCACGCCTGTTTATACATTTTTAAGCAAATAAACATTGATTTCCGCGCACAGGTCCAAAATTGCTGCATAAAATCAAATTTTCTGAACAAATCTAGATGTATTTAATTTGAATTGTACGTTACGGATTGTACTTTAAAGATGAAAGCTCACTGGCAAATTGTTCCTCACATCAAATTGAACCTCTTTAGAATTTTAGCATATTTAATGTCATTTAATCAAAATTTTACTGTTATAAATTTAAAATTCCAAAATCATTAATAATAGTCATTTCAATTTTTTTTCTAGTAGATCAATTATAGCTTAAATTTTTACTTGATATTCTGATTGTTAGGGAAAATTCATGCTCAATAATCAATTTCAATTTTTTTAATCATTGAAAAGAATTCAAGTAGTAGAAAGTTGGCACTTTTTTCAACGCAGTCATTTAAATAAATAATTTTAAATCATATTGTAAAAATAGATTTTTATCTATTTTATAAAATTGTCTAATATTTATGCTAACTTTAGTGAGTATTTATAATATTTTAAATTATGAAATTGAAAAGAATTTTCTTCATTCCACTTTTGAATTTTTTTCATTTTCACAGTGAAATATTTAATCAAAATTTTAAAATGCATACACTGGCGACCACGCTAACGACAATTTTGGGATTTTCAATTATGAACGATATTCTTAGTCAATATATAATATAAAAGTTTATACTTTTTTTAAATCATTTCTCTGGATCAAAATAAAGAATTTGTCACTATGAGATGTGATGTAATTACCGTTATTATGCTTTTCTGAACCATTATTTCATTGAAATATTAGTAATTGAAATGAATAAATGATTATTATATTAATATGAAAATTATTCTTGTTCTAAAAAGTTTCAAATATGACCCTCTATACAAAGACGGAACTTTATAGATTATGTAATTCATAATACTTCGAATGTATATTTTAGAAAAAATAAAATAATTTTTGCTTTACTGAACGTCTTACGTTGAATCAAATCCTTGTAGAGTAATATTTTTTTGTTTACTTTCCACCATATCATTTAGGAACATCCCGTTGAAGTATGGTATTGTTGCTGCAAGGACCAGCCTATGTGCACTGAAACTCTGTTCATCGACCTAAAATTTTATATAAAATTTGAAAAAAAAAGTTATATAAAATAATTAAGAAAATTTATTTAATACTTTATCAAATTTTAAATAACTCTATCAGTAATATAAAAAAAATTGAACGACTATTGTTATGATCAGAATAAGGTTCGGTTAAGGATGGAATGTGTATTTGAATATGGTTAAAGAAAAAAAAACGCAACCCCTTTTTTATTAGGCAAAATATTGAGTTTATTAACAATGATTAGCATAACAAATCTCCAATCAGTAAGTGGAGGAAAAAGCCGTCATTGAAATTAAAGAGTGAATAATTAATTAAGAAAATACAAACAGACAAACAAGATCTACATATACAAAAGACCTCTTAAAGATTACGCAAAAGGTACAAAGAATCAATTACAGATAATGAAAAAATTATCTTTTGCTAGGTGGTGCCACTTTTCTGGTTGTAACAGACATGAAATATTTTCAGAAGTACGAATTTTATTATTAGAATTAATAAACAAATTTCATTAATATTGATCAAAATAGTACAAAACAATTTTTTATATTCTGCTTCGTATTGCTACATCCTATATATTCAGTTATTTATATGAAATTCTTATGACAAAATGATCACTTACGGCTAGTTTCTACACTACTTGCTATGTGCAAATATTATAAAATAAAAATTTTGTATGGACCACTCATATTATAGCAGTACCGTCATATTTCTACTACAGGTCAGATGAATACTGTTGTGTATTAATTTAATTCAAAACTATAAGAATGACAAAAATATTTATTAAGTTAAAATAAAATCTGAGCCCTGTAGTTGCATAATTTTCGTAATGCTATAGCGTATATAGCTAAAATATGTATATTGAAAATTTTCTATTTTATCATCGTATCTCTTTTCAATATTATTTTTGTAAATTCTCGATCAAATGTAAATCAGGAAAGTCTCGAATTGAAATAGCGATCCCTTTACAGGTAGCAAAACTTCAGATTTTAGTTGCTAAAACAAAGCTATTTAGTTATCTATCTTCAAGTCTCTAGTGTTTTCAAATAATCGAAAGTACTTTTAAAAATAAACTTTTTAATAAATTCATAAGAGAAACAAATAGATTTTACGTAATGGTGTGGTCGTGTTAAAAAAAAAAAAAATTATTTCATGAAACGCTCATATTTATATATACATTATACACATTACAAATGATGATGCAATTCGATCAATTATGTGTCCAATCACCACCGGGGTCGATAATTTCCTGACATCTCCGCGGCATGATTTCTACTAATTTGACGACGTATTCTAGTGACAACGATCTCAAGATATAATGATTTTAGTACGATAACTACTTCAAAGTGTGTGTGTGTGTGTCTTCCACGAAGCTTCTGTTTAATATATGCCCACACATTTTCAATAGGGTTTGCATCGGGCGACTGCGATGGCCAATCCAATGTAACGATGCCAGATTGAGACTTCCACTCAGTACAGAGATGACTGCCGTGTTTAGGATCGTTGTTTTTCTGCAGAATCCAATCTTCATTTTTTCTAATGAACCATCGTTTAGCAGATGGCAGTAGTTTATTCATTGATTTTTCTTGTTTTCTCGGCATTTAGGTTGTCAGAAGAGGTGCAATGTGCCAAATCCTTACTTTGAGAAGCTGCCCCAAAGATGCACCTTTATTCCGTGTTTTATGGTTTGCTGAATAAGCTTATTGGTAGAAATTGACCAGGGTCACGCGAGGACACAACGTGCCCATATAGAACTTTCATCAGTAAAAATGATATTTTCAAAATCTCTATCAATATTCTCATGTGCTCAAGCGAGTCGCTTTGTCACGTGTTTTTCAGTCAACAGAGGCTTCTTCATTGTGTTACGCCATTTCAGGCGATGAGTAGATTGTATCCACCTTTTGTAGATTGATCTTGCCCATGTTCGAGCAGACTCGTATAAAATACCCGGTATCAACTTTAATATACCTTCCGCTGAGATGTTGAGGCTTTCGCAGGTGTCTTCTAACCTATCTATAACCTCATCTACGTCTTCTTGAGGTGTTTCGGAATACTTTACATTCCACGGTCTTAATAGCTGGTCAGTTCGTGTCTCTGTGACGTATATACTATTATACGACCTGCTCTGGTACCAGCTCTGTGAATGTGGGATTTCATTTGACGTATTCGACGTTAATGTTGCTGGATCTTCTGGTTGTCTGCTTTTGTCTTGTGCTGGGACGGTAGGTGGCTTTTTCTACAAGCGCTGCATGTTTGCAGTATATTGCCGCATCCATACATTATGGGGGCCGATCCATGGTGCTGATAGATTATACCAAGGATTTGTCATGGGTGCAGGTATTGCCTCCATGCCGTGAAAAATTGTACTATGGGCCGGTGGTGATGGCCATTGGCCTATATTATATCCTCTAAATGGGGTTTGGTAGGAAAACCCCATGGTGGTGTTGTTGCGACCATCCGTGGTTGGGGGCTCTGCTGAATTTCGGCATCTTGCGCGTTTACAGTTTTAGTAACCGCTGTTACTTCATCTGTTTTCACTTTCTCTGCCGCGTTTAGTTCTGTGGCGTGTGGCGTTTAAAACCTCTGATATTTCCGAAATATCAGAATGAACTTCGTCGTTCACCTGATGCCTTATTTTTTTCTTCTGTGATCAATACGACTGTGTCGTATTGTATCAGTATTTTATTTTTATGTATTACTTTTATCAGCCAGTAAAGAAGCGTTATTAACTGAATTCTGAATGTATTTTATTAGTTAACGTAAAGTGAGATGGCTTTTTCTTCCTCTGTTGAATTTTAAATGAAACAACTTCATGATATTTAAGAGCGTGTCAGTGAAATGAACATACACGAAGTCATGAATTATATAACAATAACTGAACAGGATATAATAAAGCTGTGGGAATTTGGAAGAAACTAGGGCTCCTTCGAGCAGAAAATCAAAAATGTTTAACATGCCGAATTCATCTTTTATATTTACAATCAGGATTCCGGTATTATTTTGATAGTACAGCGCCGGTGGCAGTCTAATCTCTAACGAGTCAGCTAAAGTACGATGGTGAGATATTCAATCTGCTTTTAGAAATCGAATAAAAACAGGTGTTGTTAATTTAAAACATCTGGATATTCTTCGTTTCTTGGTCGACGCACAGAAGCTCTTTGAGGATAAACTTCAAGCTTGCTTACAAGAATATACTGCAATAAAAGTAAATTCTGATTTTATGTGGAAGCTTTCCATGCAGAAAAATGGAGAAGAAAAAACAGGCATTAAATAGTTAACAACTATGAGTGCTACAGTATACTTGTCTAATTAAGATTTTCAGCAGCTCTTAAAATGACAAAGGTAGAATAAGAGCTTCTGACAGATATTAGCATGTTATTATTTATTGCATCAGGCATTCAAGGTGGAATCAGTCAGTGCTGCAATCGATATGCAAAAGCAAATAATCTGTACATGGGATTGAGATAAGATGAAATAAATAAATTAAAGATACGTGTATATTATGACATTAATAATCTATATGGTTGGGCGATGGTACAGCATTTACCAATTGAAAAATGTATGTGAGTTGATTATGAATCAACTTGTAACTTTTTTAATATGCCACCAGGTTTTGATATAGACAATATTGCTGTAATAGATTTAGAGTATCCTTAGAAAATACATGACAAACATCGTGATTTACCTTTTCGTGCCAAGCACCGTACGCCACCTGGTTCGAAACTACATTGAACGATAAAAAAGGTATATAATTCATTATAGCGCCCTTAAGTAAGCGCTTGACAATAGTCTTCGATAGAAAAATATACATAGAATTTCGAGTTTTAAACAGAAACCCTGGCTAAAACCGTATGTCGAACTAAATACTGAAAGAATGCAAAGAATGAGTTTGAAAAACTTTTTATGAATTGTTAATTAAGGCTGTATGTGGAAAATGCATTGTGCGAGAGCGATCTCGCGTTGATGTACGTTTAGTAAATAAATTCATTGGTCGATATGGAGCAGAGGCACGCATAGCTCTACCTAATTATCATAGCTGTGTAATTTTGAATGAAAATTTAGTTGCCTTTCAGTTTAAAAAAATAAGTGTAACAATCAACAAGTCTATATACGTTGGGCTTTGTATCCTCGATTTATCAAAGACATAAGTGTATGATTTTCACTGCTCTTACATGAAACAACGAGTGGTAAAAAGTGTAAGCTCTTGTACACTGATACTGAGAGCTTCATATATGAAATAGAAGATATTGACATGTATCAAACAATGAAACAAGATATTCATATATTTGATACTTCCAATTATGATGAAAATAATCAGTATAACATTCCGCGTCAAAATAAAAAAGTTCGAGGGTTAACAAAAGATGAATGTAATGAAAAGAACATGCAGCAATTTATTAGTTATTGCCCAATAATACAGCGCATTACCTTTAGGTCACTATAAAATCCTAGAAGAGCAATTGTCACAAGCTGCAGCTCAGGTAGAGAGGGAAATAATGGAAAGTACAAGACAGAAAATAGAGCAGGGGAATGATAATGAGAGGGAATACGATGAGACTAATGGAAGAGTAGCTCGACTAAGTGCAGCTACTAAGGAAGAAGAGAGGGAGAATAAAACCACTAATGTGATTCGTGTAACGGTAGATATACACGCAGATCAAGAAAGTAGCGATAAAGCAACCAGTGAATATCATGCTGCACAAGAAAGGACGGTGCTTTATAACAGTGTTGGTGAACTAAAATGCGTTGAGTATAATACATCGTATGAACTATCACATTTTGGAAATACTGGAAATGGTAATCTTAGTTGAAGTCGAGAAAGGGATGTATTCCATGAGGCAATGGAAGGAGCAGAAATTGTGGTGGAGAATCAGTTATATAAACAGACTGAGGATGATGAAGAACTCATTGGACCAGTTGAAGAGTTTGAGAATTGTCAACTTTCTCCAAAGAAAACAAGATTAATCTAATACAGTGAGATTCATAGTTAATTTTCTCTTATAAAATTAATTTTTACTATCGTAGACTTACGAAAATATTTTTATTCTTTAGAATGGATTTAGCCACTCTTAATAAAATTTCTGAGAGCGAGTTCTTGCCGAGAAAGAAATGTGTGGATTTTGAGAAAAATGATCAGTACATTGTGAATGCTCTTAAGCAAGTCTGATGCAGTTGTCATCTTATGCATTTCACACAGTTCCTCAATAAATGAATGGATTCCATTGATATGATTGTTACTTCCAGCTGAACTAACTTTATCGAAGATATTACACTAACTTTATTGAAGACTATTCTTTAATATTTTATATTTAGGTATGTGACCTCCTCCTCCTTTTTTATTGTATAATTAATCGTTGCAACATCGGTGTAATGATGTTGAAATATTTTCTACTTTTCGATGAGCGTATAGATTCATCTTTACTATGTTTTTTCCAATGAGCCCTTCTTGCTTCTAGAATACTGCGATAATTTACACGATCTGATGGACTTATTAATATGTCGTCTGGTTTTTTATTAATAAGTAGCTCTATTAGTCCATTACTTTTAAGATAAGTTAAATTTTTTACTTTTATTTTATTATCATCAAATATAATTGCAGAATCGCCAAGCATGTATGTACCTCCAATATTTCTTACTCCATATATGTTACCGAATTTACTGCGGCTTTGATCTAAAATGTTAATTATAACATTGTCTTCATGCATAGATTTGAATGTCGAATTAATCATTGAATTATCCAATGAAGCAAAATCATAATCGGAATCATAATCTTTTATAGAAGCTGAACGAATATTATTATCTAACATAAAACTCAACTTTTTTGGAATCTAGTTGGTTTATTAATGCTGTGATCATCCGAAATGAGATTCGAAGACTGTAAACTTTTTGATTCGACTAGCTTTTCAAGTAGTGTAATGACAGATTTCAATGTATCACCTACAACTTTTTCGAGATTCTCGCTTTTCTGTTTCAATAGTGCAGGTTTTTTTAATAGCCTTGCGAACTTGTTGGAGCTCGCTAAGGATATTATTTTCTTTCTCAAAGTCCGACATGGTGTCGTGTTGCTGTGTAAAATTGAAATGCGTGATTAAGGTATTTTAATTTCTTTTTATTGCGAAACAGTCAAAATCTTTTCTGTATATACCATCATCCATCGTTTTATCTTCATCAATAACAGCAAATCTATATTTATCTTTTTTCAGTATTCAGAACAATGATTTCAAAACTCGTTGAAAGACAGATCAGTATTGACATGGCCGTCATAAATATGTTTTCACAGAGATAGTAAGGAGAGATTGCCGATGCCATGTACGAAAGTCTCGATGATTTTCGAGCGCCGGGAATGTGCGCCCTTAATAGGCCCAGCTGCTACACTAACGCGCAAAAGCAACGTCACAGCTACGTCAGCACAAATTAGTGTGCGCATTTGCTTACGTCGCGATCTGCAACGTATCGTAAAAAGAGAAAATTCATTAATTATATCCAATATGAATCAAAAATAGAAAATTAAATTCTTGTAATTAAATGCTAAAATAAAATAATATAAAAAAAAGTATAGAAGTTCAAAAGTTGTACGTTATCTAAATTATAACTACAAGATTTAAGATTTACATTGTATAACTTTTTACAATATGATAAAATTTGATGTTTTGTATTTTCTACAATATGCATTATCAATAAAAAAATTTATAAGTATTTTAAATAATTATAGATAATGACACGAGTTTCAACATATTTTCAAAATACGTGTATGATCAAATCAGTTTAATCAAACATAAGAAAAAAATCCAGAAAAAAATTAGTTAAAAAAAGTTAAAAAAAATTTTTTTAAGTGAAACCGATCTCAAAAAATAGATTGAAATAAAATTATTTTTAAAAAATGTAAAAAAAAAAACGAAATATGGATAAACTACTACCGTACAATAAACTGCTTATTACTCTGTCTAAACTGTACATACTGATATTTATGAGGATACATATAAAATGTACTTAGCCATTGGTTTCAATGGTCCATTGTTGTCAGCTGTCATTTCGTTATATAATTTAGTTTTTGTTAAGCTATTTCGGAATATTACCGAAAAATATTTTATATACATATTGTTTTTATATACGAACATTTGATTTTTTGTTCTACGAAAAGATTGACATATATAAATATTTTTAGTTCACTGATTAAAAATCTACCAATTTATTATTATCAGTTAAACTAATAGTAATAAACGGCATTAATTAATAGAATAAAACTTATGTTTTATATAAAATTGTTTGATTGATCGATCTTTTAAAAAGAAAATTTTTTATGTACAGCTGGTTCCGTTAACTATTTTAAAAGTTCCGATATTTAGAAACAATGTTCGAAGATGTTTTTGGATCTGTGAGTATCGCCGGACCACTTTGGGGTGCAACAATCTTACAAAAGGACTTTTTTTATTACATTTTACATGAGGGTACAGTCTTATAACAAATATTGTTGGGATATTTTCGACCATATTATTTGACGAAGCCATTTTTAATCAACTCTATAAATCAAAAAGTCATCAACGCGTGAACAGAAGTTCATTGATATAGTTAAATTGGGACGTTTGGCATTGACTCCGAAGGATCAAATTGATTCTTCAGGTGAGATGTCTTGGATATTGTCACTAAGGCCATTTAAGTGTAATAAAATCAATGGTATATTATTTCAAATAATGGTATATTATTAAAAATTATTTTAGCGCCACAGTAATAGTCTATCGATAGTTCGTACTTTTCTTTTTACTTTCTTTTTAACTAATTTTATTTCAACCTATATTTTAGAAAATATTTTTTAACTAATTTTTTTCCTTAAAGCTAAGGACTCTAGTCGTGCTAAGAAAGTGTCAGCTTTAACAGTTATAAATGCTATGAAATTAAAGGCCAAAACTTGAATGGGGCTGAAATTCAACAAATTGGTGACAGCAGCGAAAAAATCATTGAAATCAGATACAAATTCACGCAAAGTCGTATAGTCCATTTTAAAGGGTGGTCGTCAAGATTTTAAGAATAGTGGTTGTAAGAAGAATCTTCTCATTCCACGTGTTGCCCTTCTGTCTAAAATTGGCGGAGTTCTTCCTTTCGTTATTCCACTGATCGCAGGACTAACTGCGACTAGTCCTTTGGCCAGAGGTGCTGCTGGAATACTTAAAGCAGTAAATGATGCTAAAGTTGCGCAGAAAGATCTCTATCTGAAGCCATATAAACGACATGGAATTAGATGATTTCTCAAACCTCATGTCGAACATGGTCTAATTAAAAGAAAAAAAATTTCAATTGAATTATGTCAAATCGTCGACTAACAAATTATGAACTTATAAAATATGCACATGTATTACAAATTCCACATTTTCTAGGTGTTTTCCTGAGAAATAGCCTTCCTCGTAATGAACCATGGCATAAGGAATCTGCTATTGTTAATCTCGATGATTCGCAAAAGAAAGATATTCATTGGGTCAGTTATCGAAAGAGAGGATCTGATGTGACCTACTTTGACAGCTTTGGTGACCTCAAACCTCCTATAGATCCTGTGAAATATTTCAATGTGAAAGAACCAAAATACAACTATACAAGATATCAGAATTTCGACTCATTCATTTGAAGTTACCTTTGTCTTCGTTTCTTAACTAAATGTCTATAAAAAGCATTTGTCAAATAAAATTTGATTATTTTTGCTGAATCACTCATGGAAGTTTCACTTTGACTCTTTCAAGAAAATCTTCTGTTTCAGAAGCCCAATACTAGAACTACCAAAGCACAAAAAGTATGTTTTAGGTTTAGTCGAACTTTTAACCTTTAATTCCATTCCAAATTTTGAGAATACAAATAATCAACTTCATTTAAAAAAATAAACTATTACTATCCCCATTGGTAGTTACGAGATTGATGATATAAATCAATTTTTATCACATACATTGAAATTTAAAGGTATTGAATTTTCCTTGAAAGCTAACAATAAAACATTTGGAAGTGAAGTTAAGTGCAGTGCCCCGTTAGATCTTAAACCTCAAAAATCAATCAATCGAGTGCTGGGATTTACTCCTCGTATTCTCAAGAAAAATATAAAAGACCATTCTGATTGACCAGTGAAAATATTGAAAATCAACGCATTTAGAGTCGAGTATAAAATTACTGCAGCAGCTTTCATTAACAATCAAAAAGTTCATACTATTCATGAATTCTTTCCCAGTGTTCTTCCAAGATATAAAATCATAGAAATGCCATCATATGCTTTATATCTACCACTTAGTATTAAGTGTATAGATAATATACAAGTTCGAATTGTTGATCAGAACGGTAATCTAGTTAATTTTCGAGAAGAGATCACTGTTAGACTTTATATCAAATCTATGGAATGGGGATTTTTTATAATTCTGGCAAGCATATTGTTACATAAATGGCAAGTTCATAAAAATCACCATTAAAATAAATTATAATTAACTAATAAACAGAATATCGAAATAAATATAATAAGAACACTAATAAAACAAAACCGGAGTAATAATAATAATAATAATAATAATAATAATAATAATAATAATTATGATGATGATAATAATCATAATGATAATAAGAATAATGATAATGCGTGGTAAAGAAAAATACCTGAGTAATGCTAGAATATCAATAGAGTATATGATTATAGTAATTTATTTAATATTTAAATGGCATAAAAAACCTCCACTCAATGAGTGGAGGAAAAAGTCCGCGATTTATTCATAATTCTGACATTAAAAGCAAAATACAAACATATTACAAAAATTAATGATAAAACGAGCTTTTCTAGAATAACAGCTAGCGTTTTAACGAACCAAAGGTTGCCTTAATGATTTGCGAGAGCTCTCTTACCAAAATCCCTTTATTGGTGTAATGTTAAAGTGAGTCTAAGGTGGAAGAAGCTTCTGTGTTACCTTCAACGCTGCATCGTGACCCCAACGTTTCGGGCACGGGAGTAGCCCTCGCCGCAAACGGCAGCAAACGGGCTCAAAAGCCGCTTGAGAAGCTCCTCAGAGATGTGCGTAAAGCTCAATCTCCACAAGGCTTGAACGCCAAGTCTACAAGCGGCGGGACTTGATTACGCACAACACATACACCACACAGCGGGTTGAATAGAACAACAGCTCATTCCACGTACAACGACACACAAAACACGCAGCTTTCGACGTCGCAATAGTCCGTTATGCGCGGACGATTTATAAGCGCACAGTTTATTTGCGAACGAACCAAATCGACGTGGATATTTCGGTGAAGAATTTACGTGAACAACACACGGGAAAATCGAAGTTTCCTATCTGAAAGCTGAAGGTGAAATGAAGTCCCGCGGGAACATTTGTCCGCATAAAGTTCTGACCGTATTGTTGGAGGAAGATAAAGACTTACAAACGGCAGTATAGAAACTCACATAGGACCCGCCTTCCAATCGTCACAATTCATTTTGCTAATTTATAGCACTAGATTTCTGCCACAGCGCAGAACTCTACCGGACGTCATCCAGATGTCCCGGTACGTGACCGCATCATTTGATCACGGCTGAACCATCTGGCCGCCACTAGACACATTTGGGTCTACGTCGCGATTGGCGGTGTTTTTTTACTTACTTATTATTTTGTTTACTATGATACTTAAAATTAGCCTTTTATACATTTTAAGGATTACGGTACTATTTCTCTTTCTATATACAAATATGTCGCCAAGAAAATATTTACGATTTTCCCGTCGAAGTTGTACAGTTCTAAACACATATAACTACTCCATCAAGGTAATCGACAATCAGTCGATTGAAGAGTTTAAAACCGTTAACACCGAAGAACATTAAATTCCTTCAAAGTCTTGGTCTAAAAGTTCCTAGAAAAAAATTACCTATAGAATTTTTTGCTGCTTTCTGAAAAATGGACGAAATAAAAAAATTCAATCAGGCGTTGCATTCAATAAGTCAATTGCTCATTATGAAATTCACAAACATCAACCATACACATCACTAAACTTTAAAAATAATGATGAAATTGGTATTTCCATCCAACACCAAGATCTATGTCTTCTATCATCACGTAGATCTATCCATATTTATGGAAAATTACAAAAAAAAAACTGATGGAAATGCACGATCTAAATCTAGATTTATCAAAAATTATATTTGTTACCTTTTTGATCAAATTCGCTACGCAATTAATGGTGTTGAGATAGACAAAAGTAAAAATATTGGATTGAGTAGTATCACGAAAGGACAGACTTCGTTCAATACCAACGAGACGCTCATGCTTGAAAACGCAGGTTGCGTTGGCAATGAAGAAACAGCGGGAACTTTGATAGATAGTCATGGAAACTTTGACATTGCTATTCTACTAAGTATGATTTCGGGTTTGGCAGATGATTACAAAAAAGTTCTAGTTAATATGAAGCATGAACTTATTCTAGTAAGGTCAAGATCGGACCAGATAAATGAACAAAGATCAAACAGTTAATTCCTTATGTCATTGCTTCTGGTAAGAATAAAATCCAACTTTTAAACGTCATTGGCAAAGAGAATCGCATCTCAATGTGTTATTTTTCATGGGAACTACTAGAATATCCTGTTCTACCAAGCGCCAATAAGCATGTGTGGACAGAGAAAATTTACAATAAATGGGAGAAACCACATTATGTAATTCTCGGCTTACAGATAAAGAAAAAATGTGAAGCAACCGCAAACGCCAGTCATTTTGATCATTGCGATATTAGTAACGTATGACTTTTTTTGAATTCAGAATATTATCCATGTAATAATTTAACCTTGACATATCTAATAATTAATACGCAATACTGTATGGCATGTATGCAAATTTAAAAAAAACATACTGTACTAGGGATCCTGAGCCACTGCTTGCAAAGAAACAGTTTCTTGAGAATGAACATCTCATAGTTATTGATTGCTCACGACAGAATGAATATCTAAAGAACACTCCTGTAGATATACTTTTAGAATTTGAGGCTTAAGAGAACTTTCCCGTAATACTACAGCTTATTGCTTGATTTTGCACGATTACATAGTTCAGTATAATCCCATCAGTAGAGATATGAAAAAGGTTATTTAAATTAGAAAAAAAATAGGTGACTTTGCTATAGGCATCATGGTACATAAAGGAGAATGGATATCCCCTCTTCTCCAGACTTTGCTCAAAACACAACGAGAAAGTCTATAGGCATTCTAGTACACCTACTAAGTCTACTAACGTGTCAAGTGTACCATGCCCTCCTCTAGCACACCATAGATGGCGGCATAGCATACTTTTCGAAGGGAGGGGTGCTAGAATACCATGTGCTATAATGCCTATAGCCTATCTACTCTTAGAGCAAGGCTGCATTATCAAGAAATCTCTGCGAAATTTACATTGTAACGAGCTTCCGGCAAGTATGAACTGTTAAAACGAATTGTAAATACTTAATTGTGAAACCATCAAAATGTATTATACTTTTATAAGTTTTAATATATATATATATATATATATATATATATATATATATATATATTATAGAATACATAAGAAAAATATGTAAATATAATTATTCTTTATTGCAATGTAATATATGGTACACGTTTACATAATTGAAGATTACGAAAATGGCGGTCTAGTAAGTTAAGATACTACAGTTCTATTTTATATTTTGTTTGAATTCTACGACATTTAAAAAAATTATGTTTAAAAAATATTTCTTTAAAGCAAATAAATATTTTTCAAACGAAGAATCGAATTTCGTAAAACAAAATTTTATTTTTCATACAAAAAAAATTTTTATTGCATTTAAACATTTCAGTATTTTAAATATATAAATTACGTATTTTGAATAAATTGTTTACGAATGGTATATGAATAAACCATTTGTATAAATAAAAAAATTTGTATTTAAACCTATAAAATTTTAAATTAAAGAACATCTTGAAAATCGAATAAATCCTGGACTTTTCACTCATATGGACGTTTTCAGAAACAAAATTAGTTGAACGCATTCTTTGTCTAAAGTTCATAATTAAATAATCTTTTAAATATTTAGAACTAAAAAAATGTATATTTGATGGTCTAGATAGTCTAATTGCACCAACTATATATTTATGTACTTTGAAAGCTTCCTCTTTTTACTTCTTACTTAAAACAGCTAATGTATTATATTTAATATGTAATGTTTCTCTATTTAACAAAAATGTATGTATTACAACAAAATTGTTTTGATAAAATTAAATTAACATTGAAATAATCATGACGAACTTTCCAGTAATTTATCTATGTTTACAAATTGAATAGATTTAGAAAAATTTGCTAATTGTAGACTATAAGTGATATATAAATATAAAAGTTAAGTAAATCTCAATCTGCTTAGATCGGGGATTGCGTATATGTATATATATATAATTTTGACAAAATTTTGAGTCCGCTGCATGATGATGACCATTGTCATTATCGCGGTCAGCGACTGCAGATAGATATATGCATATAAAAAAATTCTTTGATCACGAATTTAATCTCTTTTATTGTAACCCGATCCCAGCTTATATTGTCTCGCCATCCAGCATGCTCGAACTGCAGATAATCGGTAGGCCCCTCGATGGCAGAAGCTTGAAATGCATTCTGCATTTCTCTACAATGGTTAGAAAAAACTCAAAGAACATAAAAAAGTTGTCTGTAAAATGGCTATCTATTAAATTTTTTTTCAAATTTTTGTGTATGAAATTCAAATTCTAAGAAATGTTAATTTTTTAAAGAAATTTTTCAAATCATTACAATAAAAAAAACAATTACGATGAATTAAACAAACTTTTAATGTATTTTTTCTTCTTCTGTTTTATTGCCAGATCACTTTAATTCTAAATAAAAAAGGGAAACTGAATTATATACTATCTTTTTTTTCAATCCAGTGATCCGAATTTAAATTCCGGTCTCGGCCAATGGATACGGAGAAACCAGATGAGTTCTATTTTACTATACATAAAACAATACGAGATATTCGAAAAATATGTATCTGTTATTTGTATAATGACCGCCCCACATTGAATTTTGCAACTTCCAATGGCAGTTCTTATTATTATTTCAACTAAAATTTGTGAGATCTAAGATTTCTCGATCGCTAGAGCCAAGGACTAGTAACTTGATGATCCAAACTCAAATTTCGATCTCGGCCGGTTGACAAAAGCACAGCTATAATAATTTACATGTGCTTTGTTTATAAACACATCCTATAACTCCGTCGCTGATTATCACCACCATTTCGAAGCAACAAACGAGTCACGTTAAATAAAACAAAAAAACTACATTTATTTTTAAATAAAGAGGAAAGCGGTTGATTGTGTATTAATAGTCGCAATGGCAGCTCGCTTTACAAATACATCTCACCCCACTCATGCGAAACATCAAAATCAAAGTCTTCTACTAATGCATCAGTCGCTTTATGTGCAGTAATGATGAAACGTTAAAAAAAAAGTTATATAAAAAACCATAAATTCATACATAAAACTTACTTACATGCCTTAAGCACATGCTTAAGGCAGTATTCTACTTTAGACCCCCGAAAAAAAAGCTATTTTTGTAAAATTTTTCTGAGAATGCTATTGAAGATATGGATGTAGATTTCAAATGCTTAATAAAGACACTCTTGAAGTACATCAAAAATTTTTTTTATTTATGTTATACATATTTTATACATGTAAAGTATGCTTAAAGCCAACACCTCAAAAAGTAGGTAACGTTGTCGTGATCGTAAAATCTTGCCGACGGATTGTCTGAAACAAAAAAATCAAATAGTTGTATGTTTAGTATGACTCCAGAAACCGATCTAACTAGAATATATTATGTACGTGTAAAATCAACAATATGGCGGCAAAAAAACGAAAGTAAAAAAGAATTGCTATCAGGTATGTGAATAAGTCTTTCCCGTTTTTTTTCAAATTTAGAGCCTTTATTGTGAAAAAATGGTTACAAATGAATTATTGAAAGTATTGGCCATCGCTAGCAACAACTTTTTCCCATCTTTCTAGCAACATACGAATCCCGTTGCGAAAAAATTCGAACGGTTTGGCCTCTATCCAGTCATCCACCCATTTTTTGGCTTCCTCGTAGGAATGGAAGTGCTGGTCAGCCAGGCCATGCGTCATCGATCTGAAGAGATGGTAATCAGACGGAGCAACGTCTGGACTATACGGCGGGTGGGGTAGGACTTCCCATTTGAGCATTTCTAAGTATGTTTTCACCGGCGGTGCAACATGTGGGCGAGCATTGTCATGTTGCAAAATAACTTTGTCGTGCCTGTCGGAGTATTGTGGCCGTTTTTCTCGCAGTGCGCGGCTCAAACGCATCAATTGTCGTCGATAGACCTCGCCCGTGATCCTTTCATTCGGTTTCAGAAGCTCATAGTAAACCACACCTAGCTGGTCCCACCATATACAGAGCATGAGCTTGGCGCCATGAATATTTGGCTTGGCCGTCGATGATGATGCATGGCCGGGTAGTCCCCATGATTTTCTTCGCTTCGGATTATCGTAACGTATCCACTTTTCATCGCCAGTCACGATACGATGCAGAAAACCCTTTCTTTTATGTCGCTGAAGCAGCTGTTCGCAAGTGAAAAAACGCCGTTCGACGTCTCTCAGCTTCAGTTCGTACGGCACCCAATTTCCTTGCTTTTGGATCATTCCCATGGCTTTCAAACGCTTGGAAATGGTTGTTCGATCAACTCCCAATGCTTCAGCAAGTTCTTCTTGCGTTTGACAAGAATCTTCATCAAGCAAAGTCGCCAATTCTCGATCTTCAAAGATTTGCGGCCGCCCGGAACGCTCCTTGTCTTCCACGTCGAAATCACCGCTTTTGAAGCGTCGAAACCATCCGCGAACACTTGAATCATCGACACAACCTTCTCCATAAGCCTCCTGAAGCAATCGATGCGTCTCGGCAGCAGATTTCTTCAAATTGAACCAATAAAGTGAAACTTCCCGCAAATGACGTCGACTCGGCTCAAATTTCGACATTTTCACGATATCAAAAATTTATGATGCGAAAAAATTTTAACTAATGTGTTAGTATGGAATTGTTGACATATGATTAAGCTTTGATTATGACATATGTAACCATTGAATACTCGCACAGTATTGATGGCGCCATCTCTTACAAAAAACGGAAAAGACTTATTCACACTCCTAATATATTTTCCGTTTTTTTTGCAATAAAAATATAGTTAGAATTACAATTTTAATTGATTGTAGTTAGGTCGGTTGATACAAACATATATAATATGTGTTCATAAGGATCATAATAATCATCATCATTTCATCAGGATCGGTTCAATAGTTTTTTAATTTTCACGACCACGATACTTGAAAACGCTGTTTTGAGAAAAACGCGATTAAAGTTTTTGTAAGTGGAAAATCGTAGAAAAAATTATCTTACGCTCAATCAGCGATGCCTGGGCCATACAATATGCCTTCAACTTCTTCCAGGCAAGTATTTTCATTTAATTTAGCCTGCTTCTTTTTAGTTCTGCTCGCCTGAGAAGCCTCAGTCGAGCGACGGTTCTCTCGAACGATGCGCTGTTGGTCGCGCATATTGGCGAACTGCATGGCGGTTTGTCCGATTTTCAGGCCCATAATTTTCATTGTTTTCAAAAGTGGGCTGAATCCTTCATTAAAAATGCAGACAGCAGTGAGGCATGTCATTTTAACGATTTTTTTTCCATTATAGACATGCTTCGGTGCTATAGCCCAAACTGTTGAGTTGAAACACTCATTGTTATTTTGAGTGTTTCTGCCCAAACATCTCTCCAGCAATTCCGTTTTTGTTAGATATTCGTGGATCGGTTTCAGCACCTCCTGTACATCACTAGCAAGAGCAAGACGATGTTTATAATTTTTTAAAACGGTGTTTGCTTCGGCCTTCTTATACTTGCACCAGCTGTTTGAACAGTACGTATGCTGTGGTTTGGAGTCTGTTGAGATTTTGTGGTAATAGCCGGTCCAGATCTTGTTTCGCATGCCTTCTACTGAATTTGAATTCATTTCAATTGCAAGACTGTAGTTTTTAGATAATTCCTTCATTAATTTGACACTTAGATCAGCAGTCTTCACTTTTTTAATCACGACTTTTGGTTTCTTTACAACTTTCTTCGAAATACAGAAGCAAAATTATAAAGGGCAGGTAATATTGAGTAGCAAAGGTATATTTTTTGATGAGAATATATATAGGTGTAATGATTTACAATAGGGAAACAGCTACTGCAGCGAACAAGGCTACGTAGATGGCTTATCCGGCGCGCCCGCTGGGTGGGTCGGAATAGCGCGCTCAGGTAAGTGCGTTCGAAAGGTGAAAAAGTATAGTTAAACAATTTGAATTTTTCTAAAATTTTGAGCTAACATTCTCAAATATATTTACTTTCCAAAAATGTAAAAAAAAATTTTTTTTTCAAAGTTGTAAATAGAATACTGCCTTAATACAAAAATTCCTAAAATAAAGAAAATAAATTTTTTTCAATAGATCATAATTTTGTGAATTTGAAAAAAAATTTAATGTCTTTAAAATTTGAATTGAACAACTAGATATTTAAAATAATTTAAGTAGATAGCCATTTTAAGGATAAATTTTAATGCATTGTTGATTCCTTTAGCTATCTTAGAGGCTGTGATTTGTTTGAACAAAGTTTGGAGATGTTTTTGAATCTATAGGAACCTCTTGACCATGCAGAAGTTAAAATTTTTTATTAAAAGTTGCATTTCAAGAAACCCTACATAAGGGTTACTATTCCTTTATCAATATCGTTATGAGGGCTCTTCAACCATCTATTCCGACTAAATACTTTTAGTGAACAAGAATTAGAATTATCTACTTCATTGCCACACACATTAGTCCATGTGATTCAACTGTTTTCCTATATAGAACAGGAATTGAGCATAACGTATCTCTATACACCGAATTTAATGTACTTCAATAGTATAGATTTTTAGAATTAGATTAGAAATATGAAAACACTGAACTTTAGCTCACAGCATACCAATGGTTGATAATTGTATTATATCCCATTCTCCATTTTTTCTTATTCTGAAAATTTTCGTAATTATAGAATTGCTCCTTCGATTTTTTTGAAAATATTTAATTTTGGGTTGTAAAATTTCATTAAAAAAGAGAACTATATGAAACTTGTTTCAGCTAAATGAAGGAATCTACACCCGTCGGCAATGGAGTCTCGGCGCGCCGCGACGCGCCGGCCCGTTACAAAGAAAGAAGTCGACCCGTGAATACGCGGGCTTACTCACCTGACTCAAGCGAGCACACGTCCGCAGCTCAGATCGCACGGCGGAAGGTCTTCGCCGTACCCGCGGAGGCAGGGAGATCCTGCGTTCAATATCGACGCGATGCTAGAAAACAATCAAGGATTATAGGAGTCGATCGGGAGATAGGAATATCGGCGTCGATGCCGGACACAACCACTCGCGGGCGCAGAACGGCAGCGGTCCGTCTGCACCGTCTGCACGGATGCCGCGCGAACGCGAGCACTTGTTCCGGCGACACTCGACGACGGCACGCGTAGCAGGACCTCCTGCTTGGGTCGTTGGCGCTGGCAGCCGCTGGCTCTTGCGGGCGGTCTTCGCGGTCTCGCCTGCACTTGCTCCTCGCTGGCCTGGGACGCGTCGTTACGCACGGCGCGGGCTTTTGCGCGAGTACCCCCTTTCTCCCGTGTCGTTTCGAGTACGTGCGCGAAGCCCCGAAATCAAAATCTTCTTTTTCTACGGGGCTCGGACGCACGTGGCTTCTTTCTCCTCTCTCGAGACACGACTAAAAAAACGAAAACTACTCTCCTTCCCGCGACGACTAAACAATGTTTATGTTTGGCGCACGCCGCGGCTGACGAGTCGCATCTCGGTTGCGGCCTCGTTACAATATATCCAACTGAAATTTACATTATTTCTTCAAAAGTATGTCTGAAGTGATATTTGAAGATTATCTAGTAAAATACTATTTAGTTCAACGCTGCAAACTTGACAGTTTTACCAGTAATAAGCATTTATTAATCTTAAGCAGACAAAATTATTGTCACTAATAATAATAATGATAATGATGAAGTTTAATAAACTATTAGAATGAAATTTGATTACGTAAAAATACTGAATATATAATTATCAAAAAATATTTTTATACAACTAGTACAAATTCATAGCTATAAATTTCATTCTTCACCGCTTAATTCATCTGCAATTTTCATCAGAATTATATGACAAATAGTCTTCTTTTTTCAAGATTGGTATGGCCTGTATCTGAAAAATTATTGATTTTTAAAAAAATTTGAAAACTCAAACATTAAAAAAATCATAATCGAAAATAACACAATTTTTATAGCTAAAATGGACATTAAAATTCGTACTATTGTTCATCCAGAAAACACAAAAACTTTCTGCCCATTCTGAATTCTATTTGAAAATTTTTTATAAGAAATTCAATATAGTCGTCCAAAATAGGCAACATTATAAACTTAAAGTATTATAGTTATCAATTTTTCATAATTTGTTAATTGCATGAAATTTTTAATTAATAAAAAATACTAATTATTATTAATAGTAGTTAATATTTTATAGATAAACGATAACTTTTGTATGGAATTTATGTTTATATGGAGTATGAAAATTTTACTTATAATGCAACAATAGATTTTTTTAAATTAATAATTTTTAACATTAAATTTAGATTTAAGAGATTGTAAATAGTTTGAACTAAGCGAGTATATAAATGACCGTTTAATTTTCATGCAGTCATTAAGGAGATACCAGAGAAAGATCTAATCGTAATAATTTACGAAATAAGGTCGAAGAGCTACTTGAAATATTTTAGAAGAGAACAATTTATATATTTCGATGATGAAAACGTTTATTTAGCAAGAACTCTGGATAAACAGTGATCATATAAATTGTAATTTTTTTTTGTTATTTAACGTCGCTCTATTTATGCTTCCAAATACAGGTGTTAATCAGCGACGAAGGTCTACGATGTGTTTGTAAACAAAGCACATGTAAATTATTACAGCGGTGCATATGTCAATCGGTCTAGACCGGGATTTGAACTCGAATCACCTAGTTACTAGCCTTTCGCTCTAGCGATGGTATTATCGTAGACCTCACAAACTCTAGTTGAAGCGATAATAAGAATTGCCATTGAAAGTTGCAAAATTCAATGTGGGGCGGTCATAGTAGTAAAATAGAACGCATCTGGTTTCTCGACTTCCCTGTTGTCGAGAAGATACTCGCTATAAAGAAGCCAAGATGCATGCAAAAAAGAGTTGTTTAGTATAGGTGGAATACATATATAATGCGCGGTCAGTTCTATTCAAAAGATCTTTCAACATTACAGATCACTACGTTTATTACAAATCAATGTAAAATTCCTACCGCTATCAGTATATCCTTTCATTACAATAACTCTTTTATAAGGATGATTTTGTTCATAATGCTCATTCTTAGTACCCAGCTAGCTGTCTCTCTGTAGATGGAATGGGAAGAGATAAGATATCAGAGAGATAAAAATGCATTCTTCGTCCATTGGACGATGAATTCCAAATATTTTCCCATCCTACAAGATATTTATTACTTTGTGACTTTATCGTACAAACTTAGTCCTCGTTTTTTGGAACACTAATTTGTATACATTCTAACATGATCGAGAGTTTCTCCACGAAGATTACTAGGGTGTCTGCCGAGACAGTTCTGTATAGTACAGTGATGCGAATGAATGCGTGTGTCGTACAATTTTTGTATATTGTTGTTACACATGAACTTATGCTATCCCAGTGCTGCATAAGTACTGGTAGATGTACAGACGCCACTATAAATTATTATCTAAAGCTTTAAGACAGTATTCTACTTTACAACTTTGAAAAAAATGTTTTTTTTTTACATTTTTCGAAAGTACATATATTCAAAAATGTTAGCTCAAAATTTTAGAAAGATTCAGGTAGTCTAACTATACTTTTTCACCTTTCGAACGCACTTACCTGAGCGCGCTATTCCGACCCACCCGGCGCGCGCGCCGGATAAGCCATCTACCTGGACTTGTTCGCTGCAGCAGCTGTTTCCCTATTGTAAATCATTACACCTATATATATTCTCATCAAAATATATAGCTTTGCTTCTCAATATTACCTTCTCTTTATAATTTTGCTTCTGTATTTTGAAGAAAGTTGTAAAGAAACCAAAAGTCGTGATTAAAAAAGTAAAGACTGTTGATCTAAGTATCAAATTAATGAAGGAATTATCTAAAAACTACAGTCTTGCAATTGAGAGGAATTCAAATTCAGTAGAAGGCATGCGAAATGAGATCTGGGCCGGCTATTACCACGAAATCTCAACAGACTCCGAACCACAGCATACGTACTGTTCAGACAGCTGGTGCAAGTATAAGAAGGCCGAAGCAAACAACGCTTTAAAAAATTATAAACATCGTCCTGCTCTTGCTAGTGACGTACAAGAGGTGCTGAAACCGATCTACGAAGATCTAACAAAAACGGAATTGCTGGAGAGATGTTTGGGCAGAAGCACTCAAAATAACAATGAGTGTTTCAACTCAACAATTTGGGCTATGCTACCGAAGCATGTCTATAATGGTAAAAAAAATCGTTAAAATTGCATACCTCACTGCTGCCTGCATTTTGAAGGATTCAGTCCACTTTTGAAAAGAATGGAAATTATGGGCCTGGAAAGCGGCCAAACCACCATGCAGTTCGCCAATATGCGCGACCAATAGCGCATCATTCGAGAGAACCGCCGCTCAACTGAGGCTTCTAAGGAGAGCAGAACTCAAAAAAGCAGGCTAAATTAGATGAAGATACTCCCCTGGAACAAGTTGAAGGCATATTGTATGGCCCAGGCATCACTGATTGAGCATAAGATAATTTTTTCTACGATTTTTCACTTATAAAAACTTTAATCGCGTTTTTCTCAAAACAGCGTTTTCAAGTACCGTGGTCGAGAAAACTAAAAAACTATTGAACCGATCCTTATGAAATTTAGAATACATATTCTATATGTTTGTATCAATTGACTTAACTACTATCAACTTAAAATTGTAATTCTAACTATATTTTTATTGCAAAAAAAGACGGAAAATAGAGCAATTCTTTTTTACTTTCGTTTTTTTGCCACCATATTGTTGATTTTGCACGTACATAAAATATTCTAGTTAGATCGATTTCTGGAGTCATACTAAACATACAACTATTTAATTTTTTTGTTTCAGACAATCCGTCGGCAAGATTTTACGATCACGACAACGTTACCCACTTTTTGAAGTATTGGCTTTGACCATACTTTACATGTATAAAAAATGTATAAAATAAATCAAAAAATTTTTTTATGCATTTCAAGAGTGTAATTATTAAGCATTTCAAATCCTACATCTATATCTTCAATAGCATTCTCAGAAAAATTTCACAAAAATAGCGTTTTTTTCGAGAGTCTAAAGTAGAATACTGCCTTAAATATAAGTCGTCACTCCAGTCTAGCTGGCTGTTCTATCGTGTTAACTAAATTTCTTATCTGAGACGCAGTTGTATTCATTGTCTTCGATATTTAAATGCATTTTAAAGTTTACGCTTAGATATCTGACTATGTTACAAGCTTCGTCCATTTATTTATTAATTTAATGACAGGTGTAAGTTTGCATTGTAGGTTTCATTTATTATCAAGATCACAAATTTGAAAGTGGTCGTTCATTGTGTTCATTTTTTGGAGGCGAAACAATGATTACACTTCATCAATGTAATTTTAACCTTTTTATTCAACTTCTTTCCACAAGTCTCCTTCCATTACGAATACTAGACTTCGCAATCAGCATAATGAGTACACACAACAGATAGTTAAACACTATACTCCCTACGATCAGACTAAGAATAGATCCTTGCTAATTACCAGCGGTACTTCCTCATATGCTTCTCTTATGACAACTCATGGGTCTCTCAAATAATCCATTATAAACTTATAAATAACTCCAGCGCATGTCATACAATATAATGCTGATATATGACTTCGAACTATTAAACATTATGCGCCATTAATGTTCAGAAAAATTATTTCAACGTATTTCTTGGATAAGATTTTTACTATCGTACGCAACTCGACTATGGCGTCCTCATTGAAGCATCCTTATTTGAATTCCTCCTTTCTCGGCGACACTTTCAACTCGACATGCCATAGAATCCTTTCGGTATAAAAGCTTCTAGTTTTTTCAGGTAATTATACGAGACATATAACCCTCTAAGACGCAGAGTCTACGGATTCTTTATCACAGCCGTTTCAAATCGTGATTACTTGCCTCATCTTCCACTTATTCAAGAATATCGAGTATTTGAGCTGCGGGTTGTACGCGCTTTTTACACTACATAAAAGTGTTGAATAAAAAAAATAAAAAAAATTAACTCTATCGATAAGAAATAATTAACCTCTGAAGACATACAAATGTTAATTTAGGCATCAGAAAACTTATGCTACTAGGGCATATACCTATCAAGTATAAGAAAGAATATAGTGTGGAGCATGTTCATCATTATCATATCATATCATATATCATATCATATCGTATCATATATCATATCATATATCGTATCATATATCATATCATATATCCTATCATATATCATATCATATATCATATCATATATCATATCATATTAATTTATAAATACAAGGCGTGTTTTTATTTGTACACGATAACCAAAAAAGCTACTGAACCGATTGTTCTGAAATTTGACATATAGATTCTATATTATCTTAGGAAGGACAAAGGCTATGTTTTTTTTATTGAAAATCATTTTACTTTCATCAATAAATTAAGTTAACAGTTTTAGTAGTCAGTTTCACCAGCGACTACCAGGTGGCGTCTGGAATCACGAACATCAACGCAAATTGGTACGCTTAAAGTATTAATACCAGGTCAGCTCAGTTAAATGATCATATCCAACTTTCGGATTCGTATCCTGAAGAAGGTGTGACGTGTTAGCCAGTGTTACTATTTTTGTTCTTCAGGTTAATCTGACACTACTCTAACACCTTATGGATATCTTTTGATTTTTGTAAATTTAATTTATTTTGAAAATCCCCCCCTCTCTCTTTCTCTGTCATCTCTTATAAAATGGTTTTGTATGCCAAATCGTACTAAACATCATTTGTGACAAATTATGTTTTTATTTTTATACGTTATATTAACTTGAAAAATGAAATTAACTAAAAATGAATTAACTAAAAATTGTTTTTTTAGTTTGAATAAAAAGCTTTAAAATAGGGTTTGTTACCAATAAACTTGAAACTGTGATACTATATATATATATATAGTGACAGCGTTTTCTCGCCTATTCACTTACCTTCAGGCAATGCTGCATGCGTCCGTAGGTACTCCGTATTAACCTGAAAACGGACTGGAGAGATTGACGAGAGAAATCAATGGACAATAAGTTCTGTATCAAGCAACAAGCTTCACACTCTTTTATTCACTCGCGCACACTCTCTCACTCGTTACGCTACGATTTCACGCGTACACACACAGATTGCCTAACACACTCTCGCCTCACTCATACTAGCGGGTTCCACGACACTTTCACGTACATTCTATTCCGACGTGAAGACAACCAATATAATTACAATTACTTCCGATACACGGGGGACAGGGACACACGATAGGGACGCAACACGGACAAACGATCCGCATGAATACAATCGCGGCGCGGGCACGCCGACGCCCGACGCGATGACCCTAATCTTTAGCGCACTTTATTAAAGGTAACGGAAAACTACTTGCTTTAGCCGTCCTCCGCTGAGCGACCCCGGACTTCCTCGTGAGCTGGCTGCTAGAGACGCGGCAGTCGTCGCGCTCGCTCTCTCTCTCTCTCTCTCTCTCTCTCTCTCTCTGTCTCTCTCGCTTCTCGACTCCCGTCGAGCAGGCCGTTGGGTAGAGATGGCGACAGAGAGCAGGATGCTCTCTGGGTTCAGGCCGTGCACGACTCCAGTCGGGCAGGCCGCGGGAGACGCTGCTGCGACGAAGGCCGTCGGCCGGATGATGGTGACTGGGGAGCAGGCCGCTCTCCCGATGCGTACAAGGCTTCGACGGGCTCTGTCGGAGCTGGGAGCTGGATGCTCGCTGGATCCTCCCGTCAGAGACGTATATGCTAATGAGCCCCTTGGCTTACAGAGATGCCTCAACTGGCGTGCGTAGGTGTACGAGCCACTCTCGATGTTGGTCTATAGCTTTTTCGCCAGGACGTAAGTTGTAGAGCTTTAGAAGGTCTGCACTGCGCCGTGGCTTGACGGAGAAGAAGGCCTTCGCCTCTCTTTTGGTCATGCGTCGCATCACGCAGCGCTTCGCGCGCGCCCTTTAGGCTCGTGAATGCATGATTCGCGCTTACGCGATTTTAAACTCACGGAGACCGCCGATCGGGGCGGTTACAATATATATATATATATATATATATATATATATATATATATATAATTTATATACATTTTTAATACGGCTTCTATGAAGAAATATTCTATTAGCGTGTAGGGGCGGTGAAATACGATAGCCTGGTGTCTCAGGACGATTTCTACTGAGTTTTGTGTTCGGACGGTAGAACACGATGTCCAGATGTTTTAGAGCAACTTTTACGAAGATTATAGTGTTTAGTTGGTGGGAAACATTGACCAGGTACGTCGGGACGAGTTCTAGGGGGTTTTTCGTGTTTGAACGGTACAATACGGTGTTCAGATGCCTCGGGATAATTTCTATGGGGAATTGTATGTTCGAATGGTAGAAGACGATGTCTAAGTATGACGGGACGACTTCTATGAAGAGATTCGTATTCTATCATTGAACGCTCAAACTCTCAGTAGAAGTTATCCCTGGATACCTAGACATCATATTCTACCTTTCCAACACAACTCTCTATAGCAGTCGTCTCGAAATATATTCCATCGTCCGAACACGATACTCTCCCTAAAATATTGTACAAAATGTCAGCGAAATACCGGTGAAGTGGACGCTGTTTTGAATCGGCTTTTTATACAGAATCAATGATAAGTAAATTAAGGCAGATTATTTATAGTAATATAAATTTTTATATATAGAGTACTTTTTACTCAGATATTATTGAACTGTTTAAAAAATCAGTTAAATTATTATCTCGGGCGAAGCCGAGATGGGGAATGCTAGTTATTTTATATAAGACGAAAAGCTCAGGCTCCCAGCCTCCTATATACCGAACACAATTTTGACAATTTGCATAATGCACAATGTTATAAATTATATTTGTTTATCATATCAAGAAACTCAAATAATAACCATTCTATTTTCCCTTTCTATATCGAAAAATACAAATATAAATATATTGTGAACAATGTACTGTAGTCCTCATTATGTTACGCGAAATATGAAAGAATGACAAGGAAAATCATTTAACCCTTAGAGTACCGGGATTTTAGATATTTTCAATGTGTATTGTTTGTATGAAAAAGTGATCATAGATTCCTGATTTTAACCCTAACTGAATCAAAAGGTTCGCGAGTTGGAGCATGAAGCATATGTGCGTCATGCCAGTCCATGACGATAATGCCAATGTTAAACTTTTCATAATTGAAAAAAAACGATTCTATATCTATGGAAAAATATATATATATATATATATATATAGGTTTTTTGGATCGCCGATTACGATTCTGAAGTCAAAATTGAAAACTTCGAACTTTCTGATGAACACAATATGAAAAATCCTTATTTTAAAAACTGCAAGTACTCGCTCTCAATACTACCTAGGATCAATTATGTGGACGTGGCGAATATCTGATCCCGTGTTATGTATATGTGTGTGCGAGTATTTTTCTTTTTTTTCCTTGTTTTTTTTCATCGGTATGAAGCAAGAATTAGTCGAATGGAACCTTACTGATTATTCTATTCACGGTAGGTAACTTTTAATATGATAATCATAAAACCATGGAGTTATACAGAATATTACAAAACAGATGTTGCATTGATATTTAGAATCTGCTCTCTGTTTCTGCATATGACATAAAGTATATCTTTTTCTTTTATCCATTGCTACAGGCAAATGTGTTCCTCTAAGATGCATTGTAGATGATTGAGAGCTTACAAGTTTCTCTTCTTCTAAATTAAAGATCTTTAAAATAATCGTTAGTCTAAAATCTAGAAAATATCATTTAATTTCGAGAGTATTCCGATTGTACAAAGCATGGGAATTTACAAGAGCCGTATCAAAAAAATGAAGAAATATCTTTTTATACCATTTCATTGTCTTTCTGAGTGTTTCGGTCACAATGTTTTATCGATTTGATCTACTCTTCTCATATTCTTGTTATAATCAACTATCCAAATTGGTTTGACTCTATACTTACCAGTCTTGTCATCTCTTTTTCCAGTATTTGTAAATTCCGATTCGTGCACAGACGATACCATGTACACCTCTTTTTTACCTCGCTACTTCAAGATCATCCAAATCAAATTATGCGCTACTTGAACTGGCCCTTTTTGCTATTTCAAATCCAAGGAAAGAAATCCCTTTCTGTTTTTTCTGACTGTAATTCTGACCAATATTGAAGAGAAATACCAATTATATAATAGAAAAATTTACTTTTTAAGTTATTAATGTACATACTTTTGTTCACAATTATGTCTTACATAACTTTTATACGAAACATTTTTCAATTAGAGCAATAGTTTTAAAACTATTGAACAAAAAGTGAAAAAACAGCATTTTTTGGCTATTTTGCAATAAATAAACAGATTCACAATGGGTTACGATCCCGACAATTTAGTCTTATTATACACATCTTTAGCTTTCATTTAGTGCAAAAAAATAGCCATTGGAAAAAATGTTGGTTTGTTGGCCATTTTGGGCCTAATTCGCCTGGACTACTAGTGTAGTAGTTGGCCCTATGGAGAATGCACTTCACGACGATCGGAAATTGTCGAGACTTTGGTATATGGCATCGGCAATCTCTCCTTACTATCTCTGGTTTCAGTTGAGATTCTACCGATAAGAATGGAATTAGTTTTTATAACTAAGAATACTTTTTTCAGTATTATACTTTATATGATATAGTATTCCATCATTCGAGCACCAACTTTCCCAAAGAAATTGTTTCAAGACGTATTCTATTGTCCGACCATGAAACTCTCCTTAGTAGTTATTGAAAGTCACCTGGATATCTTTTTCTACTGCCCGAACGGAAAGTAGATAATTTCTCCGTAGAAGCCATAAGGTGTGTGTGTGTATATGAGGGGGACTAATATTTTCGTATTTTAAATTAAATACCATGAATATATATCTTTTAATAAAAGTAAAATAGTTAGGCGAATTTGATGTGTTTTGGTACAATAAGAATTTTCAATATATCTTCTCATGTATTATATAAAAAATTTATATACAATATTTTTCTAAATTTAGTAATATATTAAGCCAAAAATAAACAATAACGTCTTAAAACATTGGATATTTACATGAAATGACCATATTTACATGAAATTGTATAACAATATTATTTACATAAATTTATTAAAGAGTGCTACGTGTTTCAAACTCCTTGTGATATAGCTTAAAGTATATTTCAGTAATTTAATTATTTCATTTTATGCTTTATTGATAATATAGAAAATAGTTTCAAATTTAATTATTAATAAAATATTCTAAATAATAGCTTTTCTTATGCACGTATAATTTTTATAATATACACAAAAAACAAACAATGTGTACATACAGGAATATAGGAATCCATGTGATACATTCTATAAAATAATTACTATTTTCAATTTATGTAAAAGATTTTCGCTTATATATGATTTAAAAATTCTTTCTAAAAGTTCTATAATTTTTAATTTAGGATATTAAAACAATTTTATAAATATATATAGATAGAGTAGCTTGGGCTCAGGTAATAAGGGCATCTGATTGTTTACTATCGTTAAGTACCAGACTTTACTGGCCAAATTGGAGTTTGTCAATGGTCCAAGTTGAATTCCTGTCAACCGAATTTTTCAGAATCTTTTACAAAACAGTGTTTTCCTATTTGTTTGAGGGCGAAAATTTAAAATCACAATCTTTCAAAAAAATATTATATAATCTGTTCAAGTAAATAAATAATATATTGTTATATGTAATTATTATCTATAATTCACTCATAATAAATTATAAATTATATGTATCTATATTTTTGGCTATTCAAAACGTATGTAGTTACAAATTTGAAAGTTATTGAGGAATAAAGTCTTGTTTAGTGAGATTACGGTATAGACTAAAATTTTTTCATGCAAAAATTAATTATTCATATCGATGATTCAAGATAATTTACTCTTTTTTATGAGTCCACGCGTGCACCAGATGATGTGAAAATAAACTCGGCTATTTGTAAATGATCTCATTACTTTATTAAGCTGCATTTCCATTAAAACTATTTATTTATTATTATTTTTTAGATATATTTGTGTCAACTATACATGCTGTTATATATACAGATACATATAAAATGCACTTAGCCATCAATTGCTTTAAGACGTTATTGTATATAAATTTTTTATAAAATACATGCGAAGATGTATTTAAAATTCTTACTATGTTGACATATCAAACTCGACTAACTATTTTACTTTTGTTACAAGTTTTTTTTGCGGCTTTCATTCCTTTTTAAGGATATTATTCAATTAAATTTGTTTTAAAAATGAGATTTATAAAATGTAAATTTTTTTATATGATAAAAACCTATATTATTATGTTTTCGTTTATCACAGTTAATCGGAAATTTGACTATATCGGTGAA
Source organism: Sycobia sp. Sy_11 (assembly GCA_018907035.1). Classification (NCBI taxonomy): domain Eukaryota; kingdom Metazoa; phylum Arthropoda; class Insecta; order Hymenoptera; family Epichrysomallidae; genus Sycobia; species Sycobia sp. Sy_11. The sequence continues at coordinate 299,700 of JACCIC010000178.1, read as the reverse complement.
CTAATTTTTAATTTAATTATAGATTAATTTTTGTGTGAATATTTGGTACTTTTGGAAAGTATATTATATAAATGTTTTATGAAAAACATGAGAAGATATATTTAAAATTATTACTATGCTAAGAATACATCAAACTTGCCTATTTGACTTTTGTTAAGTGTTTTTTTTTTTGATGACTTAGTGTTACTGTATATACTCCTCCAAGGCTGATACATTTCTCATAGCTTAATTGTACTTATGTCGACTGCCCATATACAAATTAATAAATATTTTTTTATCGGTCTTACAGTCCAATCAATTCAATCTAAAAATAAAAATAAAAAATAAAAATAAATAAATAAAAATAAAATAAAAATTAAAAATAAAAATTAAATTAAAATTATAATGACAGTCAGACTGTCCTTGTTTACATTCACCCCCGTAGACTAATCTGAAAATAAAATATTAGCTGAAAAAATTCTTTGTTAGTAAAATGCAGTCTGACTGTCCCCAACACCCTTACCTAATTGAAGACTTGTTCAACGTTTCGAGCTCGCTACAGCTCCTCATGAGGGACTAAACTAAACCTTATATTCTAATCTATATACACCCACCATCCCCACCACCAAATTTAGTAAATTAAATATAAATTCCCCCTCTACACAAATTGTCCAAAACCAATCAATTTAATAAGGAATGATAAACACGGTCCAATCTACCAGACTCTAACATTAAATTTACATTATTTCGATTCCTGGAAATGTGAATACTTTCAAGACTCTCCCGTTTATACTTATTATTAATACCATGCTCCAAAATATCCACATTCACAAAATCAAAAGAATGTAAAAGCTTTAAACAATGCTCTTTTAAACCGGAAGTAATATATGAGCACGTAAACTATATTTATGCTCATAAATTCTCTTTTTTAAAATCTACCTGTTTGTCCAATATAGTATTTATCACAATCCATGCAATTAATCTTGTAAACAACTCCTGATTTTAAGCATAAATTATCCCTATCTTTGCAATTATTAAACAATCTACTCAAATTATTGATATTCTTAAAAAAAATTTGAATGTTATATTTCCGAAAATTTCTTTTAATTCTTTCAGACAATCCTCTAACATATGGCAAGACAATAATTTTTTCTCCGTTAACATCAACTCCTGCACTATGTCTATTTTCGGTATTATAAATATCAAACAATCTCTCAGCAAGTAATCTATTAATAAATTGAATTGGATAACCATTATTAATAAAAAATTCTCTTACTATCTGTAAATTATTTTGTCTAAAATCTTTATGTGACAATTTTATTGCTCTATCAATGACACCCTTTAATGCTCCAATTTTGTTTCCGAATTGGTGGTGTGAATTAAAATCTAAAAACCTACCTGACCAAGTAGGCTTTCTATACCAATTAAGTTTTACCTTATTATTACTACATCAAATTACATTAACGTCCAGAAAACTCAACTGACTATTAACTACAACCTCCCTTGTAAATTTAATTCTGTCATGTACTGAATTAAAAACATCCAAACGATCTGGACGTCGTTTTCTATCAACTAAATACAATATTCCCCATTGAAATCGCTCAGAGACACCTAGACATCGCATTCTATCATCCGAACACACAACTGGCTATATAAATCGTCTTGAGTAACTAGTCCAGGCAAATTAGGTCCAAAATGGACGATTTACCATCAATTTCTCCAACGCCTATTTTTTTGCATTAAATAATAGATGAGGATGTGTAGAATAAGACCCTACATTGTCGGGATTGTACCCCATCGGCGACGTATTTATTTATTGCAAAATAGCAAAAATAAAAGCTCTTTTTTTTACTGTTTCTTTAATAGTTTAAATAATATTGCTCTAATCGAAAAATGTTTCGTATAAAAGTTGTGCAGGAGATAATTCTGAACAAAATTGTGTACATGAAAAACTTAAAAAGTCGAGTTTTCTATTGTTAAATTAACAATGACAATGGAAGAATTTTCGATATTCAAAGAGCTATAAAAATTGTTTAAACAATTGAAATTCAATAATAATTGCACAAATAGATGTTTTTTCATCTACTTATACTATGTTTCAAATTACAAAGTGTACTTTCAAAATGGCGACCAGTTGCAAAATTATTTATATTGCAACTTAACCATTGCAAAGTTCGCCAACGGCTGGGAATTTTTTAATGCAGTAAAATGCAATCATTAGAGGATATTAATAGTAATCAAAGCTGAAAAGACCAGATTTTTAAATTAAATCTTTATATTGTTTAAAGTGAAAAACGCCGTTGCTAGGGTCGATCTCTCGTAAGATTTTAACGCTAGAATATTGAAACAAAGTGCATTTTATTACGCTTAAAAAAAGAAAAATTTTGAGCCCTTGCACATTTTCATACGACCAATGAAGTTGAGAAAATTTTTGTTTAAACTATGAATTATTATTTGTCATTCAATTAACATTTTCACTTGAAATTTGGCAAGGTGCAAGTATAAAAGTTAATCTATCTTTACATTTATTAATACATTCTAAATTATTAGTAATTATGTTTAAATGTAACATTTATAAAAAGTTTTTATGCGTGGCATCAGCGACGGCTGGCGGCAGCTTATCTCTCCTCGCGCAGACATCGCGGCGCCGCCTACTGAGCATGCGCATATTCGCGCATTGCGCCACAGACAGCTCCAGCTACGTCGCTCTCGATCTTAGTTGTAAAATAGAATATCTTTACTATAAAAGTAACTATTTTGATGATTTTTTTTTAATCTAACTTTACTTTTTCTATCCTTCATAATGCCCTTGGTTCTAATACGGTAATTCTATTATATCCAATGGATAATAACATTAATTAATTCTTTTCAATTTTATATTGGCTTATTTAATAATTTAAAATTACTTTTATTTCAATTTTTGTCTTTATATTATAATATTAACGTAATTCAATATTAGTTTTCCTCTTTTATAATAACCAATTCTTATTACTGATGCATATTTACGCTGTTTCAGTGTTTATACATTATTAATGTATATAAGTTTTCAATTCTATTCATTGGAGAGACATTCTCTCCTGTAGTTCGAAATATTTTTATTTATTTCAATTATTGTAAAATTCATCATTAAAATGGTTTTTCTACTTTAATTTTTTTCACCAATCATCACAGACAAGAAACAGCGTAAATATGCATAAATAATAAAAAATGGTTATCAGAAAAGTGGAAAACTAATATTGAATTACGTTAATATTATAATATAAAGACAAAAATTGAAATAAAAGTAATTTTAAATTATTAAATAAACCAATATAAAATTGAAAAGAATTAATTAATGTTATTATCCATTGGATATAATAGAATTGCCGTATTAGAACCAAGGGCATTAAGAAGGTTAGAAAAAGTGAAGTTAAATTAAAAAAAAATCATCAAAATAGTTACTTTTATAGTAAAGATATTCTATTTTACAACTAAGATCGAGAGCGACATAGCTGGAGCTGTCTGTGGCGCAATGCGCGAATATGCGCATACTCTGTTGGCGGCGCCGCGATGTCTGCGCGAGGAGAGATAAGCTGCCGCCAGCCGTCGCTGATGCCACGCATAAAAAATTTTATAAATGTTACATTTAAACATAATTACTAATAATTTAGAATGTATTAATAAATGTAAAGATAGATTAACCTTTATACTTGCACCTTTCAAGTGAAAATGTCAAGTGAAAATGTTAATTGAATGACAAGTAATAAATAATAGTTTAAACAAAAATTTTCTCAATTTCTATTAGTCGTATGAAAATGTGCAAGGGCTCCAAATGTTTCTTTTTTTAAGCGTAATAAAATGCACTTTGTTTCAATATTCTATCGTTAAAAACTTCCGAGATATCGACCCTAGCAACGGAATTTTTCACTTTAAACAATATAAAAATTTAATTTAAAAATCTGGTCTTTTCAGCTTTGATTACTATTAATATCCTCTAATGATTGCATTTTACTGCATTAAAAAATTCCCAGCCGCTGGCGAACTTCGCAATGGTTAAGTTGCAATATAAATAATTTTGCAACTGGTCGCCATTTTGAAAGTACACTTTGTAATTTGAAACATAGTATAAGTAGATGAAAAAGCATCTATTTGTGCAATTATTATTGAATTGCAATTGTTTAAACAATTTGTATAGCTCTTTGAATATAGAAAATTCTTCCATTGTCATTGTTTATTTAACAATAGAAAAATCGACTTTTTATGTTTTTCATGTACGCACTTTTGTTCAGAATTATCTCCTGCACAACTTTTATACGAAACATTTTTCGATTAGAGCAATATTATTTAAACTATTAAAGAAAAAGTAAAAAAAAGAGCTTTTATTTTTGCTATTTTGCAATAAATAAATACGTCGTCGCTGGGGTACAATCCCGACAATTTAGGGTCTTATTCTACACATCCTCATCTATCATTTAATGCAAAAAAAATAGGCGTTGGAGAAATTTTTGAATCAAAACCCTAATTCGCCTGAACTAAACGGGATATCGTAATGAACCGCCCGTACACGCGAATACTATATTTCTTAGTAGAAACCGCATTTAAAATATGTATATATAATATGTACAATATAATATACAATATAATATAATATACAATATAATATAATATACAATATATATTACATATTTCGTATATTTTTGTTTTTTCAATTAAATACTGTGAATATTTTCGTAGTGATGCCAAATGAAATTCAAGCAAAATGGTATGCTGAATAGCATATTTTCTAAGCGGAGGACGATGGATATTGCCTTTTTATGCAAAAGTTACGATATATTATATATATATATATATATATATATATATATATATATATATATATATAAATTAATAAATATTTTTTTATTGGTCTTACAGTCCAAACAATTCAATCTAAAAATAAAATAAAAATAAAAATAAAAAATAAAAATAAATAAAAAATAAAATAAAAATTAAAAATAAAAATTAAATTAAAAATTAAATTAAAATTATAATGACAGTCAGACTGTCCTTGTTTACATTCACCCCCGTAGACTAATCTTAAAATAAAATATTAACTGAAAAAATTCTTTGTTAGTAAAGTGCAGTCTGGCTGTCCCCAACACCCTTACCTAATTGAAGACTTGTCCAACGTTTCGAGCTCGCTACGGCTCCTCATCAGGGACTCATATTATATATTATATATATATATATATATATATATATATATATATATATATATATATATATATATATATATAGTTTCAAGGTAGTTGGTAAAAGAACCCAATTTTGTAATCATTTCTTTTGTTCAAACTAAAAAAAACAGTCTCTTGTCACAATTCTGAAGTTAATATAATGTATAAAAACAAAAATATAATTTATCGTCACAAACTATATTCAGTATGATTTGGCATATAGAATCATTTTATAAGAGGAGAAAAAAAGACAGAGAGATGGAGGGAGAGACAGAGAAAAAGAGAGACGATTTTCTCATGTAAGAGAAAATAAAATTTACAAGTCCCGTCATACCCGGACATCGTCTTCTACCGCCCGAAAATGAAATTCCCCGTGGCAGTAGTCCCGTCATACCTGGACATCGTCTTCTACCGACCGAACACGAAATTCCCCGTAGAAGTCGTCCCGTCATACCTGGACATCGTCTTCTATCGTTCAAAAATCAAAAAATATCCGTAAGGTGTAAGAGTAGTGTCAGATTAATCTGAAGAACAAAAATGGTAATACCGACTAATGTCACACCTTCTTTAAGATACGAATCCCAAAGTTGGATATGAACATTCGTTTGAGCTGGGCTGGTATTAATACTTGAAACGGACTACTTTGAGTTGATGTTCGTGATTCAAGATGCCACCTAGTGGTCGCTGGTGGAACTGATTGTTAAATCTATTAACTTAATTTATTGATGAAAGTGAAACGATTTTCAATAAAAAACATAGCCTATGTCCTTCCCAAGATAATATAAAATCTATATGTCAAATTTCAGAACAATCGGTTCAGTAGTTTTTTCGGTTATTGTGTACAAACAAAAACACGTTTTGTCTTTATAAATTAGTATGATATGATATGATATGATATGATATGATATGATATGATTAGTATGATATGATGTGATATGATATGATATGAAGTATGATATATACATACAAACATATATATATATATATATATATATATATGTGTATGTATGTGTATATATATATATATATATATATATATATATATATATATATATATATATATACATGCCTGAAGATAGTATAATGTAGATACATTGATTTTTCATAATTATATGCCATTATGTCTTATTTGAAACCTACGATGGCTCGGTCGCTAGAGCGAAGGACTAGTAACTTAGTGATCTGAGTTCCAATCCCTGTCTTGGCTGATTGACACAGGCAACGCTGTAATAATTTACATGTGCTTTGTTTACAAACACATCATAGACCTCCGTCGCTGATTAGCATCCGTATTTGGAAGCATAAATAGAGTGACATTAAATAACAAAAAAAAATTATGTGTAATTTAAACAAAAGAAAGTATTGAAACCCATATTTGCATAGTCATATGTCTAGAATTCCTACTTATCAATGCATAATTGCTTGAATATTTCAAAATTTTATTAGTAAAACCAGTTACATAACCACAGAAAGATGATCTTAATGTTTTTTGCCATCAAGATTGTGAAATTTATATAAATTTTTTAAAATATATTTTGTTATGTTTTTTTTATTATATAATTTAGTGTCAGTAGATAAATTTACATTATTGTCGTTAAATTTTCGTATTTCACTATTTTGATGTCATGTGATTTCTCACATGTAAGATGACTATGATCTTTGCTTAAGAGCCAACAATATTAACATTTGATGAAATCATCATTAATCAAATCCTTAATTACTTGTTCATAACTTTATAATAAATTTATTACATCAATTTTCAGTATTCTCATAAGCTATTACTACTAATTATTTATTAGAAAAGATAATTTAAAAATTGTACTTAAGTAAAAATAATAGGAAAATATAATTTATTAGAACTGAAAACTCGTTTTTTAGTGATTTCATTAAAGTGAGTTTAATTTTTTTATAAATGATTGCATTTATTGCAAGTGATTTAAACTGATTTAAAAGGATTTTCAAATGACTGACTTAAGAGGCTCCAATGATTACACAAATAGAAAAGCTACTTAGTGTAATTTTATTTGATTCAATAAAAATTAATTTCAATACTTTTTTTTGTTTAAATATGAAATAATTAAATAATTGACTATGAAGCCTAATTAGATAAATTTTTCACTTATATAAATATAATACATTGTACAAAAGAACTTAAATAAATAGGAAGTATAATATACCATACTTACTTTATCTTATACTTTTGTACAAAGTACTTTTAAAGAAAATTTTCTACAATGTATATATCAGATATTTCTGATTAAATTTTATAAACTTTATAATTTAGTTTGTATATAATAATATTATATTATTAAATTATAAGAACAAATAATGTACATATATCATCACATAATCAAAATTCTTTAATTTATGTATAAATGATAAAGAAAAAAATGAATGATATGAGAAAGATACAATAATTCTCTTTTGTATAGAGCTATATAATTTCATATAAGCTGAATACAAAAAAGTATGTAATCTTTGAAAATATGAACTATGCATTATATCAAGTAATAATTATTTTTATTTTCTTGTTAACATTACCTTAATAATAAATAAGTAAAAAAATACGATATTTTGAATGAATATATTTTGTAAGAGGTCAATCGATCTAAAATTTTGCAAATATATTATTTGACATATAAATTAATACTTCTCTAGGTATATTTCTATAATATAATATTTCTATAGGTCTGTTCACAATCACATTAAATTTAAACTAGAATTACCTCAAGTTCTGCTACACAACACAAGGCAATTTTTTTTGAACTTGTGTAAGATTTGTTATATTTCAATTAGTTTTGGCTTTTTCATTCAAATATTTTTTTCTAACTTTTTGAAATGACAATAATTAAAATATGTACATATTTTTTAATAAATAATAGAACATCCTCTTAAAAACAAAAACTGTAAGAAAATCATTTTTTCATCTTACAAATGTAGTCAATTATTTAATTCTAGACTAGTGGGGATTATTAACTATAATATCCAGTCAGTTTTTACGTATGTTAACATAGAAATAACTTATGTATTATTATAATATAAGCAAATAATATTTGCATCAAATCTTCTCATATGTTAATTGAATTGAAATATTGATATTAACGAGAACTGTATCTGTACCAGAAACTATATCATGTACCTTAAGTGTTACATCGCAGAGTTTGCCTTGACGCCTGATGTGTTCAAATGTGGGAAAGCTGTCGACGCAGTGGCCCGGGTTCTGGTAAACAACCTGTTTATCACTTAGACTGGCACCGCATACAATTTTTGCAGTAGTCGATAGTGAAATAGAGGTAGGCAGTGAAACCAAAGACTTCCCTGTCTTGCATTTATCCCGCAAGGAACATGAATCCGTAACTGTAATATCCCCTTCCATCTTGTCATCGCATCAATCATACATAAGACAACAAGCAGAGATAATAAAGAGAGATCGTTGATACTTATGGGCGAAAGTGCAGTAAAAATTTTCAACTAAAAACGGTATATAATGTATAACGAGGGCCTCTGGTGGCCTAAGCCAGGTACTGACCGTTTCGTGCAATATTCCAGATGTTTTTTGAGCTCGTGCGATGATACGATCGAGGAGGGCGACCGCTGTCTTCGGTGCGTGCGGGGGGAAAGCTTGATGAGACAATAGGCTGGTAGCGGGGTGCAATAAAAGCTGAACAGTTTATACTGGCAGCGCTAAAAAATAAATTTTATTTTCAAAAACACACACACACACACACATAGCAGCAACTACCAAGCAGCTCAACGTTTTCAAACCTGCGACAACTTTAAGGAAAACTGGCTATTTCCTAAAAGTGTATTTATTTCAGTCTAACAAATATTCATTTAAATTCTATTTTTTTGAAACAAAAACATACATATTTAAAACGAATGAATATTTTTGAAAGAATCATCTGTTTGAAATCAACAGTTAGGTTTATTTGAAGAGCAAAAAATATTTGTTACGTTACAAATAGTTTTAAATGATTAGAGTTTCTAATACACCATCCTTGCCTTATTTTATACTTTTGTATAAAGTAAATTTAAAGTATGTTTTAGTTCTGTAAGTAATTTTTAAAATTAAGATTTTTAGTGCTCAAGAGTACATCCACCATCGTTCAGAGTTTAGTAATTGCCTCGGCTTCTTAACTTAACTTAACATTGAGACAATATTCATGGCCATTGTTAGAAATTGATCTATGTTTACGAATTCAATAGATCTCGAAACAACTGCTAATTATATACTGTAAACTTTTCCAAAAATTATTTGATTGCTTTTTATATTTTTGGAGTATCGTATCAGAATCATATATAATCATATTTAACACATAACTACCTTGTATGGATGAGACAGAAAAAGAGGAAAAGAGAGAAAGAGAGAAACAGAGCGAGAGGGGGAGGAGAGAAAAAAAAATCCAAGGGGATTAACATGGATTACCATAGCTGTATAAGTCTTTTTATAGGCTTGGGTAAGCTCAATAAAAAAAAAAAAAACATGGATTACTCGATGTTGGTGGGTGTTGCCAGACCATGCCAGACCATGCACCCACGAGTTTCCTCTATAGTGTTTCATCTCTTTCTCTCATTTGCTCTCACTGTTTATTACCTGTCTATCTGCACGCATGTTGTACGAGGCCTAGCAGGCAGTCTACCGATATACATGCAACTAGCTATGTTGTCATCAATTTGTTTTTTTTTTTGTTATTAAATTTGCAATAACAAATATCTTATCATCTAATCCTGGTCGTATAGAATGCGTATTTAAAATTTGAAAGTGATCGGTTTATTTTTAGTAGTTTTGGCGCCTATAAATTGTTGGCAATGGTCATCATGATTATCTCAATGTTAAGTTAATTTTATCAAAGCGATTTTGTTGTAATATAAATGTTTTTGTTAAATAGAGAAACATTCCATATTAAATATAATACATTAACTATTTTAAGTAAGAAGTAAAAAGACAAAATAAAATTATGCATTCAAAATACATAAACATATAGTTATTGCAATTACACTATCTGGACCATGAAATATACATTTTTTTTTATTCTATCGAATTCGTCTTTACAAACAGTATTTCCCGAGAAAAATGTATACGCATGTTCCTGTGTTGAATATATGCAAGGAACCGTTTAGAGACCCCGAGACGGAATTGTTGAATTTTTGTCCAGAAATATTATTTGCACTAGAAACAGTATAGAATAAAATCATGTAGGTGACAGTCATTATCTTATAATTTGCTTTACTTTCTGTGAAAAACTGAAGAATAAGACTAAAATTTTATATAAACTTGATTTTATCTCATAACATAATTTACAACGTACTAAACACAGAAAAAAGGCTTAATTGCAAATGAGTCAATTTCGTAAAAGTAAAAGTGTATTGATTTCAATTCAACAAATATTTATTCAAATTCTATTTATTTAAAATACAAACATGCATATTTCAAACGAATAATTGGATTAATTGGATAAATAATTACTTTCAAGATCTTAATTTCTTACATTGAGATATTGGTTTCATAAATTAAGAAAAGAACAACCTTACTTTTTATACTTTAAAAAACAAATTTACTACTCTTCAGTTGACAATGAAAAATATTAAATATAATATAAAAGATCAAATATAAATATAAAATATCACTTATTTCTCAAAATAAGGATATATTTAATTAATATTCGAACGCAGAGAATTTTATTAATTACCATTTAATCAATATTTACTAATTATATCTAATATTTTTAGACTGCAAGAAATTGATTGCTTCTTAATTAATTTCTCTCAAGAACTCAATTCCTTATTTCGAGATATTGATTTCAAAATTTAACAATATAATAATCTTGATTTGTACACTATAGAATTAAATTAATAAATATTTTTATCGGTCTTACAGTCATTGCAATACAATATATTAGTTAAAATCATGACAGTCAGAATGTCCTTGTTTATGATCACCCCCGCAGAATCAGAAATAAAACTTACTACTTAAAAAAATTATACCAGAACATTAAAAATAATGTTAAAAATAATTCAAAAGTTTAAATTTACTTTTCAGTTTATTTCTTTTCTCGTGCTTTAGGTGGATTGATAAGTTTCCGGCCTGACCAAGAAAAACTTACTAACATGAAGGCCGTCTTCATGCGTAACAATTCGATGTAGATATCACAAGTGTTGCTGAATAATTTTTAATTTATCCAGAACCACCTCGGTATTTGTAAATTTTGTTGCAAGCACTTACGTATACTTTATAAATGCATCTATAATTACCAGCAGGTATTTATAATTTTTATTTATTAAAACTAACGCTTCAGTGCTATTCATGCGCAATATATACGAGGATGGATTGATAAGTTTCCGGCCTCATCAAGAAAAACGACGTTTTTAAGAATTTCTTTTTGATTTCTCAACATAATCTCCTCCAAGGCTGATACATTTCTCATAGCGATGTTCTAGTCTAGTAATGCCGTCTCTATAGACTGATTCGTAAAGCTCCTCAAAATACCTATTTATTGATTGTCCGCAAATCTCTTACCGCGAAGCCATTTTTTGATGTTAGGAAACAGATAATAGTCACTCGGGGCTAGGTCTGGAGAGTAGGGAGGGTGCGGCATCAATTTAAACTTCAGATTGTTGATTTTAGCCAACGCAATGATTGACGTGTGCGCTGGTGCGTTATCGTGATGAAACAAGATTTTTTTCTTCGCCAGATGAGGTCGTTTAATTTTCACTTCGTGGCTCAAGCGTTGCAATAAATCTGCGTAGTATTGACCAGTGATAGTTTTACCCTTTTCAAGGTAATCAATGTATATAATACCTCTTACATTCGACAAAACAGTAGCCATAACCTTGTTCGCCGAAAAAATTGTTTTTGCCTTCTTTGGGGTTGGTTCCCTTGGTCCAATCCACCGTTTAGACTGTTGTTTGGTTTCAGGAGTGTAGTGGTGGGCCCAAGTTTCGTCAACGCTTACGAATCGACGCAAAAATTCGCTTAGATTACGCTTATACTAGGCCGAATTGGCGGTAGAAATGTTCTTCCGAATCAATTTTTGGTCGACTATTAGTAAACGCGGCACCCATCTTGCACAAAGCTTTTCAATATACAAATGTTGGTGCAAAATATTTTGTACACTTTCATATGACATTTTACAGGTCTCAGATATCTCACGCACTTTTAATCTGCGGTCTTTCAGTACTATTTGATGGATTTTTCGATCATATCTGGAGTTGTGACCTTAATGGGGCGTCCTGAACGAGGCTCATCAGAGGTGCTCACATGACCCTTTTTAAACTCGGAAACTCACTGCTTAACGGTTGAATATGATGGGGAGGATATCCCCAATGTTGAGTCCATCTCTCCTTTAATTGCCTTCGGTGTTAATCCCTTCAAATAAAAGTATTTGATGACAGCACGATTTTCCAGCTTTTCCATTTTTACGAAAAAAACTCAGAGGCGTCTTGTTCAGCGTGCTTTCAAACCTAAACTAACATGGCGGTCGAACTCAAACTATAGCTACAAGCTATCTAAGGATGGTACTATATAACGCCACCTCAAAGTAGGCCTAGTGGCGCCATCTCTTGGTCAGGCCGGAAACTTATCAATCCACTTTCGTATATTATTAAAGTGTTTGTTTTGAACTAGAAAGAATTCTTTTAACTCATCATTTTCTAAGTATATATATAAATATTCTTTTATTTTTAATAATGATTTTGATAATTAATAAATTTCATAATTTTTATATTTGATTTGTAAATTTATTAATTTGTTTTTAAAATAAAAAATATTTCTTTCTAAATCATAAGAGAGTCTTTTATTGTAATTCGGAGAAAAATGTTTATTTTGAACATTTTTATCTATATATGTCGAAAAAATGTTCGATTTTTACATCGAAGTAAAAAAGTAAGTTGTTCCTTAATTGTTATAGCCTCTAAATTCATTTTTATCCATTTTGAACAATGCTCTTTAATAACCCACCCATATTTAAAATAAATTTCTCTAAAATATAACATACTTTTATAGACCGCTTAATAAATTAGAAATAAAAATTGTACTTATGTCGACTGTATTGAATTAAATTAATAAATATTTTTATCGACCTTACAGTCTTTATAATATCATATATTAGTTAACATAATGACAGTCAGACTGTCCTTGTTTATGATCACCCCCGTAGAATCTGAAATAAAACTTATTACTACAATAACTTATATCAGAAAATTAAAAATAAAAATATAATAAAATTAATAATAAAATTAAATTAAAAATAAAAATACAATAATAAGTAAAATTAAAAAAAAGTACTTATTCTATGTTAGTAAAGGACAACCTGACTGCCCCCCACCACCTTAGATTTAGGATACTTTCTTGTTCAACGTTTCGAACAGCTACGGATCATCCTCAGGAACTTAATTAAAATAAAAAAAAACCCAGCATGCAACTTTAACCCTTCCCCACTCTAAATTTATTAGTATAACATTTATAGAACCTAATTTTTTCTTTAACTTAAATGCAAAATACAAATTCTATATTAATAAGGAATGATAAGTGTTGTCCAATTTAATCGATTCTAACATTAAATTTACATTATTGGGATTTTTCAAAATATGAATATTTTCAAGAATTTCTCTTTGAAATTTATTCTTAATACCATGTTCCAAAATATTGTTGGGTACCTACATGCCAAGTCTGCAAACAGAGGGCAGCTTGGCACCTTAGTTAACCCGTGAGCGACCACACAGGCCTCCGGTTAATAAATAAGCCCTTGACCAGGTCCACATGACCGCGTCTAAGGCAGGAGTTATCGACAATCTTTACTGATGAGTCCAGTCGGTAACCCCGAGACGAAACGCACCGTGAGCCATTGCTCTAAATATAGGTGTGTACATACGGGAATGTAGCATCCCCTGTGATACACCCTATAATATTTACATTTTCAAAGTCGAAAGAATGTAACAAGTTTCAACTATGTTCTTTTAACCCGGATGTACCATTCATGCTTCGTAAGCTATATTGATGCTCATATATTCTTTGTTTTAGATACCTTCACGTTAGTCTAAAATAATATTTGTCACAATCTTTACAATTTATTTTATATACTACTCCTATTTTCAAACCTTTATCATCTTTATCTTTACAATTATTAAATAGCTTTCTAATATTATTATTGTTTCTGAAGTACACTTGAATCTTATGTTTTTTAAATGCACATCTAAATCTTTCCGATAACCCTTTTACATATGATAATACCACGATTTTATTATTATTCGCCTTCTTTTCCATATTATGTTCTCTAGCATTATTATAAATCTGATCCACTCTCTCTGCAATCATTTTATCCACAAAGTCTATTGCATAATTATTGTTAATGAATATCTCTTTAACTAATTTTAAATTATCTTTTCTAAAATCTCTGTGTGATAATTTGATTGCTCTGTCGACAAGTCCCTTTACAGTACTTATCTTGTTTCCGAAGATATGGTGCGAGTTAAAATTTAACAATCTACCTGACCATGTAGGTTTTCTGTACCAATTTAATTTTACTCTGTTATTAGTAACTTTAATAACATTGACGTTCAAAAAACTTAATTTATTATCTGATTCTAATTCCTTTGTATATTTAATTCTATCATGGATGGAATTAAAAACATCCACCATTTCATCTACACACCTTTCTGGCATAACTGTAAAGATTTTTATTTAATTTTTGACACTATAGTACAAAAATGGGTAATATTGAGAACTGGGTTCTCCTGTAATTTTGAATTGAAGCGAATGAGTTCTTCAATAAGGAATTTCTTTTAATATCTTTTATTCATATATATAGTATATATATACGTAAAGCATAATTAATTTCTAAATATACATGTTAGTTTTTAAAAAATTTTTTTAACTTAATTGTTTTAATTACACAGAAATATTGACTTGATATGAGAGCGATTTTTTTTCTGTGATACAAATACAAAAATGAATTATTTTTCAATTTCGTATACGTATTATGATTTAATTAATGAAAATATTATCTGGATGTGGAAAATCACGTTTTAAAAGCAAAAAGATATATAAATTGCTATAATATTAGTATATATTATATATAAATGCATATACTATTCATTGGAATCCATAAATTAATTTCATAATATATAACTATAAGAGATCTAAAATTGATATATAAGATTTTTATAATTGTCCACAGTGCACTGTGATAGCGTAATTAATAAGGTGTTAGCTTGCGAGTCTAAAGGTCTGCGGATAGAATCCCGGTGAGGTCGAAGTTTTTTTAAGCGAAATAAATTAATTATGAGACTTTAATCAAATAATATAATGTTAAGTTAAAATTTAATGTGATGAAATAAATCTAATAAAAGTAAATTAATGTATACATTGTACAAGAATTCACGAAATCATTCGCTTAGTTTACGCTTTTGATTTTTAAAGTCAAGAAAATCTTTGAATCAAGATACTATGCACTACTTTTAAAAATTTAACATACTGGAATTTTTATGTTTCTAGAAAATAAAAACGTATTTCAAATAATTATTGTTTTAAACATAGCAATCGATTTTAAATTAAACTTCTTGAGTAAACTAATGGAATTCTTAATCCAAGCATATATTCACATAATTTTGTTGGCTAAATCAAATAAGTAAATTTTATATTGAAAAACTTCGGTTACTGGTTCAAGAAAATATTTTCCTAAGATAAGAACGTATTTATCTAATTTACAATCTCAGCCACCCATATTGTAAAGAATCTGGACTACAATCTAGGAGATATTTAAATAATAAGAATTTATTTTCCTGATATTAAATTTGAATATATTGGTTTAAGTATATATTTTCTCAAAATAAGAAAATATTCATTTAATTCCCAATATTTGTGTTCTGTTGTTGAAAAAATATAAGCATTATTTTTGTAACTACTTACTCGGTTTAAGTTTATGCAATTACTTCGTTAAAGAAAATATTTACTTGGTACAGAACAATCGCATAAATTTCTTAAATCAAGTAATATTTACTTGATATTAGAAATTATTTTTTCAGTATATATATATATATATATATATATATATATATATATACAAAAAATATATTCAATTTTTGACAAAACCATTTACTTGAATGAATGAAATAGTTTTCTCAAAGGCTGGATTAGATTTATTTGATTATTCCCTGCCTGTTGTAAAATCTAATTAATATTTATTTGATCTTATTAAAAAAAGCACAGATTTAAATATGAAATGTAATAAATAAATTGTAAAAACTACAAAATGTATCTATAAATCAAAAAAATATTTTCTATTTTTGAAAAAATTATTTACTTATACCATATAAATAGTTTTATTAAAAGATTTATTAATTTAAATTAAATATCTAGTTTCTAATAACTCGTTGGGTATAATCAAACAAATATAGTTCACTTTTTTATAAAGCTATTTAATTGTATATATTCAACAGCTGTTCCAAAAATTCAATATATTTGTTAAATTTGAGTATATATATAGTTTTTCAAATAGTTATTTATTTAACTTTATTTTTTACGTATATGTAGTTCCGTTTAGTAAAATTCAAGAAATATTTATTACTTTTGAATAATTTATTTAGTGTAATGTAAAAAATATATGATTCTAATAAACTATTCAAATAAGCTATTAAACTAAAAATAAGCTATTCAAATAAACTTAATTGTTTGTTTCAAATATTAGGTTGTCAAATATCTCCCTTCCGCCTTTTTGTCTTATGAATTTCGCAGCTATGTACAAAGCGCTACAGAGCTCGTATCTGGCAATACCATACATCATTTGAAAGGTCTTGACATAACGTACAAAATGAGACTATGCTGATTAGTTTGGATATTGTGTTCAAAAGTTATAGACGTGTAAACATGGAGTTCACTAACGCCGAAATTCGCGCTATTTTAAAGTTTTTCTTCGTCAAAGGCACATCCGCTAGAGAAACGTTCCGTGAGATTAATGGTGTTTTGGGGGGGGTGGCACGCTATCACTTCGAACCGCAGAGGAATGGTTTTGACGATTCAGAGCCAGTGAAAACGACACCATGGATATGCCAGTCGCGGGAAGACATGTGACGACGAATACCGATCAAATTATAGAATTTATCGAGGTAGACCGGCATATGACATCTCGTGACATCGCTCAGGAGATGAGAGTTAGTCATCAAACCATTTGAAACCATCTGCAGAAGGCTAGATACAAAAAAGTTTGATATTTGGGTGCCGCATGATTTGACGCCAAAAAAATCTTCTGGACCGAATCAACGCCTGCGATGTGCTGCTCTAACGGAACGAACTTGACCCATTTTGGAAGCGGACGGTGACTGGCAACGAAAAATGGATCACATACGACAATATCAAGCAAAAACGGTTGTGGTCCAAGGCCGGTGGACCGTCTCAAACAGTGGCCAAGCCGGGATTGACGTTCAGAAAGGTTTTGCTGTGTTTTTGGTGGGATTGGAAGGGAATCATTCACTATGACCTGCTCCCATATGGTAAGACGCTTAATTCTAGCGTCTACTGTGAACAACTGAACCGCTTGAAGCAGGCTATCGATCAGAAGCGTCCTTAATTGGCCAACAGGAAAGGTGTAGTGTTCCACCTGGACGACGCCAGACCACATACTTCGTTGATGACTCGTCAGAGGCTACGAGAGTTTGGATGGGAGGTTTTATCGCATCCACCATATAGCCCGGACATAGCGCCAAGTGATTACCGCTTGTTCCTGTCCATGTCGAATGCCCTTGATGGTGTAAAGTTCGACTCAAAAGAGGCTTGTGAAAACTGGCTGTCCGAGTTCTTCGTAAATAAGGAGAGGGGTTTCTACGAGAGGGGTATTATGAAGTTTCCGTCTAGATGAAAACAGATTATCGAACAAAACGGCGCATATTTGAAGTAAATCCGACTACTGTAACGCTTTTTATAAAGCACTGAAAGAAGAGCTAAAAAGCAGAAGGGAGATATTTGACAATTTAGTACATGGTTTACTCCAAATTACAAAATATTCATTCGTTTTAAATATGTATTTTTTTGTTTTAAACATACATTTAAATAAATTTTGGTGTGTTGAATTAACTATTGAATTAATTTTAATGAATTAAATTTACTTTAAATAAATATTGGTTTGATTCAAATAATATCTTTTTTATGATATGGATTGATTTGAATTTATAGAAACTTTTTTCTCAGCGAGATAGTAAAATAACGTAAATTATAATTATTAGTAAATTGCATGATATAATGTAAATAGCAATGAAATAAAATTTATTATATAAAAATGCAATGAATGTTATTATATAAATAATTTACAGAAAGTATAATTTTTTATATCGAATTAGTCATATTATTAAAGTCAACGTAGTCTTATTATCAAGTTTTATACTCAAAATTTTAAGAAAATACGTATACATATAAATAAATAAATAAATATATATATATAGATATTTTTTTTTCTTAAAAATTTGGCAGCGTCGTATAATAAATGGAATTCACTGGTGTCGACGAAGAAATTCTTTAAGTGCGTATATCTTTTCATAACTTCGATCATCGCCACGCAGCGAATATAAAATTTTAAGAAAATGTGTATATATATAAATACATTCATACATATGCATATGCACACTTACACACAGACAAGAAAATTTCAAAGACATACTTCAACAACTTCGACACCAGTTAATCCCTTTTAATACATCTATTGTTTCGGCGTCTCCCTGCTGAACGCTGTCGCACCCTCGATCGCACGAGCTCGAAAACCAACATCTGGTATATCGCACAAACGCCGACGTTCACCGCCGTAGCGCTGAGTGCCAAAATTTTACTGCAATGTCTAACATGGGCATCGGCGATCTCTCCTTATTATCTCTGCAACTATGGAGAGTTTCATGATCGGACAATAGAATACGTCTTGAAACAACTTCTATGGGAAAGATAGATAGATAAATGCGGGTATAACATAGGTATGGTTAGGCAATAAAATTTATGATAATTTTATTTTTGAATGAATATATTTTTCTTTTTGATATTGAAATTTATATGTAAATTATTTATCTTTTTTTATATAGATCTCGTTTTGATAATCTGTCGGTTTCTCTCCTTTTCTTTTTAGGAATTTTCCTTATTAAAATAATTAATCTAAGAAAAAGGATTATAGGAATAAAGGTAAGTTTGTGGATACTTTCGAAGAGCCCTACGGTCTAAAATGATTAAGTGTAAATTAACCTTACCCGTTGAGTTCTGCTCTGTTAACGACCACTTAATACCGGGTTGACATGCAAATGATAAAACGATTAAATCCAGGAACGTATCCCCCTGTAGTGTCTAAGAACCCCGTTACAATATATATATATATATATATATATATATATATATATATAAATTAATAGAAAAAAGTATAGATAAACAATTATATACAAACGAGACATGACGGGCAAATAAAAGTCAAATACGTTCAGTTAATTTTATTATCAATTTAAATAAAAATTAAAAAGTGCAAGTGGTAGACAAAACCCTAGAATTTAAGGTGCTATTTTTTAACAAAAAAAATTATTGAATAAATTTATTAAAAATGTAAACCCTCCCAAAAAACATTACCCGCATTCCCCTTCCTCAGAATCAGACATGAGGATATGAAGCATTTATATTTATATCATAAGATTCTTATATATACAGTCAATAACAATAAGACAAATAGAAACTTATTAATTTATTAAGCATTAAGAATTAAACAAATCGTATCATACGTATGACCGTCTTTATTTTTCATTTTAAAGGGTTAATTAAATTATAAATAATTAATAAAAATAATGATTAATTTGAATTTTGAAGGGCAGTTTGATTGTTCGTAAGTGATAATATTATTAATATATCATAGATATAACCTGATGTTAATTCAATGAAGATAGCAATTTTTTTAATTTTAATGTGTCTGATAAATAAAATAGTAAAAAATAAGAGTGGAAAGAATATATAATTTTTACTTTAAATGAAAAATGTAAGAAAATATAAAAATATCTATAGAAAAATATCAGGCATCAAAACAATAAACTCATAAATCATTTGCCGCGCTGGGCAGCAAAGACGCAGTTCGTAATAAGACCCAGTCGACACATATATTTACATCCTTTTACGATACCGTCCAATATTTAGTTTCAAGTATTTTTTGCTTTATTATTTATAGAAGGCTAAAATAATCTAATACACACACACACACACACACACACACACACACACACACACACACACACACCAGTGTGGAGTTTTGTTGCTTTCTCCCATCTGGCGCCTCCCCAGGTTGCGGATACGGGATGGCTCGCTACAATTTGTAGAGGGCACTGAGGAAATAAAATACTCAGGGCGGACAGAAAAAGCTAATAGGGAGGGCCTCCCGAACGTAAGGCCAATTATGACTAATGTTTGGTATAAACAAGGATATACCCCAGGGAGTAACTCCGGCAAGACCGGTCAATCTCCTCACCGATTCCGATAGAGTGCAAGCCTCTATGGTCGGTGGTAGCCCCTCGGATTCTGGGGAGGGCAAATCAAACATAATCATAGATAGTACACTGGGTACTAAAGGAGATGTCATGATGGATCAAGAAACAACGGATCGAGAAATCTCCATCACGCGCAGAAACAATCACCTGGAGCGACTTGGTGAGAAGATCAGCCAATTGTTGGATTTTGTCAAAGATAGGCATAACGTACACAAGACCATTAAGGATCTTGCTCGTTCCATTAATGCCTCATATAAATGCATTAGTATGGCAGAGGATGATCTATTACAGTATCAACGTCCTGGTACACATGAAGTGGTGACTCAGACTACGCCGAGTCTACGCTCTGACACCAAACGAAGCGCAGCAGAAGCGATGGTTTCCACTCCTAAAACCATAGGTGGCAAAAGGACGAAAGAACCACCATTGGGCTCAAGGAGACCACTAGAGTCGGTCGGAGTACCTACAGGCAAGTCTGAAGCCAAAGAAAATCAATGGCAGACCATCAAGCGTAAGAAGCCCAAAGGCAAAGATAAAGAATTATCTAGTACACGCAGGCTTAATAGACGAAATAGGCCTAACTCCATTTTGATTAAGGCAAATGAAGGAGTTACATACGCTGAGGTACTGCGACAAATAAAGAATGACCCGGAGTTATCTCATGTCAAGAATGAGGTTAACAGGATACGTAGAAATGCAAGCGGTGCCCTTGTACTTCAGTTGGAACGGACAGCCAAAGATGCACATGAGTTGGCACGCATTGTTGAATCTAAGGTTGGCCATAGCGCATCCACTTCGGTCCTGAGTAATCTCATTACATTGGAGATTAAAGATATAGATGAGGTCACTTCAAAGGATGAAGTATTAGAGGCTCTGAGAACACACCTCGAGCTAAAGGAGACTAACCTACTAATTGCTCGTTCCTTGCGGCAAGCTTATGGGGGTACTCAGACGGCGGTGGTGTCTGTACCATATAGCCACGCAGCTGACATACTACGTGTAGGGCATGTTCGAATCGGATGGGTCAGCTGCAGAGTTCGAAAAAAACAGAAATAAAGCGCTGCTTCAGGTGTTGGCAGATTGGCCATTTAGCGTCCGTGTGCTCGGGCCCTGACAGAACTAAACTTTGCAGGCACTGCGGTGGAAAAGACCATCTATCCAAGCTGTGTGTAAACGGGCCCTGTTGTTTACTCTGTAAATGTGAAGGAAAAAAGGAGATTAATCATCCAGCATACAGCTATAAGTGCCCGATTACCGTGGAGTTTTTAAACAGACATAAAAAATGAAAATACTCCAACTGAATACCAACCATTGCGTAGCAGCTCATGACCTGCTGAAACAGACAATAAAGGAGCTAAGAATAGACATTGCTGTAATCTCCGAACCATATTGTGACAGGGTCAGACCACAGCGCTGGATAAGTGACACAAGCAATAGAGCTGCCCTCTGGATTGGTCAAAATAGGCAGGTACTAAAGCAGTCGAGTCATCGGAGCGAATTGATATCCTGGGCTAAAATACAAGAAATATACGTCTTTAGTGTATATGCTCCTCCAAGCTTGACGGACAAGCAGTTTGAAATCCTTGTAGCTAAATTAGTTGATGAAGCCATGGACAAGAAACCATTATTAATCGGTGGCCATTTTAACGCGTGGTCCACAGCCTGGGGAAGCGGTTCAACAAATAACAGAGGTAGTATACTGCTTGATGGCCTTAATTCTCTTCAACTCCACGTGGTTAATAAGGGATCTGAATCCACTTACATTAGGGGTGATAAACAATCAGTCATTGATGTAATATTCGCCAGTGATGACTTGATTCAGCGGATCCTTAATTGGAGAGTAAGCGACCTTTACACCTACAGTGATCACAGAGCGATCTTGTATGAGATTGCAGAGAAGAAAGTAAAGAACAAGTGCAATGAGTGGATGCCCACACGGAAATGGAACATCAGATCGCTAGACTGTGAAGTGTTCGCCACTATAATATCAGAAGAGCGTTTAGAATATGGTGCACCAGGCCATCTGGCAAATGCACTTATGAAGCATATCTCTGAAGCATGTGATGCATCGATGACTAGGACTAAGAGCGGATTTAAACATCGTCAATCTGTCTACTGGTGGACAAATGAAATTGCAGAATTGCGCAAACAATGTCATCGCGCACGTAGACTTGCCCAGAGAGCCCGCACCCATCGTGATACGTTTAATAGTTTATTTAAAGAAGCACAGAGAGTGCTTGTCAAGGCCATTAAGGCAAGCAAGCGTCGATGCTGGCTTGAACTGTGTGCAGAGGCCAACAATGACTTATGGGGACGACCATACAAAACAGTCATGGACCGATTGAGTAGAGCACCAATACAACCCACTAGCACGGTATTGATTGATAAGATTGTTTCTGCTCTCTTTCCCAATGACATTCATGGGACTGTACTGCGCACGCAACACTCGGACGATATACCTCCTATAACAGAAATGGAGCTACATAATGCTTACGCTAAGACTAGAGACAATGCTGCCCCTGGCCCTGATGGTATCCCTAATGCGGCAGTTAAGTTGGCGATACAGAAGAATCCAGCTATATTTCTAAAAGTATATAATGCTTGTCTTCTTGAGGGTATTTTTCCTGATTGCTGGAAAACTCAAAGGTTAGTCCTGTTACCTAAAGGCAATAAGCCACTTGATGATCCTTCATTATACAGGCCATTGTGTATGCTCGACACGGTAGGTAAAATATTTGAAAAAATAATATGTAGCCGACTGGAAGCATTCACTGAAGGATTGCACGGCTTATCCTCACGCCAATTTGGATTTCGGAAATCAAAATCAACAGTCGATGCCATTAAACTGGTAGTGTGTACCGCAAGAAATGCAATCAGTGGTAAGAGATGGAAAGGTGGCACTAAACAGTATTGTGCCATTGTCGCTCTAGATGTCAAGAATGCCTTTAATTCAGCGCGCTGGTCTTCTATTATGAGTTCTCTTAAAGAGTTCGGAGTACCTGGTTATTTACAGAATGTCGTGGCCAGCTACTTTGAGAATAGGATAATATTATACCGAACGGATGAAGGCACTGTATCGCATAAGGTTACTGCGGGAGTCCCCCAGGACTCAGTTATGGGACCTATATTGTGGAATATTATGTATGATGGCGTGTTGAGGATTCCACAATCGCCTGGTTCAATAACAGTAGGGTACGCCGACGATATCGCTCTAGTAGTGACGGCTAAGACCCTTGATGAACTTACTGAAAATGCCAATGAGGCAATCAGCAACATCAGTAGATGGATTAAGACGGCTGGTCTACAATTAGCGGAGCACAAGACAGAAGTAGTTCTTGTCAGCAGTCGTAAGAAGGTAGATAGTATTACTCTTAAAGTTGGTAGCTACCGCATTAGTTCTGCGCCATCTTTACGATACTTGGGTGTCCAGCTTGATGCCAGGTTAAATTTCAAAGAATATCTAAAGATATCTGGCGAAAAAGCGCAACGAGTTTCAGCTGCCTTGTGTCGGCTCATGCCTAACATTGGTGGCCCACGTCCACCCCAGAGGAAACTATTAGCTTATGTTGTTAATTCTGTCAGCATGTATGCAGCACCAATCTGGCATCATGCATGTGGAATTAAATCGTATTGTGAGTTGGCCATTGCGACCCGTCGTCGCTCCTGTATACTTATTATTAGTGGTTACAGGACGGTATCCACCGACGCAGCTGAGGTACTTGCCGGAATTCTTCCTTTCGATTTAGCTGCAGATGAACTGGCTAGGCTGCATAACATATGTAAGGCCGCAGTGGATTCCCTACAAGGTGCTAAAAATGTGGAACGTCATCGTTCTATAGAAATATGGCAAAAACGATGGACCGATTCTAGCAAAGGCCGATGGACTTATCGTATCCTCCCAGACATACACAGATGGATCAACAGGAAACACGGGGAATTAGATTTCCACCTAACTCAGTTGTTGACTGGACATGGTTGTTTTAGGTCCTATTTCCACCGCTTTCACCTGGATAATAATGATCTTTGCCCCATCTGTCCGACTTTGGTCGAGGATGCTGAGCATATATTGGTGAGCTGCCCTCGTTTTAGAACACAACGTTAGCACTTGATGAACATCATCAATAAGCCAATAAGACCAGAGAGCATCCTATCAATAATGCTGGAATCTTCTGAAAACTGGAAGGCAGTAGACAGTTTCGCAAAAGAGGTGATGACCAAACTTAGATATGCCGATAGAACTAGGCGAATGGCCCAGGATGAACCAGGCCAACTGATCCTATTTTAAGATACAGAGGACGAACACCGAACCCCTGATCACCTGTGTGGATGGGGGACGTAGGATAGTGTCATAAGAAGAGGAGTCGTATAGGCTAATTAACAGCCCCGCCGAAGTAATATTCCCGGATAGTTCCGGCGGGATGCTGGTTTCGAGAGGCCACTAGTGCTCTGCCTACGCCTAAAAAAAAAAAAAAAAAAAAAAAAATACAAAATTCGGTACTATAAATACACAATCATACTCTTCTAACTTTCCAAAATAATTATGGTTATATGATATTTTACATTTGAATTAAAAATTATCTATTCTTTCCGCATTGCTTTTTCATTTTCGTTTTGTCTAAAACGGGTATGTATTAAAGTAACAATTCAACTGCATCAATTGCACATTGTGAACACCCAAAATGCTCATAATAAAAGTATGTGTTTATAAAATTGTAGCTAAAAGACTATCCTGCAAAACAGCTAAATAGACATGTTTGAAATTATAGCAATTTCTCATGAACTTTAGTTGTCATAATAAATGATTTATTCAAGAAAAATTTTTTTAGCGTATATATAAATATTAAATCAGCAGGCAAAAAATTTTTCCTACATAAATATTATATATATATATATAGTGTCACCACCCCCATCGGCGATCTCCGTGCGTTTAAAACCGCGTGCGCGCGTAATGCGAATAATGCATTCGCGAGTCTAAAGGGCGCGCGAGACGCAACGCTTGACCGAGAGAGAGGCGAAGACCTTCTCCGTCAAGCTACGGCGCAGTGCAAACGTTCCTAAGCTCTACATCTTACGTCCTGACGAAAAAGCTATAGCCCCGCATCGAGAGTGGCTGGTACACCTACGCACGCCAGCCGAGGTATCACTGTACGCCAAAAGGCTCATTATTAGCATATACGTCTCGGACGAAGATGATCCAGCGAGCCTCCAGCTCCCAGCTCCGACGGCGCCCGTCGAAGCCTTGTATGCATCGGGAGAGCGATCTGCTCTCCAGTCACCACCATCCGGCCGACGGCCTTCGTCGCAGCAGCGCCTGCCGCGGCCTGCCCGATCGGAGTCGTGCACGGCCTGAAGCCAGAGAGCATCCCGCTCTCTGTCGCCATCTCCACCCAGTCGACGGACACAGCAGCAGCAGCATCTCCAACGGCCTGCCCGACGGAAGTCGAGCAGCGCGCGAGAGAGAAAGCGGGTTCAACATCACCACAGTCGCGGCTGCCTGCCCGACTAATGTTGAGCGAGCGAGCGAACGAGAGAGAGAGAGAGAGAGAGAGAGAGAGAGAGAGAGAGAGAGAGAGAGAGAGAGAGAGAGAGTGGCGACTGCCGCGTCTCTAGCAGCCAGCTCGCGAGGAAGTGCGGGATCGCCCAGCGGAGGACAACTAAGGCAAGTAGTTTTCCGTTACCTTTAATAAAGTGCGCTAAAGATTAGGGTCAACGCGTCGGGCGTCGACGTGCCCGCGCTGCGATCGTATTCATGCGGATCGTTCGTCCGTGTTGCGTCCCTATCGTGTGTCCCTATTCCCCGTGTATCGGAAGTAATTGTAATTATATTGTTTGTCTTCACGTCGGAATAGAATGTACGTGGAAGTGTCGTGGAACCCGCTAGTATGAGTGAGGCGAGAGTGTGTTAGGCAATCTGTGTGTGTACGCGTGAAATCGCAGCGTAACGAGTGAGAGAGTATGCGCGAGTGAATAAAAGAGCGTGAAGCTTGTTGTTGGATACAGAACTTACTGTCCATTGATTTCTCCCGTCAATCTCCCCAGTCCGTTTTCAAGTTAATACGGAGTACCCGCGGACCCATGCAGCATTGGCTGAAGGTAAGTGAATAGGCGAGAAAACCCTGTTACAAATAGTGCCCATAGCGTGAGGTCCGCGGCACACACACTTGTGGCAAATTAAATACGCGTCGAATACGGCGAAAAGAAGACGCCGCGCGGATATTTTTGTTCGCGGAAAAAATGAAAAAGTAATAGTTGCGCGAAGAAATCCCTACCGTGAAAAATCCCCGTCACCCTATAAACATAAAAAAGCTGAAAGGCAAGAAAAAAAAGCCGAAAGTGAAAGTGTAATTGACAGCGTAGTCGAGCGGCCATTTTGACCGTACGCGCAGATATGCGCCGTAGCAGCAAGCGCTGCTACAGCACAACTAGACTGAGAGATGCAAATTGTATCTCACTGATATTTTATAATATATTCCTTTTTATTCCCTCTCGGTAAACGCAGATCTGTTACGGAAAATAGAATAGCATAGGTTACATTGTAAGAGTAATATATATATGTGATTATATTACATAATATTATATGAATCAGTATATAATAATGTGTAATAGAAAAAGTATATAATTCAAAGTATGTGGCTTTTAAGGATTATAAATATTCAGCAGAATAAATGGACAACAGCTTTTGAAACTTCTTGACTTCATGTCAAAGGGGGGGGGGTAATAATAAGCACTTATTGTTATGTGTGTTCAAGAAAGTGCCCTGAGAGGTAAATTCACCTTCAGTATTGTTGCTATAAAGTAATTATTTACAACGGAAGTTACGCAGGCCTGGTGCTTGTTAACCTTATTAATACAAGAAGGTATTCTGAAACTATATTCATCTGTTATATTCATCTTCTGTGTTTGTCATCCTGACCTTAGGCATATTGTTATATTACTATTATTTACATACAGTTAATATCCGCATCTATATTCATTGTACATATATATATATTTTCTTTTATTACTACATGGTTATATTTATATTATATAGATTTTATATTATTTATATTGTGACGAGAGTCACAAAGCGCCGCGCCGACTTGTGTAGAAAAAAGACGACGCGCGCGCCATCCCGCGAAAAGGAAAACTTTAAGGCACTCGCGCGCACCGTCGCGCCTTGTGCTCGACACTCTTTCCTTTCTCCCTCTATACTTTTCCGCTCCACGAGCCACGCATAGCTGTTTACTGATGGGATGGTGAGGTTAGGTCTTAACCTCTGCCACGGCACGGATGGAGTACCAAGAGGTACTCACGCAATAAAAAACAAAAAAAGAAAAAACATGAGATAATAAACTGAGTGTAAAAATAACATTATAAAATAAGAGTCAAATAAAGGTAAAAATATGTTTAATTATAAAAAGTAAAGAGAATGATGATAATTTAAGAAAGTGAATGTAAAGGTAAATGATAAATAATAACAGACAATAACGAATGATGATAAAGAAAAAAATAGATGAATGAAAACGAAAGAGAAAAAAAGAATAATTATAAATTAAAGAGGATAAGGATAATAATGAATGATGATACGATAAGGATAAAAATAATAGATAAATTTAAGAAAGTGAAAGTGAAAGTTGAAACAATAAATAAGAGATTGAAGTAAAGATAATCCATAATAAAGGACAAGATGGATAGTGATAATAACGAATAGTGGTAAGACAAAGATAAAAATATGAATGATAAAGTAATGAAACAGACTAATAAATAAGAGATTATGTAAAGATAAAATAAATAATAAAGGCCAAATATGAGTAGTGGTAAATATGAATAATGATAAATAAATAGACTAATGATAAATGTAAAGATAAAATATGAATGATAAATTAGTGAAAAAAATAACATAATAAATAATAAATAATACAGATAGACAAACGGATAGAAAAATAAGGATAGAAAAATAAGTAATAAGTAATAGGATACAAAGAGAAGTAAAGATGAAATGATAGAGAAAGTGAAAATAAAGATAAAAGATAAATAGGAAAGTGCAAAACGGTAGAGATTATTGGTATAAATTGTTGGACGCAAACAATTAAAGAATTGTTTCTTTGATCAAACTCAACATCACTTAGCGAAAGAGGAAAAGTTTTCATTAAGATTTGGACTTGGATCTTTAGTATATATATTTTTTTTGTTATTGTGTACAGTGGATTCTTTCAATTACATTTATTTAAAAAATAAGCACGGCTACTTTTTTCTTATGACTATTATGGATATTACATTCATGGAAATGCTGATTTCAAAGAAGAAATTTTAGAACCAATTCATGAAGAAAAAAAAGAGACTTTAATTGATGAACGATTGTTCATGTAAAATTTGAGCATTGTCTATTTCAGTTAAGAACAAATTTGAAATCTTTTTCTTTATTCAGTTATAAATTATGACTTAATTTACATTTATTTCAAGAAAAAAAAGAAATGATTAAATTTTTTTTATTTATTTTAATAATCTGTTTGAATAACACATTTATAAATTAAATACAAATCTTTAAAATTTGTTCCTAAATAATTTCTTATTTAATATAGCTTCAACAATCAAAAAAGGGGGGCGGAAATTTGTAAAATCTATGGGAACGTAAAAATTGATAAATTGCACAAAATCACAAATGACCCCAACTAGTATATACTCATAAAATACTTAGGAATAATTATATCAGATAGTTATTAACACTATGCGTTTATAGTGTGCGGAAGTTTATTGTAGTCTATTTATATATTTACGACTTATAATTGTAAGAAAATAACTTACATCAGGCAATCACGAAATTGTAAACGAAATTATTACGAAATCAGATATCCTTAATATTGTATACTGATAAATTTACTGAATATTGTATGATGCAAATATCCAGAGAAAAATTGAAGGAGGGCTACACGGTATAAGTACCGTATATTATACAGAAGAAAGATATTTCTAAGTTACTTTACATATTATTTGCTAATTGCTCAAGTTATAAACTATTATTATTATATTTTTAAGCCAATTCCATTCAATATTATAAGTCCATAAGCCAATCATCATTATTAATTTATACATTCAACCGTTATACAATTTAAAACATAGTTTCCAGTTTTACGTGGTTTAAACCAGTATTCAAATATTGTTGACTAGAGTAAATTATACGCATTTTAATGCCAAAAACAAGCAGTGACATTAAATTCATGAACAGTAAGCTTATTGACTGAAAACAAGTAAAAATGACAATGGTTTTCGTAATGCATTGTAAAGTTATTGTAATCATAAAAAAGAGTTGTAAATAAACAGACAGGCTTTGCATTAATCTTGACAAATAATTGATGCAAACATAAAGGAAACTTCCTACAAGATTACATAAAGAGCGACGAACACGCTGCCCTTATACACTAATACAGATGGCTACTACAATTAATTAGTAAAATAATTTTGTTTTCTTGTTCATAATTATATTATCTGCAACAAATACTGTACAAAAATTGTAAACGATAAACGATGGTATTTACAGATATGATTTCTTTGTGATGAGCCATCAATGTAATTCTTATCGAAATCACGCTTATACTATTATTGAAGTTTACTCAAATCTTACTTTATATTGTAAACTGTAAGATTGAATAAATGAAAAGACAATGATATATTAGTATAATGATGAGCTTTATTAAACACGTCTGATCTGAACGAACTACCAGTACCAAGTGTCCGCATAGCGAGGCGGCGCACAGCCGCTGAGCGGAGCGCTCTCAAGTTACATTACTTACACATATGAAATATACCGAGAAGTACGAAGGGCTAACGTCATTTGTTCCAACACTCTCTCTCGGTAGCACTGTCGTACTTACATTATCTGTCTTACATGTGCAAGTAGCTGAAATAATCTTTATTAATTTTTATTTAAATTACATACACACTTAGTCATTACTTGTGATTCAACCAAGTAGCAAGTAAATGAAATGAGCGAACATGTACAAATATAATAATAAATTTGATAATAAATAACAATTCAATTAGCAGGACGCCTTGATTATTGTGTGTGTGTTTAGCTGCTGTATCCTTATTGAAAATATGTGAAATTTGAGTATTGGAGTCAGTTAGGAATATGGATGAATGTGATTTGGTAATAAATTGTTTGTATCAAGATATTAAATTAGTCCTTTTTATTGATCTCTACATTCGAGCGTTTATCTCATTCCTCCATTTCGCTCCAATTTTCCTCACCGCCATCTGTAAATATATATGAACAGTTAGCAACTAAATATGCGATTAGTTAGCCTAACGTGTGATTCTAATTTTAGCCCCTTTGTGAAAATGTCGGCTAGCTGATCGACGGTTTTAATCCATCTGACTTCTATTAATTTGCGCGCTACGCATTCTTTAATATAGTGTTCTTTTCTATCGATCATGTGTTTTAATTTACTATTCCCGTCGGTTTTAACACAGGCTTGAGCGGCCTGATTATCGCAATATAAAGTTATTGGAAACATCTCTAATCGCAGAATAGTTTTGCGTGGATTATGCAAAGCTATAACCCCCTGACACGCGTTGCTCATGGCTACATATTCTGCCTGACAGGTAGACAGAGCTACACTTGGCTGTTTCTGAGTCTTCCAGCCGATTGTATCTCCATACAATTTAATTATAAAACCGCAAGTTGTTAAGGAACCCTTGCAGTCAGACAAACTGGCATCCGAATACACGTTTAATTCGTTATCTAGTCCTCTATACATTAGACCTAAGCTTTGTGTCCCTGCTAAGTACCTGAATACTCGAGTGACCATTCGCCATTCGAATGCTGTCGGATTGATTTGATGACGACTTAACGCGTTAACTGCATACGAAATGTCCAGTCGCGTTGCATTCGCGAGGTAAAGCAAAGAGCCTATCGTTTCTCTATACAATGTGTTAGATATTTCTTTAAAATTGTTCTCTATTTCTTCCCTGTCTTTTCGGTCTACATTTGTTGCATCGTTAGGTGTGATTGGTGTACCTACCGATTTAATATTAATGAACCCGAACCTATCCATCACATTTCTTATAAACTTCTCCTGTGATAATTTCATTGTGTTTGTATTTCTGTCGCGTTCGATACTAATTCCTAGGAACTCTTTTGGTTCGTCGAATATTTTGATTTTAAATTCTCTACCTAATTTGTTTATGGTTTCAGAAATCTCTGCGTTGTCGTTACTCATTACAAGTATATCGTCGACGTACAGCAGTAATATTACTATTTTGTTTCGATGTGTTTTAATAAACAAGCACGGATCTAAGGCGTTGTTATTGAATCCTAATTTATTCGCAATTTCGGTAAATTTAATGTTCCACCTTTTCGGGCTGACCTTTAATCCGTACAATGATCGTTTTAATTTTAGTATGTTATTTCGATTTCGCTTTTCGCAATCTGTTAAACCTTCTGGGAATTTTAGGTATATGTCATCCTCTATATCTCCGTATAAGAAAGCGGTTTCAACATCTAGTTGTCTAAGAATTAGCTTGAATTTATTGGCTATAGCTAAAAATGCTCTGACTAACGATAGTCTCGATACAGGCGCGTATGTTTCTCTAATGTCGTATAGATTTTTGTCTCAAAATCCTCGGCTTACTAATCTCGCTTTCAATGTAATTTTCCCATCGTTTGCAATTTTCTTTTTGAATACCCACCGCGAGTCTAATATGTTCGGTTTCGGTTGTTCTTTATACATATCGCATTTAGTTATTTCTACGAATACGCTTTTCTCAGCTAACGAATTCATTTCCTGTTGAATCGCGTTTTTCCAGGATTCACTGTCTGGCGAATTTATTGCTTTCCTATAAGTTTGAGGGTCTCCGTTTATTCGAGCTAGTAGTGCGTGACATTTTATATCTACCTTGTTATCCTCCGTATCTAACGAGTAAGCTGTTTTGCTTTCTGTCTTTCTGGTCATGCTTCGCGTAATTCTTGACTCTATTTGTTTGTTAGTTTTTGTACTGTCTTGTTGGCTGTCTGTCTTGTTGTCATGTATAAAATGATCTCTGTATGATTGACTTTCTATAAATCTAACGTCCCTAGACTCGTATGTTTTCCTATCCACTGGTACATAGATGTGATACCCATTGTTGTTGTATCCAATTAAATATCCCTTAATACCTGTAGTGCTGAATTTATTCTCAGTTCCTCTTTGTTTTCTGAATATCGCTACGCACCCGAATCGTCTCCATTTTGTCAGATCTATTTTATATCTTTCTGAGAGTACTTTTAGCGGTATTCTATAGTTCACCAATTTATGTGGTGTTCTGTTGTATATGTAATTAGCAGTACGAACTGCTGAGTCCCAGTGTGTTGGTGGCATGCCTGCATCATGCATTTTCGTTCTGACTTTATTTTCTAACGTTCGATTAAATCTCTCTGCTACTGCGTTGTGCTCTGGTGTATCGGGGCACGTAAGCTGTAGCTCAGCTCCTAACTTGTCTAGTATGTTTGCTGTATCTGAGCTCGTGAACTCGGTGCCTTTGTCGCACCTAAGATAGCATACTTTTTCATCAATACCGAGAATATTTCTCAGTCTCTTCACTCCTTTCTCTACATACTCTCCGGTATTGCTTTGTGACGTATCGGGTATGCTAGCGCGGTTCTGCTATAGTTGTCTACCATAACTAAAATGAATTTATATCCATGTGGATACGACGGTGGATTGAATGGAACCATCGTGTATGCATGGATTATTTCTAGTGGTTTAACTGCTTGTTGTCGCGTACTGCTAAACGGTAATCTAGTGCTTTTGCTGACGAGACAGACTTCAAAATCATATATCTCACTCAAATCCATTGTTTTGGAATTGTTCAAGATATCCGGATTATGTTTGAAGAATTCTGTCATATATTTGACAGACGCGTGTCCTGAGCGTAAATGCCATAGCATCTGTTTGCTTAGTTTGTTATCGTGTTTTCCTGTTTCTACTGCGTTACTTTTGCTCCTAGTCGTTACATACTGATCAACTTTTATATCAGCTGTTTCTGCTGACTGCGCTCCGCCTAGATTTCGTTTAGTCTCAATCGTGAACACCCAGAACGGTGATTCATATACACCAGATAATACGGACTTTTTCGTTCTCGGATCCAGGATATCTATCTTTTCGTCGTTTAGATAAATTTCTAAACCTTGCTCCACGAGCTTTCTTAACGAGAAGAGATTTTTCGAAAGGTTGCTTGAATATAATACATTTTCCATTTTCAAAGATTTGCCTAACTCGTTTTCGATATTCATATCCCCCTTTCCTTCTATCTGCAAGTCTGATCTTTTATTCGCGCATTTAATTCTCGTTTTAAAGTTAGTATCTAGATTGTTGAACGATATCTTACTATTGCTGATATGCTCGGTAGCACCGGAGTCAGCAATAAATTTCAATATATTATTATTTTTAATTTTTCTTATAGTATGTTTATTAAATGTGTTTAATATGAAATGATCAGTTTCCTTACCTGTGGGGGTTTCTTCCTCCTGTATAGCGGCAAGGCTAAACGGATTTTTAATTTTTAGTGACTTTCTTTCGTGTCCCAGTCGTTTGAGTTTATGATCAGATCTCATCGGGGTCTTTCTCTTTTCAGACTCCCCGTTTGGCCTCTTAGCCTTAGCCATATTTGACAGTGTGATTGCCTGCTTTACAGGAATTATAGCAGAATATTTTGCCTTGGTTCGGGCAGTTCGCACTCATGTGCCCCTTCTGCCCGCATCTATAGCACCTTCTTTTGTCAAAAGACACTCTTGCACCCGTATCGCGTCTCGGGGCTCCTTGTGTATATACGCGTCTTTTTGGCCTCGCGTCTCTAGGCTCTGGACGTCCTCGTGTAAAGGGCGAGGACGACCAACTCGCTTCTACATTGAGAGAGCTCCCATGAGCCTCTTTCACAGGCTTCACCGCTTCCACCTGCAATATCAGATTTTTGAGTTTCTCCAACTCCATTTCTACACCTAGTGTGCCTTCATAAAGGCAGTCTGCTAAGATAGTTTCTGGGAGTGAACCAGCTATTGCATTATAGAAAATATCGCGCTTTTCGTCGCTTGATAATTTGTTTGATCTCGGCGCGTTCTCAAAAGTTCTGATTTTATCCACGAATCGATTCCAAAAGTCAGCTGCTCTTTCCTTAATCGGATTATATTTTAATCTAAACAAATCCTTCCTAGCCGCGACTCGCGTGACTTTATATTCAAGACGTTTGTATTCTTATAACTTTTGTATTATTTTGCGCGGTGACTTTATTTCTACTATCTGTTGATAATATATTAAATCTATGTGATTGATAATTATTTCGCGTACTTTATGTTTATCGTTTGTTATCTTTTTATCGGAATATTTATTCATTTCTAGTTCATCTGTGCTAATAACATAGTCTAACCTTTTAGTTCTCAACTCTGTTGTGAAATAATCTTGAATGATTTCAAATCGAGAATCAATTGTTAATTTATACTTTCTACTTACTCCGCTATCTTTGTTTACTACATTCTCGAGACGTTCCGCGAGTAATTCTATTTTGTCTTCACTTGACTTTTCCTTTAATTTATTTTCTAATAGTTTGTTGACTATCTGCTCGATATTCGACGCGATGTTTCTCTCGTCGCGTGACTCTAATTGTTTTTCAATCCTAGTACTATGGTTCAACTCCCCGCTCGTGTTCTGACGTACATTTTCAGTTTCGATCACATCCTCATGGATCGATACATCGTTTCTCGCATCGTTATCAGACACACAGTCTGCTGACATTTTATTTAAGACAGTTTTATTATATATTTTATCATTATTCAAGTTATTAATAGGTAATTCATTAAAATGCATGGAATCAGATGTAATATAATTAGAACCAAAATTTTTATTATATTTATTATTATTAATTTTGAATCCTACCTCATCCCAGCTTTCATCTTCATTACTTACTACTCTGCCCTCAACAATAGTTGGGACAGGGCGGGTTGCACCGTATGCAAAAGGATTACCTTCAGGCCACGCCTCCTGGCTTAAGCCTGTATTCTCTTGCTCCTTAGAGCTTTCAATATCAAGAGCAACATCTTTGCGAATCTCTTAGCACTCACTCTCGTGAACCGCATCTTTGATAATCTGTATGCTCTTAATACGAGGCAATTCCCCCTCTCATACCTCCTGGTCTTTTATAGTGTGCAGGTTCAGGACATGCATTTTTACCGTCTCTATCAGTTGCAGAGATAAGTTATGTATCATTTCTTGATTCAGTTCTCTCTGTTGGCGAAAGAACTCGGCTCTTTCCTTTGCAGCCTCAATTTTGGCTTCTGAGAGCATCGCTTCGTTTTTCCGCTTTAAGTCTTCTAGAGCTTTTCGCAGCTCGTCTCTCGAGACTGGGAACTTATTAGTCCCTTCTGGTATTTCGAGTTTTAATGTTTTAACTCCACGAGGCCACTCGCGACTTCTCTTTCCGTGGCTGTGAGGAGATGTCCTATTTGAATAATCTTATCGTCCGAGAAATATAGGTAGACGCTTGACGCGTCTTTCGTAGCCAACGATATATACTTTTCTACCGTTCGTTATTACATACAGCCTCTTCTCAGTCCATACGCGGATTAAGGCTTCCGCTATGGTCCCTTTCGTCCCCTCGCCACCTATACAAATAATAATAAGCATACTTTAATAAGAGGTAGCTTGCAATTATTATTTCTCGCGCCTCGATGATTGATATTGACTAGGGCGCTTGAACTAGACCTCCTTTACTTAGGAACAGGCCACGCCAAAGAAGTATTTGAGGCAGCAGTCAACCTTGCCCACTGCTCCACACGTCTGGC
The DNA here is from genome assembly GCA_018907035.1 of Sycobia sp. Sy_11. Classification (NCBI taxonomy): domain Eukaryota; kingdom Metazoa; phylum Arthropoda; class Insecta; order Hymenoptera; family Epichrysomallidae; genus Sycobia; species Sycobia sp. Sy_11. Next base: position 263,253 of record JACCIC010000178.1, on the reverse strand, counting down.
TTATTATAGTGCACACTCTATCCGCGTGCCCGCTTAAAGACAGACAAAGCTGTCAGTAAACCCTGAAAAACTTTCTTATGTACAGGCCTGTACGTCTTTTTCAAATAGCAACGCCGGACTCTATAACGGTTATTCGAACTCAATTACCAAGAATCAACAAGGAAGTATTGCCAACCCAGCGTAAGAGGACCGTATCGTGAAGCCCCGGATACATATCGGAATCAACGCCCGCTTATGTATCAAAAACCCTACGTACAGCGAGAGTAAAAATGTACGCTCTTTCTTCGCATCCGCATTGGCGACTTCACTCTTGCAATATCAATCACCGCGACCATGGTCGCCTAATGCCGAAGGCAGACGACCAAGGCCCCCCGTTTCGAATGCGCGGCTAACACCCCGACGTGCGTAAAACACCGAAATTCTTACAACTGCATAGCTTAAGGTGTCCTGAGTTCTATTAGAACCGGTGTTCTTAATCAGAGTCTCTACGGATCCAAAGTTGCTATGATTCGAATAAATAGCCAAGCATTACTTTAAACGTGCACTACATGCCTATACGCAGGGAGCGCGCTTATGTACGCGCGCAAGCATGCAAGTGTAATCAGCACCAGCCTGCATGCACGCGCACATTACTCAAACGCATATGCAATCGTGCCTTTTTCATAGATGTTTTTATTCATCGTGCCGCCGGATCGTACCACCATTAGCGAATTCAATTGGCACACTAAAACCATGCTGTTTTAGTTCCGACAAGTTTGCTATGAAATTAACAAAACCGTTTTTCAGAGGAGAAAATCTAAGTGGCGCACGCCAGGTTCGAAAGCAATCACGCCGGGTCCGCCAAGTCGCGGCTATAGCTTCGCGGTTTCGCTCTCTCTTGATCCCCTACGCGCGCATCTTATACTCTCTCTCTCTCTTGCACGGCGCGCATGGATTGGCTGCGCCCCACTCCAGCCGCCGCGCACGCGCGTTTCATTTCGACGCTGACCGCGGTAGGGTATACATGGATACCGCCACCGGGTGAGCGGATCGCGCGCACTGCACCCTCGGACCTCTCTCTCTCTCTCTTTCTCTTTTTCTCGTGGCGCACAAGCACTGGGGCGGCATACAGAAGTATGTATACCGCGCACAACAGTGTTGGCTATACTCACACATACATGCTATGCACACAGGCATACACATGCTTCGGTCCGAGCGGCTCTACGGTGTGACTCAACGTATGTATATATATATATATATATATATAGCATACGCACGCGTGCAGTATTGCATGCACGCGTTTCACACACACTGCTCTTCATCCGCATAACACACATACTTATTCTCACATTCTCTCAGCTCGTTCGTGCGGGTTCGTTCACGCGCGCCGACTGCCTTTACTTAAACCTCTATATGTTTCTATTTTAATATATGCCGGTTTATATTTATACGCATACTGAGAGTATGCGCACACATTTGCGTGTCTGTATGCACCACTGCAGGAATATGCCGCAGCACATACATATATACGCATTACTACCTCTACTTATTTGTGCACGTGCGCTTTTTCTAATTTTTCCACAAAATTCAAACTTTGATTATTTAAATAATTAATTGTTTATAACTATTTACTTGACTCTAATTATCTTATTACTATTTTATCTTACTCGTGCTCATCACTACACTGCCTACTTCCTTTAAATTTACAAGTGCGTAACAATAAACAAATGATTCAACATTTTAATTTATTTAATTATATAATTAATTATATAAACAAATTCATTCATCGCTTTATCTAACTAATTTGACATCTGATAATTAATGATTCGACATTTCAATTTATTTAAGTATTCACTGGAATTTCTAAACAAATTCACTTCTTACTTTATTTAATTAACATAGCACATAATAAACAAATGATTTAACATTTTTAATTTATTTACATATATAAGAAATATATAATCAAGTTCAACTCTCCTATTATTTAATTAGCTTAACTTTAATAAATAAATGATTCAACATTTTAATTTATTTAACTATATATAATTAAATATATCAACAAATTCATTTTTCTATCAACTTAACTTTAGTTAATTAATTAATTAGCGCGTGCATTTATCTTAATTTTCCGCGCGCGCGTATTCTTTCTTTGTCTCTCTCTTACTCAGCAGCATTTACACAAGTATGCTTTCTCTCACTCACTCCGCCGTGCGCGGATATATATATCTACTTTCTCTCTCTATTCAATAGGCTAGTAGTTGGTCGCGCTCTCTCTCTCACTCCAGTGCGCTTGACTAGGCAAGCACACTGTTCACTCATACTAGCATACATATACGGGAGTTCTTAGAGTGTGGCTGTGTCGCACACACTACCTAGCTGCCTACACGTTTCTCTGTACCGCGTTTGAATTTGCAATTATCCTTCTTTTGTTTATTTATCAACAATCTATTAATTACAATTAATTATTAACTTTTGCCGTTAACTATGACTTTGCTATTTCGCATGTGTATTCAAATTACCACACGCGCATTCTGCAAAGTTACATTTTTCAAGTTGAAAAGTTTAAATAATTTGACAATATTTAATTAAATTAACATTAGCAATATATGCAGCATTGCTAAGTGATATTTATCATTATTAACATAGTCACACATAAGTACATAAGTGGTACTCTTCTAATCTCTGCTGATGTATATATACTTATATTTGTTTAAATTTAATTTATTAATTATTTAAAATTTATCTGCAAATTCTTAACATGTCAAGTATATGTATTCACATATACTATTGTTTGTCGTAGCGTGCGGTTTTGTCTCGCGCAAGTATACATGCGCGCTACAGTCCGTGCTACGCTCAAGCCGCAGTACAGTTCGGTCTCATACACTCTCACAGACATATCATCGCATCATCGCTTCTCTCATTTTCTAACCATTCTGCGCGCGAACAAGTTGCACGTGCGCGCCAGCCGTCGCGGCGGCGCCGCTTCGGCTTTCGAATTTCTTAGAATCGGTTATTTTTTTGATCGAGAGGATTTTACCTCCCCTTCTTTTCCTTGTAACGGACTTTTCGCGCGCTTTCTCTTTTTCCTTCTAATTCTTTTGTTCTATCAAATTTACTGAATTTATTATGAAATTTTACAGAGATCGCGCACTTCTCTTTTTCCGAAATTTACTTTAAATTATATGCGTTTCGTGCTTCTAAATTACTTTCTTTCGATTTCAAATTTTAATATCGCACTCCCGATTCTCACACATCTTGCTCTCATTCTTTACACACTCTTTACTATTTTTCTAGTCTAATCTTACTTTTTTCACACATTCTTTTCACACCTTAATTTTATTACTTACTCTTCGTTTGGTTAGAATCTATAATTTTACTTATCCTTCCTTCCTTCTATTATTTATTAATATAGTTCACAAATATTTATTACAGTTTTGATTAATTCTAAAACTCTCAATTACGAGTTGTATTTGAAATCTAATATTTCACTTTCACACAATTCGTTTTAGAAAGGCCTTTATCACTCCCGCACTCACTACCGAGAAATTGCACTTCTTTTTCCCGAGAGAGCGCGTGCAGAAAAGGTCTACGCGTCTTTACTTTATTATCTTTTAAAATAACAAAAATACTATTTAAAATTTAATAAAAGAAATACTAATGCACTGGTAGCGTGCTTGGCCCATTAACCTGTAGGATTGAATAAATGAAAAGACAAAGATATATTAGTATAATGATGAGCTTTATTAAACACGTCTGATCTGAACGAACTACCAGTACCAAGTGTCCGCATAGCGGGGCGGCGCACAGCCGCCGAGCGGAGCGCCCTCAAGTTACATTACTTACACATATGAAATATACCGAGAAGTGCGAAGGGCTAACGTCATTTGTTCCAAGATAAACCTACTATAAACTAACTGAATCTGAATTTGGCATGCAAAAAAAAAAAAAATTTTGTTTCATGATATTCAACATCCTAATAATACGTTTTCCTTAATCATCAAAACATGGAAAATCATTCCTAGTCAATTATTAATTTTGCTACATTATTAAAATGATTCTTTAAGAATAAATCAAATTAAAACTACATTTCTATAATATTTTAGTCTTTTATGATATTTAATTTTTAGATGTGCATACTAGTACATTGTTATTAATGAATAAATAAAACCAATACTATTATATTGCGTGGAAGGGGCCGTGTTCGGTACGTCCCAATCGCGATCGGCCGTCGTTGGCCGTCGCCGTATCTTTCCCCCTCCTTAACCCGTCTTTCTTCCCCGGCAAACGCGAGATGCCCGAGACTCCGCTGTGGACAGTCCGAACAGAAGGGACTCCGTTGTGGGCAGTCCGAACAGAAGGGACTCCGTTGTTGGCAGCCCGAGAGACGAGAGTGAGAAGAGCTTGAGCGGAGAGAAAGAAACCAACCGAGAAAGAGGTGAGCTGAGAGCGAAAGAAACAACGAGACAAGGAAGTGAGCTTGAAGAGAGAAAGGTAGCAAGAAGAACAAAGAGAAAGGAGAAAAAAGAAAGTAGTCAAGGAAGAAGAAGGGAAAGAGGCGCCATCGAGAGCGAGGGAGACGTCGGCAACGGTGAAGAGCGGCGTGGACTCACCCGAGAAGCCACAGGCCAGTAAGTGGGCGGCGGCCACTCGACGGACGCATCTACTGCCCTCCAGGGCCCGTCATCGGCACCTCCCCCAGCAATCGACGTAGTGAGTATTCATCGCCCGGCGACGAGCTCTGCGGTGCAGTTCAGCGTTATACCGCGTGTGTGCAGTAACCGGATCTCGGCTCCTTCCTTCCTTCCTTCCTTTCTTCCCCCCCCCCCGGCCAGCGCGCCGGGTCGCGGGACGCGGTCGGGACGCGCCGGGCACGTGGACCGGAGTAGTTTAAGTGTGTGTAGAACGAGAGTTCGTGCAGAAAGGTCAGGAGATAAATTTTATGTTAGAAATAAATTTGGTTGGAAGAACATAGATTTCCGCACGTGATTTCTTGTCCTTCCCTTCTCTCAAACATTTCCTTTTTCAGGCCGGCGAGACCTCCTCAGAGACATTTAGGTGAGTGAGTGTAGATGTTATCAAAAAAAAGTTGTGTGCTTGAAAAATTAGGTAAGACACACCTAAATAAATTTTGGACGGCATCACAATATATAACATGCATATGTAAAATATTATTTATTATATATGTGTAACGTTACCCCTTCCGAACTTCATGTTCCTTATACTAGAATCAACCTTGTCCCTTATACTTTTCTTTATATATAAACATTTAGTGGTATTGTTCGTTATTATACCCCCCTTATCGTGCATTGTGCCAGCTGACAGCTGTAGCACAGTAGAATTTTCCCTTTATTAAAATAACGCTCTCCAGGACATAAGGACAAATTGCAGCATTACAAAGCTGTAAAATATCGTACAGTAACAGCTGCTACACCAATAGCAGAAATTGAAAGCAGATGTGTGACTTAAGGATTTTCTTTGAGTAACCTATGAGTTCAGTGATCCCCATATTAACCTGACTAAGTACTTGTACGAAGGATTGACAGAAAAAGATGATATATTAGAATAGATGCGAATAAAGCATCTAAATCATCGGCATTTATTTTATGTTCCTCCATTATTAGAGTAAGACAGTACCAATAGGAAGAAAAAAGAGTACATTAAACACACTAAATTTAGTTGTGCTACGGTATTCTTTTATTTATATAACTCTAGGTGATCTCGCATATGGTTTAATTATGTCCCAAGTGTTTGGACTTAAACTGAGTCCATAGTGAGTAACGTATAAATATAAAATCTATAATTTAAAATAAACTTTAAATTAGACACAATATATATAACCTGAACGACTAGAGGCACTGTGATAATAATTAACCTGTTCATTCTGAATAGTATAGTAAAACAGATAATCAGTACCTAAAACAAATAACATTAATACAATAGATATAACAAAATATATAAATCGATAAATATTATAAAATTAGCGGGTCAAGTCAACAACATTTCAAGCAAAAAACAAATAAAGAAATAAGACAAGGCATCATCATAACATATATAGGCTACCATGCAATAAATAAATTTTAAAACAGCTTTTTGTAATATAATATAATTCCACTCCATAGCTAAATAATAATACTTACAAAAAACACATATATAATAACAATTTTAAGTGATAACTGTCAACATTAAAGAAATTGAACAACCTACAAATCGATTCAAGGAGCAAAGTATTGATGGAGCGTTCATACGACCAAATAATCAACGTAATTTATTATACTATAATAGCAATTTAAGTGAGTGGCTTAGGAGAACATATTTATGAGTGAAAGGGTCACCCATACAATTAACCATCAGATTAATAGTAGCAACAATTAACTTCTAATTATTTATAACAAATAAATTTTTTTTTTAAATTCTTTTACCGGATTTTCTATTATAGGTAAAAATATTATAAAGATATATACAGACAAGACTGGACCCAGAAGTAAATTAACTGTTTCTTTATATATAGTCAATCTATAACTTAAAAGTTCTAGTAACTATATTAGATGAAGATGATTAAAATGAACTAAACTTTTTGCGGTTATTTGCCTGAATATTGAATTTTTTTTCTTTTTAAAACAAACTTAGTTCAAAATGTAGTACTATGATAGTAGCATTTACTCTTATATGCTGCCAAACCTTGTACTATTAATATTTAATTAGAATAAATAACATTATAATAATAAATAAACACTATAATAACTAATATCTATTTACTCGTACTATAATAAATAAATACTATTGCTAAAAAGGGTGACTCCCTATCTCAACAGATTAACAAATAAGTAGCAAAACAGCTCTTCTGAAATAGACAAGACAAAATAATTGGAAAACGATGCGAAAAAAAATATACATGACTAGAACATACATTTGTAATTATTTTAAATAGCACCGATAGTCGCGATAATAGTAATTTAACATTAATCAATAACAATTTTACAATAAGAATTAATAACTAATTTAAACAATAATATTATAAGATACGTAGTAAGCAAAAGTCGACAATAATACATTCGTTTATTGTAAATTCACGAAATAAAGAAGGGATACCACCCATAAAAGTAGAGGTGCCCGAAGACTCACAATTAGAGAAAAAATATCTAATGAATACCGTAAGCACCATCGAAGGATCTGATATCAACACATAACCCCAGTAAACATGGACACCAAATTAGAGGCAGAGGTGAAGTCCTCCAACTCTAGCTTAACAGACGAGACGGAGAGACTTACCAGTCTCTTTGAGGAAATGCCTCATGGACGGCTAGCTCGGGAATCTGAAAAAACCGACCTACGCGTCGATGGTGACTCATAAACGCTCAGAAATAGATTAATCCATTTCGAACTGGGGCGCCTGTTCGGCTCCGAAGCAGCACCCTGGCACGCAGACGTAGATGAGCTGCAACCGCCAGAAAGCCATTCGGAGCTGAGCGAAATATCGGCAATGCTCAGCTCAACAGCGCTGGAGAATAATAAAAAGGAAGCCCCACCCGCGTCTCAGCAACCGAGAACGAAAACACCAAGCCGCGTCAACGAGGTTACGGTGGCCAGGACAATTATATGGGCCATGGGCACGGACACCGGCCCACAGTACCCAAGTCGGGGGAAGCCAAGAACTTCCGCCAGCAGCAACATCCAACTGGCCAATTCCCCCTTTTGACAATATTTAGTACTATCCACATCCCTCCATGCTGCCGCCAAGCATGGCTATACCGGACACCGGCAGCCCGAGTGCGGCACCACTCGAGAACCACAAATAGGTACGTAACATCAGCCTACAGAAGACTACCGGCCGGCCCTTCGAGAACACGTATCTCAAAGAAACCCGGACCGGTCAGCTGTTACGCCAATGACGTGTATAGTTCTCGGGACGACCGAAAGAGGACGTAGAAGAATTCATAGACAGATAGGAAGAGACAATGGATAGTCTTGATATCTCGGCGTCAGAAATTTTAAAATTAATTCTTGGCATTTTGAGCGGTTCTGCGCGCATATGGGCCCGACCCATTAACAATACCTGGACGTCTCTCAACGACCGAGAAAGGGACGTCGCCACGCTCAATTGCCCGCGATGCGTCCCGAATAACAGGTCGGGAAATGCATAGGGGAGCAAGCATCCGGAGCTAACCTTGACACCCCACATAACACGGACCCACGCACAAGGGAGAACAACCCCAGAACATAATGCCCGAAAGCCAGGGACATAACAAGCATGCACCTTACAGCACAAATACATGAAGAAGAGGACAGATTCTTCTTAAGCATAGAGATCATGGGGAAGATTTTTCCGGCGCTAATAGACCCAGGCGCCAGGAAATCCTATATCGGGCCTGAGCCAAGCAAATTGTTAGAGTCAGCGATCCTACCGATAACATCTAAACGACGAAGAAATCGACCTGGTACTGCAAATCGATGGCTAACGCTTTAAGGCCCGATTTAAACTATCGAAAGGACTAAAATACGACCTCATAATAGGGATGGACATCCTCACCCTAAAGAAGGTCACGATAAACTTTGCAGACGCTACATGGGGGACACACCGGAAAATAACGCGACACTTCGTAACGCCAGGTAATGTGCCTCAGGAAACCATCACCGCCATTGCAGCCGTGAATGGAGTAGCCCGTCTGAATGCGGCAGAAAGACAGGAACTCGATCGGGTATACGACTATACGACCTGATACCCGTACCGAGCAAAACCTTGCATGTGGCGCGGATGCAGCTGCATCACATCGACGTACAAGGGCACCGTTCCATTAAACAACGAGTACGTCGAATTCCAGACCTGGTTACTCAAACAGGCTCATAACGAAATAGATCGGCTGCTGGCAGAGGGCATTACCGAGCCATCCGCGAGCGCATGGAGTAGTTGCCCTGTGATTGTGCCCAGAAAAGATGGGAAGATCCACTTCTGTATCGACTACAGGGCGGTGAACCACATAACAAGGAAAGACGCGTATGCGCTGCCTCAAATGGATGTCTTGCTAGCACTCCTAAGGAGTGCTTGGTATCTCTCCAAGATAGATCTGAGCCAGGCATACCATCAGATTCCCTTAGATCCTGGCAGCAAGGAAATCACCGCCTTTGCAGTTCCATAGAAGGGTTTATTCCAGTATACTAGACTACCATACGGGCTGACTAACGCCCTAGCCAGCTTTCAAAGAGATATAGACCTTTTTTTGGTCCGGAATGGCAGCCGAGCGTTATCGTCTACATGGGTGACATAATAGTCGCTACTAAGACATTCGATCAGCACACTCGGGAATTAATTGCGGTGCTCACCCGCCTCAATGAGGTCGAGTTACAAATTAACAAGGATAAATCCGAGTTTTGCTGCCCAGACGTTAAGTATCTCGGCTATATCGTAAACGAAAACGGCCTACGCACCGATTCGGATAAAGATCGCCCGGTCAGCGAATATACAAGGCCTACCAATTTGAAGTAACTGCGGGCCTTCCTAGGAATGGCATTGGGGTCCGGCTCAACAAGAGTCGTTTGATAAACTAAATATACTCCTGACACAAGCATCCGTGCTTGTTCATCCTACGCAAAACAAAGCGTACATACTTCAGACAGATGCAAGCAGCTACGCAATGGGGACAGTGCTCAGCCAAGAAAGCAGCGGCGAAGAGCACCCCATAGCATATGCGAGTCAAACCTCTCACAATCGACCTCTACGGAAGGCCACAGCCAATACTATAGCCAAAGCGCTCGAAGAGCTCATCGTCTTCAAGTGGGGGTGTCCAAAATATTTTATCACAGACAACGGCACCGAGTTCCCCAATAACATACTTAAAAACACATTAAGTGAATTGGACATCACCCACCAATACATAAGGCCTTATCATGCGCAGGCGAACCCCGTAGATCGAGTTAATCGAGTGGTAAAAACTATGATCGCCACCTTCATAGGAAACGACCACAAAGATTGGGACTTGCACCTCCCTGAGTTCGCGTTTGCGGTAAAATCCGCCGTACACGCGAGTGCTCAAACGTCGCCGGCATTTCTAAATTTTGACCGCCAGCCAAGAGAGATGCCGACGTACAGAAACACTCAGGGAGTAACTCCGCAATTACAGACGCTAACGTCTTCAGACTGGCTGATTAGAGTTAAGGAGTTAAGAGGTTGCCGGCCATCTACGAGATGGTAAGAAAAAACTTGAGTGCAGCTGGCGAGAAACAAGCCAAATATTATAACTAGAAGTGGAGGTAGGGTACGTTCGACATAAACGACCAAATATGTAGGTGCAATCATGTACTTTCATCGGGCCCTAACAACTTCTCTGCGAAATTAGAGCCAAAATTTATAGCCCCTTGTTTAGTAACTAAACAAGTCTCCCCCATAATATTTGAGGTAGAGAACATGAACAGCGGGAAAAAGACGACGGTATACATATGGAACTTAAAGAGGTTCGATATATAATTCCCTCCTAATACAAACATAACTTTCTCCACAGGTTCCAGCACCAACCGGAAGAACAATGCTAAGAGGCATAGCCAGAGGCCGGGGACTCCGGCGGCAAGATATGCCCAAACAGGTCAGAAGCAGGGAGACCTATACCCCCGAGGGTCTACCCTCCGATCTAGGAGAGATTCTGGATATAACCCCAGAGAACGCGAACGCACCAGATGTGCAAGCGCGTCCGGGTATTCCCATGAAAATAACGCATGCGCTAGACAAGGGCGAATTAGTAGGAGCTCTGGAAGAGCTGAAGGGAGATCTGATTCAGTTTAGTCCCGACTCGACCGAAGAGGACGAGGAAAACGAGGAGTCGCCGACGAACCTAATACCGTCCAGCGAGACGTCGTTCGCGCTATCTTTATTAGATACGAGCGTGCCCGACTTACTCGACCTCGGGCACCAAGAAATCCACCCCCTACCGTTATTAATATCTCAGCACGCGCACTAGAAGCGCGTGATCCTCCGGAAAGACGTCAAATTACCACAACAACAACTAATAACAGTACAAATGGCGCAACTGAAGAGCCAAGACGCGAAGAGGAGAAATTAGTATATAATCCCTTCGCGTAAAGACAAGTACGTCTTCGATGGAACGGCGTTTCAAAAGACGGGACCGCTCGAGGCGTCTAAACGCAAGGTGCGAATCCAAAAAAACGCACTCAGATGCAATTACAAGCCAATACGCTGGATAAGCCCGCCACCATTTCGGCCAGGACCAAAATTCCACCGGAGGTCCGTCCCAACAAGACAGCCCGCCAGGAGGCCGATGGAAAAACCTGTATACGTGAGTACGCCAGAAGATGACGAGGTCAGACTATACCGCGGCGACCGCTGCGCGTTCATGCATTCGGTCGCAGTACAGAAGTCAGGCCGAAGGGAATCTCGCCCAGAGACTTCACGACACAGAGGACAGAGACGATCATCGTACCATCGAAGTACAAAACCTCCGGTGACGACAGGAGGTGCGTCGAAAAATATCCCCATAAGCCCCTCTCGCGCCCATTAAACACTCCCACCTGTATGTCCATTGAATACCGCCCACCATATAACCGGTTTAAATCGAACACAGAGACTGCACCAGTGGCACGTCTGGATGAGCCATTCAGCAGGCCAACGGCGACTAAACCCATTCCGGCCCTGATGGACATGGCTGTAGCACCGCCACCAAACTTCACCCCTCCCGCGAAACGCCACCCCTCACTGCCAACAACACCACTGCCAGGACTAGGCAGCATGACGTCCATACCAGTCACCGAGTCCACAAATGGCCAAGACCGTTCCGCGCAGTTACCAGCGAACGGAAATGGTGTTGCCCAGGGTACAGGAGAGGGTGCTCCAGCACGACAATGCTGGATCTGCGACGACCATGGTCACCGCTATTCGAACTGCCCGCAACCGCGCAGCAGACGTTTCTGCTACCGGTGCGGCTGAGAGGCATATGACGTACTGTCGTGCGCTGTTTGCCCAAGACGATGTATGCCTGAAGTATCTTCTTGAAAGGGGCAAGTTCCTGTGGACACTGAGACGAAGACACCACGACAGGCGTCCGAAAGGACAGATATGGGAGGTACGGCGCAGCAGAGAAGCGAGTAGCCAGCTGACCCAAATACCATTGCATAAGTGATGCTACAGGTCGCTGGCGCCTTCAGTAATGGCTCAGCAGCCGTTAATGATAGTGCTACCATTCTACGAGAATAAGTAGGACGTTAAGAAGAGCGTACGAATGGCACACTACAAATGGAACGTTATAAATAGCAATACCATGTTAGAAATATATGAAAGTTATAAACGGCACCCACACTCATTACAAATGGCAATCACGCATTATAAATGGCAAAGGATGACAATATCAGTGAATCATCACAAATGGCCCAGATGAGGTGATTAGCTGAAAACCTTTCCCCCTACCGGAATCCTCTTGATCTGCCCCTTCCGCGAAAATGAAAACAGGACCCGACCATCCTCATGGGAATCAGATAGAGTGACGAGCAATACCATTCAACGGGAACGTTATAATCGTGATGTACATAGAAGCACGCTACGAGATTCATGGGAAAGATAAGCATGCTTAAAACCCAGGAGTTTTTTTTTCTACCAAACATTCGATGACTATGTCGTACCAAAAACTAAAATATAGATTCAAAAAGGGTACAGCGTCGGCGGGCGTCGACATAAACGGCAAAGTTCCGATTGAAGCAAGCATGAAATGGCTCTCGTAAAAGGTCAGCTACTTGCCCGCTACACCAACACTGCACCCACGTTAAAAGATATACCGAACTACCACAGATCCGACTGTTTCAGCAATACCTACTAAAGACCACCACAAAAGAACCAAGAAGCCACGGCTCATCATGACTAAACACCGATTATCGACAACGAAAAAAAGAACCCATCTACGATTTCCCCTTTCCTATTTTTGTACTTTTTATCTTAGTCTTAAGTTATTAGTATTATAGCGAGTGACCACAAACAGCTACGACTCTTGTGAGCACCAGCGGTTGTCTCGATTAAGTTAAAAAATGTCACTTTGTTTACTAATATTACTGTATCGAAAAACACCACACTTCCAGGAGTGGCCGAGTATTCATCCCTATATTTTATTTTGTAAATATGTATTACTTCCCTTTTCCCCATACTGCGTTAAAGTCCGTTTTCCCTCAACGCTATCGGATTTAGTTTGTATTTGCCCCAACGCGCCCACGTCGGTTTTGGGAGCGGGAATTTGTAACAGCTCCGATCGGCGGTCTCCGTTTAAAACCGCGTGCGCGCGTAACCGCGAATAATGTATTCGCCAGCCTACAGGGCGTGAGTGACGCGACGCCTGACCGAGAGAGAGGCGAAGGCCTTCTTCAAGCCACGGCGCAGTGCAGACGTACTTAAGCTCTACAATTTATGTCCTAACGAAAAAGCTATAGCCCCGCATCGAGAGTGGCTCGTGCACCTACGCACGCCAGCCGAGGTACCTCTGAAAGCCAAGAGGCTCATTATTAGCATATACGTCTCTGACGGAGAGGATCTAGCGAGCGTCCAGCTCTCAGCACCGATGGCGCCCGTCTAAGCCTTGTACGCGTCGGGAGAGCGACCTGCTCTCCAGTCACCACCATCTGGCCGACGGCCTTCGTCGAAGCAGCGCCTGCCGCGGACTGTCCGACCGGAGTCGTTGACGGCCTGAAGCCAGAAAGCGTCCCGTTCTCTGTCGCCATCTCCATCCAGCCGACGGCCACAGCAGCAGCATCTCCAAGGGCCTGTCCGACGGGAATCGATCAGCGAGAGAAAGAGAGAGAGCGAGTTTAACATCGCCGTAGCCGCGGCCGCCTGCCCGACTGGTGTCGAGCTATCGAGAGAGAGAGAGAGAGAGAGAGAGAGAGAGAGAGAGAGAGAGAGAGAGAGGGACGACTGCCGCGTCTCTAGCAGCCAGCTCGCAAGGAAGTCCGGGGTCACCCAGCGGAGGACGGCTAAGGCAAGAAGTTTTCCGTTACTTTTAATAAATTGCGCTAAAGATTAGGGTCGTCGTTTCCGCCGTCGGCGTACCCGCGCTGCGATCGTATTCATGCGGATCGTTTGTCCGTGTTGCGTCCCTATCGTGTGTCCCTGTCCCCCGTGTCTCGGAAGTAATTGTAATTATATAGCTTGTCTTCGCGTCGGAATAGAATGTACGTGGAAGTGTCGTAGAACGCGTTAGTATGAGTGAGGCGAGAGTGTGTTATGCAATCTGTGTGTGTATGCGTGCAATCGCAGTGTAACGAGTGAGAGAGTGAGCGCAAGTGAAGAAAAGAGCCTGAAGTTCATTGTCTGATACAGAACTTACTGTCCATTAATTTCTCATGTCAATCTCGCTAGTCCGTTTTCAGGTTAATACGGAGTACCCGCGGACGTATGTATCATGACCTCAAGGTAAGTGAAATGGCGAGAAAACGCTGTCACAGTAGATATATATACATATATATATATATATATATATATATATATATATATATATTAAGTTTGGAAAACATTTGTTTGAAAACAATTACTTTCCTATCACATAGCACGGTAGCGCCACCAAAGCAAGTTTGAGAACTGTTGACACAGCGCGACCGCTACCCTATTCACTTCTAAATTGATTCAGATTTCGAATTTTCTTTCTAAGAAAAACATTTTTATCACTTCTTTATCGATAATTTTCCGGCCCCTGTCTACTATTTATCACCTAAAGAATCGTTTCCCGCTAGTATTTTTGGCTAAAAAGCGGTTTTTAATGCAAAACTCCATGTGTGATTATAGAAAATGGTCAGAAATACTTCTTATATATATATATATATATATATATATATATATATATATATATATACGAGGGTGGATCGATAAGTTTCCGGCCAGACCAAGAGATGATGCCACAAGGCCTACCTTGATGATGCGTTCTATGGTACCACTCTTAGATAGCTTGTAGCTATAGTCTCAGTCTGATCGCCGTGTTAGTTTTAGTTTGAGAGCACGCTGAACAAGACGCCTTTGTGTTTTTCGTAAAAATGGAAAGCTGGAAAATCGTGCTATCATCAAATACTTTTATTTGAAGGGATTAACGCCGAAGGAAATTAAAGAAGAGATGGACTCAACACTGCGGACATCCTTCCCATCATATTCAACCATTACGCAGTGCGTTTCCGAGTTTAAAAAGGGTCGTGTGAGCACCTGTGATGAGCCTCGCTCAGGACGCCCCATTAAGGTCACAATTCCAGATATGTTCGAAAAATCCATCAAATAGTGCTGAAAGACCGCAGATTAAAAGTGCGTGAGATAGCTGAGACCTGTAAAATGTCATATGAACGTGTAGAAAATATTTTGCACCAACATTTGTATATGGAAAAGCATTGTGCAAGATAGGTGTCGCGTTTGCTAACAGTCGACAAAAATTGATTTGAAAGAACATTTCTACCGTCAGTTCGGCCTTGTATAAGCGTAATCCAAGCGAATTTTTGCATCGATTCATAACCGTTGATGAAACTTGTGTCCACCACTACACTCCTGAAAATAAACAACAGTCTAAACAGTGGATTGGACCAGAGGAATCAACTCCACAGAAGGCCCAAACAATTTTTTTTGGTGAACAAGGTTATGACTACTATTTTGTGGGATGTAAGAGGTATTATATACATTGATTACCTTGAAAAGGGTAAAATTATCACTGGTCAATACTATGCCGACATATTGCAACGCTTAAGCCACGAAGTGAAAATTAAACGACCTCATCTGGCGAAGAAAAAAATCGTGTTTCATCACGATAACGCACCAGCGCACACGTCAATCGTTGCGATGACTTCAATCAACGATCGGAAGTTTGAATTGATTCCGCACCCTCCCTACTCTCCAGACCTAGCCCCGATTGACTAGTATCTGTTTCCTAACCTCAAAATATGGCTTGGCGGTAAGAGATTTCCGGATAATGAAGAAGTAATCGTAGAAATAAGTAAGTATTTAATCTGAGATACGTAGTATTCCAAAAATTTACAAATTTTTAAATTTACAGAATTTAATCGCACATAAATATATTTTAAAATAAAATTTTTATAATTTGAACAAATATTCACACACACACAAAAATCGTTTCCCGCCAGTAATTTTGGCTAAAAAGCGGTTTTTAATACAAAACTCTGTGTGTGACTATAGAAAATGGTCAGAATACTTCTTATATATATATACATACATACATACATACATATATATATATATATATATATATATATATAGTAACAGTAAGTCATAAAAAAACAGCTTTTAACAAAAGTCAAATAGGCGAGTTTAATGTATTATTAACATAATAATAATTTTGAATGCATCTTCTCATGTATTTGATAAAACATTTATATAATATATTTTCCCAAAATTCCAAATATTAACACAAAAATTATTCTATATTTAAATTAAAAATTAGTTCAATTTTAATTAATTTAATTATTTTAATTAATAAATTAATTCTATAATTAAATTAACAAAAGTAAAATAGTTTGGCGAGTTTGATGTGTCAACATAGAAAGAATTTTAAATACATCTTCTCATGCAATTTATAAAAAATTTATATAAAATATTTTTCTAAATTTAGTTATATATTAAGACCATAAAACGTAGAATAAAGTTTTAAAACTAAGTGGATTTTATATGCATCCCTATACATAACAGCATGTATAGTTTACACAAATATATTTAAGACTCTAAAAAATAATAATAAATAAATAGTTTTAACGGAAATGCAGTTTATAAAGTAATGAGATTATTTACAAATAGCCGAGTTTATTTTTACATCATTTGGTCCATACGTGGAATCATAAAAAAGAGTAAATTATCTTGAATCATCGATATGAATAATTAATTTTTGCATGAAAAAATTTTAGTCTATACCGTAATCTCACTAAATGAGACTTTATTCCTCAATAACTTTCAAATTTGTAACTATATACGTTTTGAATAGCCAAAAATATAAATAAAACAATTGAATTGTACTTTTGTCGACTGCCCATATACAAATTAATAAATATTTTTTTATTGGTCTTACAGTCCAATCAATTCAATCTAAAAATAAAATAAAAATAAATATAAAAAATAAAAATAAAAATAAATAAAAAATAAAATAACAATTAAAAATAAAAATTAATTTAAAAATTAAATTAAAATTACAATAACAATCACACTGCCCTTGTTTACATTCACCCCCGTAGACTAATCTTAAAATAAAATATTAGCTGAAAAAATTCTTTGTTAGTAAAGTGCAGTCTGACTGTCCCCAACACCCTTACCTAATTGAAAACTTCTCCAACGTTTCGAGCTCGCTACGGCTCCTCATCAGGGAGTAAACTAAACCTTATATTCTAATCTATATATACCCATCTCCACCACCAAATTTAGTAAATTAAATATAAATTCCCCCTCTACACAAATTGTCCAAAACCAATCAATTTAATAAGGAATGATAAACACTGTCCAATCTACCAGACTCTAACATTAAATTTACCTTATTTCGATTCCTGGAAATGTGAATACTTTCAAGACTCTCTCGTTCATACTTATTATTAATACCATGTTCCAAAATATCCACATTCACAAAATCAAAAGAATGTCAAAACTTTAAACAATGCTCTTTTAAACCGGAAGTAATATATGAGCATGTAAACTATATTTATGCTCATAAATTCTCTTTTTTAAATATTTACCTGTTTGTCCAATATAGTATTTATCACAATCCATGCAATGAATCTTGTAAACAACTCCTGATTTTAAGCATAAATCCTCCTTATCTTTGCAATTATTAAACAATCTACTCAAATTATTACTATTTTTAAAGAAAATTTGAATGTTATATTTCCGAAAATTTCTTTTAATTCTTTCAGTCAATCCTCTAACATATGGCAAGACAATAATTTTGCCTCCGTTAACATCAAGTCCTGCACTATGTCTATTTTCGGTATTATAAATGTCAAATAATCTCTCAGCAATTAATCTTGAATTGCTGGGCAATTAATAAATTGAATTGGATAACCATTATTAATGAAAGTTTCTCTTACTATCTGTAAATTATTTTAGTCTAAAATCTTTAGTAACAAATTAATTGCTCTGTCAATGACACCCTTTAACGCTCCAATTTTCTTTCCAAATTGGTGGTGTGAATTAAAATCTAAAAACCTACCTGACCAAGTAGGCTTTCTGTACCAATTAAGTTTCCCCTTATTAATACTACATCTAATGACATTAATGTTCAGAAAACTTAACTGACTATTAACTTTATCCTCCCTTGTAAATTGAATTCTGTCATGTACAGAATTGAAAACTTCCACCATTTCATCCACAAAAACTTCCGGAACAATTGTAAAGATATCATCAACATATCTCTTAAATATCATTGGTTCTAAAAGCAATTTTGACAAGACTATACTTTCCAACTTTTCCATAACTATCAGGTATGTGAATAAGTCTTTCCCGTTTTTTTTCAAATTTTGAGCCTTTATTGTGAAAAAATGGTTACAAATGAATTATTGAAAGTATTGGCCATCGCTAGCTACAACTTTTTCCCATCTTTCTGGCAACATACGAATCCCGTTGCGAAAAAATTCGACCGGTTTGGCCTCTATCCAGTCATCCACCCATTTTTTGGCTTCCTCGTAGGAATGGAAGTGCTGGTCAGCCAGGCCATGCGTCATCGATCTGAAGAGATGGTAATCAGACGGAGCAACGTCTGGACTATACGGCGGGTGGGGTAGGACTTCCCATTTGAGCGTTTCTAAGTATGTTTTCACCGGCGGTGCAATATGTGGGCGAGCATTGTCATGTTGCAAAATAACTTTGTCGTGCCTGTCGGAGTATTGTGGCCGTTTTTCTCGCAGTGCGCGGCTCAAACGCATCAATTGTCGTCGATAGACCTCGCCTGTGATCCTTTCATTCGGTTTCAGAAGCTCATAGTAAACCACACCTAGCTGGTCCCACCATATACAGAGCATGAGCTTGGCGCCATGAATATTTGGCTTGGCCGTCGATGATGATGCATGGCCGGGTAGTCCCCATGATTTTCTTCGCTTCGGATTATCGTAACGTATCCACTTTTCATCGCCAGTCACGATACGATGCAGAAAACCCTTTCTTTTATGTCGCTGAAGCAGCTGTTCGCAAGTGAAAAAACGCCGTTCGACGTCTCTCAGCTTCAGTTCGTACGGCACCCAATTTCCTTGCTTTTGGATCATTCCCATGGCTTTCAAACGCTTGGAAATGGTTGTTCGGTCAACTCCCAATGCTTCAGCAAGTTCTTCTTGCGTTTGACAAGAATCTTCATCAAGCAAAGTCGCCAATTCTCGATCTTCAAAGATTTGCGGCCGCCCGGAACGCTCCTTGTCTTCCACGTCGAAATCACCGCTTTTGAAGCGTCGAAACCATCCGCGAACACTTGAATCATCGACACAACCTTCTCCATAAGCCTCCTGAAGCAGTCGATGCGTCTCGGCAGCAGATTTCTTCAAATTGAACCAATAAAGTGAAACTTCCCGCAAATGACGTCGACTCGGCTCAAATTTCGACATTTTCACGATATCAAAAATTTATGATGCGAAAAAATTTTAACTAATGTGATAGTATGGAATTGTTGGCATATGAATAAGCTTTGATTATGACATATGTAACCATTGAATACTCGCACAGTATTGGTGGCGCCATCTCTTACAAAAAACGGGAAAGACTTATTCACACTCCTAATAAATTAGCTATAACCGGTGACAAAGGTGACCCCATTGAACATCCGTATTTTTGTTCATCAAATTTATTATCAAATGAAAAAATTGTGTTATTAAAAACCAAATTAATTGCTTTAATAAATTCATTCATTGTTAATTTTCTATGCAAATTAATTTCATTCCACTTCTCCTGTATAATATCATTTAACAACTCTAAAGGTACATTTGTAAACAAAGATACATACATCCAATGAAATCATCTTGTAGTTTTTCGGAATAACAATATCTTTCATTTCATTGTAAAAACACCAACTATCCTTAATGTAGGAACTAGTTCTTCCAACTATCTTAACCAATATATTAGACAAAAATCTAGCAATATTTTAAGTTGGGAAACCCATGGAAGATATTATTATTCTAAATGTCAGATTTTCTTTATGAATCTTGGGAAGTCCATAATATTTTGCTACAGTACCATTTTCACATTTTAAATATTTATATGTAGTATTATTTATATATTCATTTCCTTTCCAATTATTTAATAACTCTTTAAAATTATTTTGTAGCTTAATGATGTGTGGATTACCAATTTTCAAATAAGTACTATCATCATTTAATATATTATTTATACTATTTATGTAATCAATTTTATTGGAAGTTACAGTTACATTACCTTTGTCGGCGTTTTGGAAGATTATATTAGGGTTATTTCTCAAAAAATTCTTCGCGATAATTAATTCATGTTTAAAATTACTCTTTAAAAAATTATCAAATTTATTTTCTCTTTTAAAATTACTAATGACATTAACTAAAGATGCCCTACATTCCTTTTTCACTTCATCTTTCAAACCAAAAAGATTACTTTCAACCTCCGAGATGATTTCTTTGATCGGGAAATTATTTTTAGAATATAATATTCCATATTTGGCACTTTTAGACATGATGTTTACTACTTCATTTGGTATTTCTTTGTCAGTTAGATTCCTAAACTAATTTTTATTATTTGCATTGTTAATTTGATAGCTTTGAAATTGTTTTTTATTTCTTAAACATTCAAATTTCCTTTTTAATGTTTGTCTGTTATGATATTTTATTTTAATGAAATACATCTTCTGACTAAGGAAAAATTCATGTAAATCGCTTCTTTTTCTATTTTGATATAAATAATATTTAATCATTAAAAATATATAGGAATGAATCTGAATATGTGAATCTCTAATTTCCAAATTAAGTATTAGGAGTGTGAATAAGTCTTTCCCGTTTTTTGTAAGAGATGGCGCCACCAATACTGTGCGAGTATTCAATGGTTACATATGTCATAATCAAAGCTTATTCATATGCCAACAATTCCATACTAACACATTAGTTAAAATTTTTTCGCATCATAAATTTTTGATATCGTGAAAATGTCGAAATTTGAGCCGAGTCGACGTCATTTGTGGGAAGTTTCACTTTATTGGTTCAATTTGAAGAAATCTGCTGCCGAGACGCATCGATTGCTTCAGGAGGCTTATGGAGAAGGTTGTGTCGATGATTCAAGTGTTCGCGGATGGTTTCGACGCTTCAAAAGCGGTGATTTCGACGTGGAAGACAAGGAGCGTTCCGGGCGGCCGCAAATCTTTGAAGATCGAGAATTGGCGACTTTGCTTGATGAAGATTCTTGTCAAACGCAAGAAGAACTTGCTGAAGCATTGGGAGTTGATCGAACAACCATTTCCAAGCGTTTGAAAGCCATGGGAATGATCCAAAAGCAAGGAAATTGGGTGCCGTACGAACTGAAGCTGAGAGACGTCGAACGGCGTTTTTTCACTTGCGAACAGCTGCTTCAGCGACATAAAAGAAAGGGTTTTCTGCATCGTATCGTGACTGGCGATGAAAAGTGGATACGTTACGATAATCCGAAGCGAAGAAAATCATGGGGACTACCCGGCCATGCATCATCATCGACGGCCAAGCCAAATATTCATGGCGCCAAGCTCATGCTCTGTATATGGTGGGACCAGTAAGGTGTGGTTTACTATGAGCTTCTGAAACCGAATGAAAGGTTCACAGACAAGGTCTATCGACGACAATTGATGCGTTTTTAGCCACGCACTGCGAGAAAAACGGCCACAATACTCCGACAGGCACGACAAAGTTATTTTGCAACATGACAATGCTCGCCCACATGTTGCACCGCCGGTGAAAACATACTTAGAAACGCTCAAATGGGAAGTCCTACCCCACCCGCCGTATAGTCCAGACGTTGCTCTGTCTGATTACCATCTCTTCAGATCGATGACGCATGGCCTGGCTGACCAGCACTTCCATTCCTACGAGGAAGCCAAAAAATGGGTGGATGACTGGATAGAGGCCAAACCGGTCGAATTTTTTCGCAACGGGATTCGTATGTTGCCAGAAAGATGGGAAAAAGTTGTAGCTAGCGATGGCCAATACTTTCAATAATTTATTTGTAATCATTTTTTCACAATAAAGGCTCAAAATTTGAAAAAAAACGGGAAAGACTTATTCACATACCTGATAATGAATGTTGTTACGTAAACAATTTACAGAAAGTATAATTTTTTATATCAACATAGTCTTATTATCAAGTTTTAAACTCAAAATTTTAAGAAAATACGTATATGTTTTTTATATTTCTTAAAAATTTGGCAGCGGAGTGTAATAAATGTGATTCACTGGTGTCGACGAAAAAATTCTTTCAGTGTGTCCTTTTCATAGCCTGATTCCACACCACGATCATCGATAGGCAACGAATTTAAAATTTTAAGAAAATACGTGTATATATATATATATATATATATATATATATATATATATGCGCGTGTATGCATGCATTTATATATATATATATATATATATATATATATATATATATATATATATATAAATGGATACACGCGCATACACTTACAGAAGAAGATCTATACACATTTAAAGAATTTCGACATTAGTTAATCCCTTTTATTGCATCTATTATTTCGCCGTCCCCCTGTTGAACAGCCGTCTCACCCTCGATCGCACGAGCTCAAAAACCAGCATCTGGAATATCACACAAACAGAGTACCGTCGTTCACCGCCGTGGCGCTGAGTGTCAAAATTTTATTGCAATGTCTAACATACACCGGCGATATCCCCTTATTATTTCTATCTCTACCCTTCAACTCCATAAGAGTGGAGTAATAGGAGTTCAGCTGGAGAGCCGTGGCGGGAGACGCTGGCTTTATGTTGGGGTAATTAACTTCTAAAGCTTGGGGGTTAATGATATTTTTTTATATCAGTAGGTTTTTAATAGTTCTATATATTTAAGTCTATATTACCTTTATTAATAGACAATGAAAAATAAAATTGTATAAAGGTCCGAACTAACTTATATTAACATTAAGTTATTACGAATTTTTGTTGGGTTGTGAATTTTAATTTAAGATATTATAGATGGTCATATTTGAAAATTAGAAAATACTCTATTTCTTATAAACATTGAGGTAATGTTAAAATTAATCTATAATCAAATTTAACAAAATTAATTTACATTAGAGAAAGCTTGATAATATTTAATATCCCAAAAATTTGAATTTTGAAAACTAAAAATATATTTTTTTATTCATATTTGTGTCTAAATATTCATTGAATTCATATCGATTTTTATTACAGGCTCAGATTTCTATAATTAGCTATCTTAACTTATAATATTAAGCTAATAATATAATATTGTGTTTTTTAAGTAATATCAATATATTTGTTTTCAATTGCATTTATTTTAATACTTTGATCTTTAGTCTCTAACAACAATGTGTGAAAATTTAAAAGTTGTTAAAACAAGATTTCATTCAAGTCATGGAGAAAATATTGTTCTATATGATGATAACACAGTTGCTTACCGTAAAGCAAGTTTTGCAAATGCTTTAGTATTTAGTAAAGAACCATTACAACCTGGTGAAATTTTTCTATTAGAGATTGAAAAGGATGAGAGGGGATGGAGTGGGCATATGAGAATAGGTTTAACGCAAATGGATCCAATTAATATTAATAAATCAAAAATGCCTAATTATGATGCTGCATTACCCAATTTAATGAAAATGGGTTCCAGTTGGGTTTTTGCAATCACTGAAAGTTCAAATATTTGGGATAGTTTTGAAGGAATTGAAGGTTTTGCTTATGGTGAGAATATTAGTATTTTATATTTGAATTAAAAAAAATTAGATATTTTTTTAATATATATTTATTTTATTAAATAGGAGAAGGTATTCCTGTAAGGGAAAAAAGACTTAAGACAGATGGTATAAATGTTCATACTTCTCGAGGTATTATACCCTATAGTGCTTTAAGACCAAATAGTACTTCAAAGTGCAATATTGTTGATCAGCATAATATTTTACCAACTGATACTGGTAGTCGAATAGGTGTTATGTATGTACCACAGATGGGTACAGATAAAGCTGAAATGCATTTTATAATTAATGGCGAAGATCAAGGTGTTTTTGGAAGAGATATACCTTACAAAGCAGGACCCTTGTACGCTGTCGTTGATGTTTATGGAACAACCAAGCAAGTACGAATTGTGCAACTCTATAGTGGTAAGCAATATATAAAAATACTTTAAATTTAATATACTGTTATGAAAGACACATCATCATTTCCATTGTTTACAAAAAATTTTATTAATCTTTTATTATTATAGCTTCACTAACATTACAAAGTGTATGTCGAGATGCCATATTACAATATACTAAAAGGACTGCGGTTGACTCACTGCCTCTTCCTGAAATGTTGAAAAAATATCTGCTTTATCAATCACAGTAAATTGCTCTTTGATATTCTTTTTTTTTTAATTTTAATTTTAACTTTAATTTTACTAAAATTTAAATAATTAGGTATGGTTATTTAGATGTTTGTCTGTTATTAGATATTTTTATTAAAGACTATATTTATTTATTAGTTTTGATTTATTTTATAAATATTATACAACTCTAATACTATTTTGATTGCAAGATTGTGTTGAAAGTTGTATTTCAATTACCTATGTTATCTCAAATGATGCTAATGAGAGAGGCTAGTTCATGTATGTATTTTTTAATTGACATGCGATGAAATTGAATTTATATCTGTGGTAATGAAGGATATATTCCCCTTTTATATATTAAAAAAAATTATTTTAAAAAATTTTTGTCATTCCTATTAAATTGATTTTCTTTATGAAGTAAATATTAAGATCTATAGAACTATTTAGTGAAAAATCGAAATCAATCTTACAAAAATTGTTAACATTAATAGAAGATATGAATATGTATTATATAGAAATAATAAAACAAGAAACCAATATACTTATAGCATTCTAGTCAACATGTAATATTACAGATCTTTGCTTATTATAGAGAATTATTTATGTAATATGTCATTATATTTTTAATATAAGATTTCAAAAGTAATCTAACTGAAATGTTAGATAAATTGTTCAATTTTTCTTTCATCCTTCATTTCATTTAAAATAGTTTTATAATATAATAAAATCATATATTTTGATTTGAATGTTGCTGATTGATTACTAAAAACTAATAATGCAGTACTATATAAATATTAATGAGTTTTTATATTAAAAATTTAAATAGAATGTGGATATATTTTAGATATGTAATATTGTAAAAAATATATAGTAACAAGATTATAGAACAGATACTGCTCTAGTTCTAGGTGATGAAGCTCAGATATTACATTACATAACATTTTAAATAATTTCAGATCAATTAAAATTGTTTCATATTATAAATGTTTATGTTTTGAGATAATATATTTAAATAAATTCTTTAAATTATATACAAATCATTAAATAATTCAAAAATAAAAAAAAATACTCATAAAAATATGTTTTGATTACTATAGTATAATCATATTATAACAATTAAATTATTTTATTTTTAGTTTGTGATCTCACAACAAAAATGACTGTTAAAAATTGTAAAATTATTTTATTAATTAAAATGACATTTATAGTATTTATGGTCATTACATGAATTTTTAAAAGATTTTCGATGAATAAATTAAAAATAACTACATTGTAATATATTTGGGATCAACTTCCGAAACGCACCTATTTCCAATTTTGATGAAAATATATATGTTTATTTTTTTTGAAGATGATAATTATGAATATCATAACGGCTTTTAAGGAAAATTGAATTTTCATAGGGAAATTCTTCAAATTTATGATTTTTGAATCTGATTTCAGAAAATATGAAAAAGTTAAAAAAAACTTAAGCAAAAGATGGAGATTTTATTAGAATACATATTGTTTATTCTATATATTTATTCAATGCCAGTTATATTTCTAAAGATTTCGTTACTTAATACTTTGGATTTGAACGAAAGTACAGGTGAAATCTCCATGGGTGAAAGATTCCGTTACATGATACCATGTATTCGAGTAAGAATAAGTAGAGGTAAAATAAAACATTAATCACTTTTCACAAGATGCTGCTTATATTAAAAATTGATAGTAATGTACAGGGGATTTGGGAGAAGCAGAGATATATTACTAAATGGGTAAAGGAGTCCAGATACTAAAAGCATTGGTCTCTTTTAGCGATATTTAGGAGAGATGATGACGATATCTTTAGCATAGATATCTAAAAGCGTGTTGTAGAATGGATTAGAAGTAGCTAGTGGTCAAGGATCTACAATTCATGCTACTCGCGGCTTAATGTGCCTCCATGCTTTTTTAACTCTTTATACAAAAATCCGAGCATTGCGCTTATGAAAGACTAATTAGGCTATGGAGGAAAATTCGGTTAATGAATTACAGCATTTCTTTTCATTAGGTTCCTTCACCAAAAAAATGTCAGTCCATAAGCCCTTTATAATTTGAACGCAGTGGCCGAGCTTTATCTGAATTTTACTTTCTCTTTTACGAAATAAAAATGCAGGAATAAGAAGGAAACACTGCTTTACTTGTACAAAATTGATTGTCCTACGACTTTTACAATGTTTGTTATTAGGTATGTTTATAAAGATATTTTATATAATTAATAAGTTTCATACCAATCCTCGCAAGATTACATGAATGTAGATTTGTGATTCGTAATCATAGCACAAAAATTATCAAGATATTGAATAATTTTACGATTAAATTTATAATTATTATAGTTGATCTTATAAATTTAGATTAATATATTTATATAAATATTATTAGCTATTACACTTTGTAGTTCTTTTGAAAGAATTCTAATTTTAATCATTATATATAAGAATTTTAAATATAATAATAATTATATATAAGAAATATTCAACCTTGACCACAACGCACTTTTGCAAATGTTATTTCCATTGTTCAAAACATTTTTTAAATTCATTTATCGGGATGTTTTTCAGCCCTTCCTGTGATTTTTATGTTACCTCTTCGACAGTGATAAAACGCTTTCCTCGCATGTCCTTTTTAAATCTGGGGATCAAAAATCACAGGTGCAGGGCTAGATCCAGCAAGTATGGGAGGGTGAAGTTTGGTGTATGTCGTTTTTGGTCAAAAACTGGTTTACGACGAGGCGCGAAGTCGTCGTTTGATTAACTCGTCTATTAGAAGGCGAGAGTCAAATTTGGCTATAACTTCCTATTTGCGAATAAAATCCCCTGAAATGAAATCCATGATAATCCACTCATTTCACCAGAGATAATAAGAAGAGATTGCCGATGCCATGCCATATGCAAAAGGCTCGACGATTTTCGAGCGCCAGGAAAATGTGCCCTCAATAGACCCAACTGCTACACTAACGCGCCAACGCAACGGCACAGCTACGTCAGCATAAATTAATGTGCGCATTTGCCTACGTTACGAGCTGTGATGTTGGCAATAAATATATATAGATATAGTTATACGCTTTTGTCCAATGCGACGTTGCTGTTTACGTTTATATCATTGCAAAGGCTAAGTCAAAACATATCTAATATGCGCACGAGCATCAGAAAGCAATTCAAACCCAAACTCCAATACCAGTTTCATCATGCAGACGAATTTTTGATTCTGCAAAAAATCAAGACTTTTTTTTCTTCCATTGTAGAAATTTCAAATTGAGTTTTATGATTTTGTGCTAAAATGGATATTCCATAATTAGTTTAAAACATTTATTTTTAATATTTTATGCTTACATAATATTGTAGGGACAGAAAGAGAAAATTCATTAATTGTTTCAAATATTAAAAATATAAATAATAATATAAACCAAAAATTTAACTTTTTAATTTTTAACACTTATACGTCTTCTAAATTATAACTATAAGATATAAGATTTACATTGTATAACGTTTTACAATAGGATAGAATTTGAAGTTTTGTATTTTATACAATATGTATTATCAATAAAAAATGTATAAGTATTTTAAATAATTATAAGTAATGAAATGAGCTTAAACATATTTTTAAAAAATACGAGTATGACGTAGATTTTAATGTCACCGTATTTGATCAACATCAATTAAATCGTTTATAAGATTAAATATATATTATTTAATATATATAATTGAATACAGAACTGTTTCGAAAAACTTGTCAAATTTATATAAAAAACTGATAAAAATTCTAGATAGATAGATTACGTATAGGTTTTGATTAGCTAATTACAAATATTATAGAAATTGATTACAAAAAAGTTTTTGGAAAAAATTGAATCAAAAATTCTAGATGAGATCAAAATATAAAACTTATTTTCCGTGCAATTTTTTTGTATAAAAAAAAAATAAACCCGAATAGAAAAAGATCGATTAAAAAAGAAATTAAAGAAAAAAAATTGGTGAAAAAAAATTTGTGAGATAAAAAAAAAATTGATAAATATCAAACCAGTTTAAAAAACATAAGACAAAATCCAGAAAAAATTATTTCAAAAAAATAAAAAAATAAGTTGAAATAAAATTAGTTCAAAAAAAGATAAAAAAGAAAAGTACGAAATATCGATAGACTATTACTATAGCGCAAAAAGGGGCAAAATAATTTTTCGAGAAATAATATACTATTGATATTATCATACTCAAATGGTCTTAGTGACAATATCCAAGACATCTAACCTGAAGAATCAATTTGATTTTTCGGAGTCAGTGTCAAATATCCCAATTTAACTATATCAATGAACTTCTTTTCACGCGCTGATGACTTTTTGATTTATAGAATTGATTAAAAAGGGTTTAGTCGGATAATATGGTCGAAAATGCCCGAACAGTATTTGTAATAAGACTGTACCCTCATGTCAAATGAAATAATAAACTCCTTTTGTCAGACTTTTGTTCCTCAAAGTGGTCCGGCGATACTCGCAGATCTAAAAAGGTTTCCGAACATTTTTACCAAATATCATATCTTCTAAAATAGTTAACGGAACCAGCTGTGTATAAAAAATTTTATTTTTAAAAGATCTATCAATCAAACAATTTTATATAAAACGTAAGTTTTATTCTGTTAATTAATGCCGTTTATTACTATTATTTTAACTAATAATAATACATTGATAGATTTTTAATCAGTAAACTAAAAATATTTATATATGTAAACCTTTTCGTAGAAAAAAAAACAACAAATATTCGTATATAAGAACAATATTCATACAAAATATTTTTCGGAAATATTCCGAAATACCTTAATAAAAAATAAATTATATAACGAAATTACAGCTGACAACAATGGACAATTAAAACCAATGGCTAAGTACATGATATATGTATCCTCACAAATAGCATCATGTATACGAGTTTTTAGACTCTTAGTTTAAATTAATAAATATTTTTTTATTGGTCTTACAGTCTTACAGTCCAACCAATTCAATCCAAAAATAAAAAAATAAATAAAAATAAAATAAAAATTAAAAATAAAAATTAAATTCAAAATTATAATGACAGTCAGACTGTCTTTGTTTACATTCACCCCCGTAGACTAATCTGAAAATAAAATATTAGCTGAAAAAATTCTTTGTTAGTAAAGTACAGCTTGACTGTCCCCAACACCCTTACCTAATTGAAGAATTCTCCAACGTTTCGAGCTCTCTACGGCTCCTCATCAGGGACTCGCAGTCTAATTAAAGTTTAATTAAATACAGATACAGATGTTTTTAATTTAAATATAAAAGATTAAGAATAATTCTACTTCGAATATGAGTAAGATATTTCAAGAAAATTCCAATATTATTACATAAAATATTCATGTTCTATAACGTCCTTTCTCAGGATGATTGAACGAAAATTAAGGTGTCTATACACTCACTTATTTATAACGTGAGAATACAGTACTATAAAATATAATTTAAAAATTATTTTAACATGTACTTGCAGGTCCGGATTTGAAAAGTTTATGGTAATTTAAATGTTAAACAACATGGAGGAATAGTATCTTTTACCAGCTTGAACTGAACACTAGGCAAAATAAACTATAGTTCCCAGTCTAACGCATAAATTAAAATTAATTAATTGTAGATTGAATATCTACGAATACTTCTTTTATCAACGTAAATGTTTCATTTTCTCAAAGAAACTTAATCTATTACAACATATGTTACTAATCTACTATAACATAATCTACTATCGGTACCAATTCATAATTATTTGAATATTTCAAACTTGTATCGTTAAGTCCAGATAAATTATGAAAAAAATTATGAAAAAAATTACGAAAAAAAGGTGACTTCAGTAATATTTTTTAACAAGATTTTTACACACACACACACACACACACACACATATATTTAACATTTATGTCGATTTATATATATATATATATATATATATATATATATATATATATATATATATATACATATATATACATACATATATGTATACACACATACACACATATATAGGTGTTTTTTTTTTTTTTTTGATCGGTGAGGTGTAGGGCAAAAATCTTAATAGACCATGATCAGCCGTGGATCTTAATATTAACTTGTACTATCATTATCCACGCCGTTGTGTGCTGGATTCGCACCAGCTAAAACCCCTTCGTTTTACGGCCAAATTTAACACCTGACCGTACTCCGAATCCTTACTCGCCACAACACCGCGGAAACCACCTTTAGATATTACTTCGCGGGTTCGCAGCTTTGCCATAGGCCATTCTCATGTAGGTATGACATTTTTCCTTTTTTCTTCTTCTTTTCTATATACATTTAGCTTTTCCATAATTCCTGATGCGAGCGCAGTCACCAAATTCCAGCCTTGTTGTGAGTTCAAGAGACAAGCTCATAAATCTCCGCATTAAAATTTCCACTCCATGATTGTCTGTACTGTTCTTGTTCTTCTTTGAACCTGGTGCAGTAGAAGATAACATGTTCTGCACTTTCTTCAATACCTTTGCACACCGGGCATTCGGCACTGTCATTGATACCTATTCGATGAAGGTACCTCCGGAAGTTCCCATGTCCGGTAAGTACCTGAGTAAGGTAATATGTAACATAACCATGTTTCCTCCTTATCCACCTTATTATATCCGGTATAATTTGGTAGGTCCATCGTACTTTACTTGACAAATCCCATCTTCTTTGCCATTCTTCCGTGGCTCTCTCTAAACATTGGTCCTCGTTATTCTCAGGTTCTTCTGTTCCTAAGTTTTCCTCATATGTTTTAGCCCTTTCTACTACAATAAAATCCACGGAGTGAAGTCCTGCGATTACAAGAAGGGCATCATCTGACACAGTTCGGTAGGCACAAGCGACTCGTAAAACTATTATTCTATAGGCTCGCCGGCAATTGGCAACATACGATGGATTGATTCTGAGTTGCTCTGCCCAAATTGGGGCCCCATACATATATAGGTGTGTGTGTGTGTGTTTTTTTTTTTTTTTTTTTTTTTTATTAGGCGTAGGAAGAGCAAGCTCTGCACTAGTGGCCTCTCGAAACCAGCATCCCGCCGGAACTATCCGGGAATATTACTTCGGCGGGGCTGTTAGTTACCCTATAAGGCCCCTCTTCTTATGACATTATCCTACGTCCCCCATCCACACAAGTGAGCAGGGGTTCGGTGTTCGTCCTCTGCATCTTAAAATAAAATCAGCTAGCCTGATTTCCACCTCTTACCACTGATTGCATCTCTTAAAGTACACACTACCAGTTTAATAGCATCGACTGTTGATTTTGATTTCCGAAATCCAAATTGGCGTGAGGATAAGCCGTGCAATCCCTCAGTGAATGCTTCCAGTCGGATACATATTATTTTTTCAAATATTTTACTTACCGTATCGAGCATACACAATGGCCTGTATGATAACGGATCATCAAGTGGCTTATTGTCCTTAGGTAACAGGACTAACCTTTGAGTTTTCCAGCAATCAGGAAAAATACCCTCAAGACAAGTATTATATAATTTTAGAAATATAGATGGATTCTTCTGTATCGCCAACTTAACTGCAGCATTAGGGATACCATCAGGGCCAGGGGCAGCATTGTCTCTAATCTTAGCATAAGCATTATGTAGCTCCATTTCTGTTATAGGTGATATATCGTCCGAGTGTTGCGTGCGCAGTACAGTCCCATGGGTGTCATTGGGAAAGAGAGCGGAAATAATCTTATCAATCAATACCGTGCTAGTGGGTTGTATTGGTGCCCTACTCAATCGTGCCATGACTGTTTTGTATGGTCGTCCCCTTAAGTCATTGTTGGCCTCTGCACACAGTTCAAGCCAGCATCGACGCTTGTTTGCCTTAATGGCCTTGACAAGCGCTTTTTGTGCTTCTTTAAATAAACTTTTAAACGTATCACGATGGCTGCGGGCTCTTTGGGCAAGTCTACGTGCGCGATGACATTGTTTGCGCAATTCTGCAATTTCATTTGTCCACCAGTAGACAGATTGACGATGTTTAAATCCGCTCTTAGTCCTAGTCAACGATGCATCGCATGCTTCAGAGATATGCTTCATGAGTGCATTTGCCAGATGGCCTAGTGCACCATATTTTAAACGCTCTTCTGATATTATAGTGGCGAATACTTCAGAGTCTAGTGATCTGATGTTCCATTTCCGTATGGGCATTCACTCATTGCACTTGTTCTTTACTTTCTTCTCTGCAATCTCGTACAAGATCGCCCTGTGATCACTGTGGGTGTAAAGGTCGCTTACTCTACAACTAAGGATCCACTGAATCAGGTCATCACTGGCGAATGCTACATCAATGACTGATTGTTTATCTCTCCTAATGAAAGTGGATTCAAATCCCTTATTAACCACGTGGAGTTGAATGGTTTCTTATCCATGGCTTCATCAACTAATTGAGCTACAAGGATTTCAAACTGCTTGTCCGTCAAGCTTGGAGGAGCATATACACTAAAGACGTATATTTCTTGTATTTTAGCCCAGGATATCAATTCGCTCCGATGAGTCGACTGCTTTAGTACCTGCCTATTTTGACCAATCCAGAGGGCAGCTCTATTGCTTGTGTCACTTATCCAGCGCTGTGGTCTGTCCCTGTCACAATATGGTTCGGAGATTACAGCAATTTCTATTCTTAGCTCCTTTATTGCCTGTTTCAGCAGGTCATGAGCCGCTACACAATGGTTGGTATTCAGTTGGAGTATTCTCATGTTTTATGTCTGTTTAAAAACTCCACAGTGATCGGGCACTTATAGCTGTATGCTGGATGGTTAATCTCCTTTTTTCCTTCACATTTACAGAGTAAACAGCAGGGCTCGTTTACACACAGCTTGGATAGATGGTGTTTTCCACCGTAGTGCCTGCAAAGTTTAGTTCTGTCAGGGCCCGAGCACACGGCCGCTAAATGGCCAATCTGCCAACACCTGAAGCAGCGCTTTATTTTTGTTTTTTTTCGAACTCTGCAGCTGACCCATCCGATTCGAACATGCCCTGCATGTAGTAGTTCAGCTGCGTGGCTATATGGTACAGACACCACCGCCGTCTGAGTACCCCCATATGCTTGCCGCAAGGAACGAGCAATTAGCATGTTGGTCTTCTTTAGTTCTAGGTGTGTTTTCAGAGCCTCTAATACTTCATCCTTTGTAGTGACCTCATCTATATCTTTAATCTCCAAAGTAATAAGATTAGTCAGGACCGAAGTGGATGTGCTATGGCCAACCTTAGTTTCAACAATGCGAGCCAACTCATGTGCATCTTTGGCTGTCCGTTCTAACTGAAATACAAGGGCACCGCTTGCATTTCTGCGTATCCTTTTAACTTCATTCTTCACATGAGATAAATCCGGGTCATTCTTTATTTGACGCAGTACCTCCGCGTATGTAACTCCTTCATTGGCCTTAATCAAAATGGAATTAGTTCTATTTCGTCCATTAAGCCTGCGTGAACTAGGTAATTCTTTATCTTTACCTTTGGGCTTCTTGCGCTTGATAGTCTGCCATTGATTTTCCTTGGCCTCAGACTTCCCTGTAGGTACTCCAACCGACTCTGGTGGTCTCCTTAAGCCCAGTGATGGTTCTTTCGTCCTTTTGCCACCTACTGTTTTAGGAGTGGAATCCATCCCTTCGGCTGCGCTTCGTGTGGTATCAGAGCGTAGACTCGGCATAGTTCGAGTCACCACTTCATGAGTACCGGGACGGTGATACTGCAACAGATCATCCTCTACCATACTGATGCATTTGTAAGAGGCATTAATAGAATGAGCAAGATCCTTAATGGTCTTGTGCACGTTATGCCTATCTTTAACAAAATCCAACAGTTGGCTGATCTTCTCACCAAGTCGCTCCAGATGATTGTTTCTTCGCGTGATGGAGATTTCACGATCCGTCATTTCTTGATCCATCATGACATCTCCTTTAGTACTCAATGTACTGTCTATGATGATGTTTGATTTGCCCTCCCCAGAATCCGAGGGGATACCACCGACCATAGAGGCTTGCACTCTATCGGAATCGGTGAGGAGATTGACCGGTGTTGCCGGAGTTACTCCCTGGGGTATATCCTTGTTTATACCAAACATTAGTCATAATTGGCCTTAAGTTCGGGAGACCCTCCCTATTAGCTTTTTCTGTCCACCCTGAGTATTTTATTTCCTCAGTGCCCTCTACAAATTGTAGCGAGCCATCCTCTATCTGCAACCTGGGGAGGCGCCAGATGGAGGAAAGCAACAAAACTCCACACTGGTGTGTGTGTGTGTGTGTGTGTGTGTGTGTGTGTGTGTGTGTGTGTGAGTATGGGTGTGTTTGCGTGCGTGCGTGCGTACATAAACAAAAAAAAACAAACAAAGGTCGCTCAGTTATGCTTTGCTGCACATAAACATTTCCAGCCGCACCTAGCTTTCGCTTTATCGGCCGGTTGTGCTCCAGAGCTTTGCATTATTGCTAATCTTTTTAATGGTGCAGATTTGTACATCATTGCGACTTTTGTGGACCTACAGTTTATAGTGGGTTTCGAACCACTTTTATTGCACCTTGTATATTCAGACTAGAGTTAATTGCCAGTGTATAGGCTGGCTTTGCTTAGTTGCTAATTGTATATTGCGGTTTGAAGACCAGTGTATAGTGCTGGTCTATGTGCACACACATACACACACACACACACACACACACACACACACACACACACACACACACACACACACACACACACACACATACACACACACCCCATATGCCCCCCCCCCTCTTGAGACGCGCACCAGGTGGATTTTGAGGAACAAATATAAATTTAAAAATATTTGTATATATGTATTGCGATGAGACAATAGTCTCGCGCAGAAATTTTAATATTTGTAATAAGTCGCGAAGTCGTGAGCGGCGCGGCGCGGCGAAGGGGGAGCGCCGAAGGCTTCGTGGCGCGGCGCGGCGCGGGGTAAAGCGCCGGCAGCGGAGAGGATGAGCGAGCGCTCTCTGGCCGCAGGCGGCTCGAAGAGCGGCGACGGCGCTGCCCAAAACTACGGCGCGGTACAGTGCGGTAAGGGGAGAGCGAGTGCTCTCTCTCCTAATTCTCAAATAGAGCCGCACTGACTGCGAAAATTCAGTGTGCCAGCGACCTCGAAACTGGCTTTTCGAGGGGGACCTGTCGTCGGCGCGATAGCGGGCGACAAGTCTCCGCACACTCGGGGCGAGACGCGAAAAACGAAATAAATAATAATTAAAACTTTGTAAATTTTAAATTAGAAATAAATTATTTAAAATTATGTACATCATAAAATAAATTTATTTTATGATATAATTTGTTTATTTTGTTACAGCGGATAATGGCGACAAAGCGGGCGTTAGAGAAACGGCTGATAACTAAGAGCCTTTTATTATTAATTATTTTATTATTGTCATTATTATTAAGTTTTTTTTTGTTTATAAATTTTTGTTAATTTTCTTTTTTTTGTTAAATAAACTTATTGAATATTTAACAAAATTTAAACTTATTTCAGTTTCCCAAATCCAGCAACGAAAGAAATAAAATGGTAAATAAATTTAATAAAAATTCAATTCAAACTCTGGCGGGTTGAGCGAGAGTGAGAATTGGATTTTCGCAGGTTCGCGTGTACTAGAACAAACTTGGTGGCGGGTTGAGCGACCAAGGGCCTAGGCGTGTTGAGCGTGGGCCAAAGTACAGTACACACCGTAAAAATTAAAACAAATATCCTTGTACAAACGAACCTAGTGGCGCGTTGAGCGACTAGGGGCCGAGGCGGGTTGAGCCGGAGCCATTCGTTTATGCAAGTTAAAACGAATTGAACATAGCCTTTGGTGGGGTGAAAAGAACCCGATGGCGTGCTGAGCGATCGGGGCCGAGGCGCGTTGAGCCGGAGCACGAACTAGCCCACACCAAAGTGCTCATGTTACATGGCGCCCGAACAGGCGAATTTCATGGACACAGTCGTGCTTATTGATACTATTTAATCTAAAAATTTTAAAAATCCTTATTAAATTTTGAATTTTGATTTATTAAACGGAATTATTTGCTGGATGGGATATATAGAGTAGATAGCAATATTGTCAATAGTCGAATAAAAACAATGAAGGTCTCGTGGATATATAAGCTTCGTAGGGAGCAGTTGCTTATAGAGTTAGCAAAATTCGAGTTAAGTCTAGACGGTAATGTTGTTCAACTCCGGCAGAGATTAGTACGATATGTAAGTCAAAATCCGGAATTTTTTAATGATAAGCCAGACGACGCGCCGGATTACGTAGAAGAGCACGACAGGACGGCCGATGAGCAGCAATTGCTCACGGAGAAATTGCAAAATACATCGTCTCCACTAATAGGAGAAAGTAATGTACTTCCAACACCGAATCAAATTATAGCGAATATTCCCGTTAATCCGGCGGCAAAAATAGCCGACCAGATGAGGAAATGGAATTGCCATTTCGACGGGAAAAATGTTCACGCATTCCTGGAAAGAGTTTCGGAATTGCGTGCCGTCTACGGCCTAACAGACGCACAATTGTTGCAGGGCTTACCGGAATTATTGAGAGGCGACGCGCAACAATGGTTTCGAAATTTTGCTAGAGATATCACGTCGTGGGAGGGATTGCAAAAATTAATGAGCGAATTTTACTTACCTCCAAATGAACAACGACAGTTAGATAGGCAAATAATAGACCGAAAACAAAAATCGAAGGAACCGATTTTAGATTACGCGAACGCCTTATGTACGTTAATGAGACGTCGCGGAGGTTTAGATATTCGTACACAATTAGACAATTTGTACGAAAATATGTTGCCTGAATTGCAATTATATGTTGCAAGAGAAAACATAGCCTCCGTAAGTGATTTAGTCCGGAAGGTAGAAATTGTACGAGAAAAATTAAATAGAATGGAAGGAGATAAAACAAAATCAACTTCCGAAAATCATCGATCATTCGTGAAACCACGAAATGCAATAATGGCAATTACGTCGTCGTACGACAAGAGTAAATGTTGCTGGCGTTGTAAGCAACAAGGCCATACACGTTTCCAATGCAAAAATGCACAAAGAAAATTTTGCACCCGGTGTGGCAAAGACGGCGTATTTTCGCGCGACTGCAAATGCCAAAAGCCGGGAAACGAAATTGCGGCCGGACCATCACAGGCCCGGCCGACCAACAATTAGACTTACGCTATTTTGTAATAGCAAAAATAGGCCAAAAAAAGTATAAAGCATTAGTTGACACAGGTTCAGTTAATTCTTTTATACGGCCGGACGTGGCAAACCATTGCAAAAATAAATGCAATTGGACTGCGGTAGAAAAATCCA
This sequence comes from Sycobia sp. Sy_11, assembly GCA_018907035.1. Classification (NCBI taxonomy): domain Eukaryota; kingdom Metazoa; phylum Arthropoda; class Insecta; order Hymenoptera; family Epichrysomallidae; genus Sycobia; species Sycobia sp. Sy_11. Next base: position 225,463 of record JACCIC010000178.1, on the reverse strand, counting down.
AAGCAGCAATACTGGCAAACAGTGCATTGATATCCGAAATGAAAGGGATAAAAGGCATAGTCAAGATAAAAAATTATTACGTAAATCAAGAATTTTACGTAATGAATAAATTAAGTAGTAAAATTATCCTAGGAATGGATATTTTAACTAAATTGAACATCGACGTTTCATTGAAAGGAAAAAAACTTAGAAATAGTAATATATTTATAAATCAAATCTCAAGTATTCAGAACCTTCAAACAGGATTGCAAGAGTTACCAAAACAGCAAAAGAAAGACTTAGAAAGATTTATAAATACAGAAATGGAAAAATTTAATTCTATTAAAGGGGCTACGCCTTGTGTGAAACATGAAATACGACTGACGGACACTACACCATTAAAACAACGTTACCGAGCTAGAAACCCGGCAATGCAAAAAATTATCAACGAGGAAGTTGATAAAATGATTAAAGAGGGCATAATACAACCGTCAGACAGCCCATGGAGTAGTCCTGTAGTAATCGCAAGGAAAAAAGTCGGCAAACCTCGATTTTGTGTGGATTTTCGCTGTTTAAATAAAATTTCGAAAAAGGATGCCTACCCCCTGCCACAAATACAGTCAATTCTTGATAAGTTGCAGGGCGCACGAATACTGTCAACTATTGACCTTAAAAATGGCTATTGGCAAATTAACCTAACAGAAGAAAGTAAGCCTCTTACGGCTTTTACAGTGCCAGGACGAGGCCTTTATGAGTTCAATGTAATGCCTTTTGGTTTACATACTGCCCCAGCAACGTTTCAGAGATTGCTAGATACAATTATTACACCCGATATGGCACCAAATGCATTTGCATATCTTGATGACATAATTATCGTCACCGAGACATACAAAGAACATAAAGAATTGCTAAAGACAGTCTTTGAAAGGTTGCGGGCTGCCAAATTAAAGCCGAATCCAGAAAAATGCAAATTTGCAAGGTCACAACTTACGTATCTGGGACACGTGGTTGATGCACAGGGAATTCGAACAGATCCTGAAAAAATTAAAGCGATTTCAGCAATACCACCACCAAAAAATCAAAAAGAATTGAAAAGATTTTTTGGAATGCTTTCCTGGTATAGGCGTTTTATTAAAGATTTGTCAAAAACAGCAGCACCGTTAAGTATATTATTAAAGAAGAAAACAGAATGGACATGGACACAGGATCAAGCAACGGCTTTTGAAGAGCTAAAGAAAAACTTAACGGAAGCTCCTGTTTTGGCATGTCCAAATTGGAATCTGCCTTTTGTCCTGCAAACAAATGCGAGCCTGCTTGGCCTAGGCGCCGTGCTAACACAGATAGACAGAGATAAAGAGAACGTCATTGCATATGCTAGCCGCACACTAAATCCAGCTGAAAAAAATTATTCCGTCACTGAATTGGAATGTTTAGCTGTGCGGTGGGGCATATGGAAAATGCGCCCATATCTAGAAGGTTATCCGTTTACAGTGGTAACGGATCACCAATCATTAAAATGGTTGGAGAAGTTAGATAATCCATCAGGCAGGTTAGCACGATGGGCACTGGAATTAGCACAATGGGATTTCGATATACAGTATCGAAAAGGGACAGAAAACAACGTGGACGACATACTATCACGGAATCCAGTCGAAATAAATGCGATATCCAAAACGGAAAATAAATGGTACGAGAAAACTTATAAATCGGTATCAGAAAATCCGAAAGATTTTCCGGATTACAGGATAGAAGGCAATAGATTGTATCGGCACATATTACACACGCTTGATTTTAATGAAACAAATGAATTAAGCGAGTGGAAAATATGCATAAATGATTCAGAAAAACAGCGAATAATGAGGGAAAACCACGATGATCCCACGGCAGGACATTTAGGAGTAGCTAAAACTTTAGCAAAATTAGCTAAAAACTACTACTGGCCAGGCATGTTCCGTGAAGCCACACGGTACGTACGCGCGTGTATAAACTGCCAAAAGCATAAAGCACAGCAGTCAGCCCCGGCGGGAAAAATGCACGCGACAAATGTAACACAGCCATGGGAGATGGTCTCTGTTGATTTGGTGGGGCCTCTTCCACGATCGAATAACGGACATATTATGCTTCTTGTAATGCAGGATCGATTAACGAAATGGATCGAACTACGTGCATTACGGAAAGCAACGGGTGCTGCCATAGGACGAGCAATCCAAGAACAGATTATATTACGTTTTGGACGCCCGCAAGTAATAGTGAGTGATAACGGTAGACAATTTATTTCGAATGAGTTTCGCCAAATATTAAAAAATGCGAAAATTACTCATCGAACAACGCCACCGTATTCACCCCAGTGCAATCCTGTAGAACGGGTAAATCGCACTGTAAAAACTATGGTAAAACAGTACATAGATAAGTCCCAAAAAACATGGGATAATTATCTAAACAAAATTTCATTTGCATATAACACAGCCATGCACGATAGCACGGGTTATACGCCAGCTTGTTTAAATTTCGGACGAGAGCCAAGCGCACCAGGTAGCCTGAAACAAGAAATAGGACAGCGTTCAAAATCAAAAGCAGAAGAAAGGATAAGGAATATTGAGGAAGCACTTGAGCTCGCCAAAATAAAAACGGCACAGTCTTTCTCGCGACAGAGAAAATATTATGACTTACGCCGACGCGATTGGCAGCCACGTGTTGGCGAACAAGTCCTGAAGCGTCAACACATACTGTCAAATAAAGCAAATCAGCTCAATGCAAAACTTTGCGAAAAATATAGTGGGCCATTTGCAATAATAAAGAAAGTTTCCCCAGTCATATTTGATCTGCAAGGAGCAGATGGGAAACTAATAGAAAAAATTCATGTCAAGGACATAAAACCGTATACCGGTTACGATACGTGAATTTTTGTAAATTATTTTGTAAAATTGTAAAATATTGTACATTGCCGGCAATAGTAATAAGTAAATAAGATAATTAAGTAAGCGAGATCTCTGTAAATAATTCTGTATATAGCGCGTTAATAATTTAAAATAGCGAGTTACTAAATTTATATAGCGAGTCAATAATTCTGTATATAGCGTGTTAATCATTTAAAATAGCGAGTTACTAATTTTATATAGCGAGTTAATAATTCTGTATATAGCGACTTAATGATAAGTACAATGTAATACGGCTCGGAAATAAATCGGGAGGAAAAAGGTTGTTTTTCCTAAATAAACGCGACTCACGATGGAGAATCTATATTCTGCAACACACACGATCAAGACACAAAGTTTAAATAATGTATACTAATTATTTTTAATTAAATAATATTAATGTTACAGTATATATTTGTTTATATTTATATTTTAAAACATTTATTTATATGTATATATTTGTATATATATATACATAGATATGAATATTTTATAATTTATATTTTTACCTCAAAATCGACCTGGTGAGCGTCGTAAATAAGAGGAGGGGTCGAAGTGAGATAGGCGAAGAAGAACAACGCTAGCAAAAGGGAATTTGCTCTTCGGATTAGGATGTTTACTTCCTTCCCCATATATATGCGTCTATATATATACATCTTTAAAATTACTTTCTACAAAAGTGTGTGAAATAATGCACGTATGGTGTATTAGACATTTTAATCATTTAAAAGCTCTTCTGTATAACGTGTTGTATTTATATACATGATATTTTTTCCTAATTAGACTTCACAATCACACGTAAATATTCCTCATAGTGAATGAAACGGAAGGGAGATATTTGACAACCTAATATATTACTGAATTTAGAAAAATATTTTATATAAATTTTTTAAAAAATAATGTAAGATTTATAAGTTCTAAATTTCTTAATATGCTAAGAATATATATTATTATGTTTCCATTGATCACAATAACTAAGACATCTGACTGTATCAGTAAAATGATTAAAATTTTTATGGAATATTTTTTGTGTTAATATATTTGGAAACATGCGGAATATATTTTATATAACGTTTTTATAACGTACATGAGAAGATGTACTTAAAATTCTTACTATGCTCATTACATATTATTTTGTAATTGATTTAACAAAAATAATTCTTAAATAAATTAAATTTTTATATATATCTAAATATATATATCTACTGATAATAAATTATTTTATAAAAGCAATATATAGAAGTATATGCTAAAAATTGAGATATATTTAGAAATGTTGATGATATGTGCGCGCGCGTTTGTGTGTTTGTGTTTCATTAAAATTTATATATATATATATATATATATATATATATATATATATATGCTTTAATCCTGTCATCGACAAGGCTTTGAAAACATAATTTTGTTATTAATATGGGAGTATTGCTATTCCTTCGGTTCGTGCAAGAAATTATGTGACATTGGCTGAATTATTTAATACAGTCGTCGCGATATATTTTCAGATACAAGTTCTTGTAAAATATTTTTATGAGCTCTTAAAGTTTTAAGTATTTAAATTCTATCCCGCTTGTGGTCGAGATTCCAAAATCCGAGATTCCAAAAACAGTTTGAATTTCTATATATATCTTTTAGATGAAAAAGTAAAAAGTATAAATATGATTTAAAAAATTAAAAAAAGTTGTTGTTTTTGCCACTTGCTATTTCGACTGCATCGTGAAGAATTAATAATGTACAGAACAAGATACATAAAAAGTCAATTAATTTTTTATCTCTGTAATTTGATTTCATCAGAATATTATATACTCGCACTCTCGGTCTCGCTATTTGCTTCTCTCACTCGCACTCACACTCCGTCCCGCGGCACACGCACTCTGGTTCTCTCCTTTTCTTTCACACACACACACACACACACACACACACACACACACACACACACACACACACACACACACACACACACACACACACACACACACACACACACACACACACACACACACACACACACACACACATACACACACACGCTAGCTCGCGATCTTCGTTATTGGGCTGCCAACTCTTCTCGGACAGCATTCTCATCCGCTCGTGTACGTTCTCTCGTTCACGTATACGCTGCCGTCGTGCCGTGGCCCGGGTTTACATCTACGCGGTCGCTTGCCGTCGGTACTCACCGTTGATGTCACCTGGCTGTCGGTGGAAGACGCTAACTGATAATCTTCCTCTCGTTCGGGCTAGTCGTAATCGGCTCAGATGATCTGTGCTGTCACTTCCCTCGTCCGGGTTTGTGATACTCAGGTCGTCTCTCTCTCTCTGTCTTCCTAGCGGTGTTGGCTTGGCGGTCCACCAATTTGGTAGCTGGCGTCGCGATTTTACACGGTACGCTCCAACCTCGCAAACACTGCATCCGCGCTTCACGCGCTCGTCTCTGGTCTATCTATTTCTCTCTGAAACTTGCGGGGCTATCGAAGAAACGGATAAAACACCAAAAAACTAACACTACAACGGCCAGATAATCGTTACGAGTTCAATAAAAGCGGAAAAAACCTCGGAAAACTGTCTCACTCAACGGTCGAGCGCGCAATAAAGTCTCTCTGCTCAGCGTGTTTTTCCCTCCCCCTCTCTTCACCGGGCCATCTCATTTATCTCGCTTTTTCGCGCGGCGGTGTCATATGCTTCTCGCTCTTACTCCGTATACGAAGCGTGCGCGTACATTGATTCGGGCTTGTAGTCGTGGCTCCTCTCTTCTTTGCTGTGGCTTTACTCCGCAGTACCTCGAAAGAGCAGAAAATGGCGATTAGTAATTAAGTCGCACACCTTCTTCCGAGAACCTTCGTCACAATATATATATATATATATATATATATATATATATATATATATATATTTAAAAATCTTGTTAACAAACATTACTGAAGTCATCTATGTTTCGTAATTTATCTGGGCTTAACGATAGAAGTTTGAATTATTCAAACAATTATGAATTGGTACCGGTAGTAGATTATGCTATAGTAGATTAGTAACATATATTGTATTAGATTAAGTTTCTTTTACGCTGATAAAAGAAGCATTCGTAGATATTCAATTTACAATTAATTAATTTCAATTTATTCGTTAGACTGGGAACTATAGTTTATTTTGCGTAGTATTCAATTCAAGCTGGTAAAAGATACTATTCCTCAATGTTGTTTAACATTTAAATTACCATAAACTTTTCAAATCCGGGCCTGCAAGTACATGTTAAAATAATTTTTAAATTATATTTTATAGTACTGTATTCTGACGTTCTAAATAAGTGAGTGCATAGACACACTTTCCATAAACAAATTTTATTGAATAATAATAAGAAATAATTTCGAAACTTACACGAATTGGTAACCATACATATTTACATATACTTGACTATGTAATAATTGATATCAATTTTTTCTTGTGTTTAAATTGTAAGTGATCATATCGATTTATTTTTAAAATAATTCTTGCAAAAAGATTTATTTTTTATATAGGACCTCGTAGACGTCTTAATTTTCGTTCAATCATCCTGAGAATGGACGTTATATTGGAATTTTCTTGAAATATCTTACATATATTCGAAGTAGAATTATTCTTAATATTTTATATTTAAATTAAAAATATCTGTATCTGTATTTAATTAAAATTAATTTAAATTAATTTACATAATTGTTTTAAAAGCTGAAATCACTAAAATAAAAAAATAACTAATATAAATGCTCATATTTATGCGCTTCGTTCCGTATACACACACCGACACACACACACATACACACACGCGCGCGCGCGTACGCGTCTATATATATATATATATATGTGTGTGTGTGTGTGTGTGTCTATGCATATACATATGTATATCGGAGTTCAAACGCACGAATACGTGCATCTATTTCAATCTGTTTCCAAATATCCCGTCTCGAATCTGCTCGAATATTGCTTGGTATTGCCTCACTTCATTTCTTAAGGTTTCCTCCTCTCTGCTTTATGACACTGCAGCCTGCTGCAGCTGCACTAAATACTACATTACGCTTGCCCGCCCCCTTTCCCCCTTTCCAGCCAGAGGCTCATCGTCGCTTGCACTGCCGGCATACATATTATATTTTTCTATTCGGACATTGTCTTACAGAATCCTACCATTATAGATCCTAAACAGACCTTGTTCGCCGTTCTACCGCAGAAAAGTTTTTCTTGTGGCGCTGCTATGTAACCAGATGCGCCTATGTCCCTGGCAATCTCTATTCATCTCTTTTATCATCGCCGCCGCCTAACATCGGACGAGCTGCCGATTTATAATAATGATATTAATAATAATAATATTAATAATAATAATAGTTAATATTAATTATAAATATAATAATTATAATAGTCATATAAATGATTGCAGTCGTTATACTGCTCACAAACATTGTATAAGATACGTACAATGATGTACATACACATACACACACTCACACATATACACACACACATACACACATACACACACACACATAAACGTATATTTCGAGTGTAAAATATTTAATTGTATTTGTAAATTCCATACGGCGGGTGATTTTATTTGGGACACCCGTCACGTATACTCGCAGTATACTACTAAATATTCGTATATACTACCACGGTATACTCTTAAATATTCGTGCGCATCTAGTGTCAGAGAGAACGACAGTGCGTGGATATGAATTGGAGGGGGATAGCAGGCGCAGGCCTAATACTTTCGATGCGACTCTCTCGACGCGCGAAGTGTATCCTCTCCCGTCCGCTGGTATATTTTTGCTTAGCGTTAGAGAGGGAGAGAGAGAGAGAAAGAGAGAGAGTGAGAGTAGATACTGCATTCTCTCTCTCTTTCTTCGGTTTTGCCGGTGCTTCTACTGTGTTTCTTAGTCTCGTCGTGACCTTTTCCCGGTTTTGTGTGTATATTATACTGTTTCGAGTATAGTATTGGGTATAACTTTGAGTAATTATTGTCGTGTTAGATCTCATATAATAAGCTTTGTAATGTCGTGTAAATGTATGTGATTATTTGTGTGCTACTTGTGTGCTAATTAATTAGTTGTGTGTTATAATTTGTACAACCGCGTGTTTTCAGTCGTCGCAAAAATAGAAATGCTCATAAGCAAACTTAAGCATTACAATAGTTTCCCCGGCAGATTTCTCCAACAGGCTACAAAATTTCATAGCCGCGTGATGCTCTCGACAATCGACCATAACGTTTTCACTGAAATAGAAAAAGGTGTTTTACTACAAATATTTTTACAGATAAACCGATACACTCATAATGACAGAACTTCGCAAACTAACTCAGAAGTCCTTTCCCGAACGCATACCTGGTCAAACAATGCATATCCCGACCCTGTCTCCTCACTACCTTGAATATTATAATAGATAATTTTAATCTAATTAGGCGTTCAATAGGTTGCCTGAAACATTCGTAAGTTACTATAGTAAAGTAGTTTTTTGATCAAATTCAATTTTCAATATAGTTGCCTTCGAGGTTGATTCTATGATTAGAACAATCATATAATTTTTCGAAAACATTTTCATAGCAGAATTTCTCTTTAGTCTCAAAAGAAGCCTTACTTTCGGCGATTATCTCTTTATCAGTGTTACATTTGTCAAGCGAGCATTTATTAGAGCTCTGAAATCAAAAAAAAGTCGATAAGAAGAAAAAATTCGATGCATGGAAAAGCAGTTTATAGCATGATGCATGCAACATAGTCATCATTTTTATATTTTGTGCCACGGTGTATTATTTTGATGAAACAAAACAATTTTCTTCTTCAAATGGGACCATTTTTTCGTGATTTCTTTCTGTTACAGCTCCAACAATGCTACGTAATAATCGTTATTGATAATAATTTCCTTCTCAAGATAATCGATGTATATTATACCATGTGCATCACAAAATACTGATGCCATAATCCTTCCAGCCGGTTATTGTGTCTTTCCACGCTTTGGATTCGGTTCATCGCATGAAGTCTACTCGACAGACTGTTAACTGGACTGTGGAGTGTAGTGATGAAGCCATGTGTCATCCAAAGTAATATATCGACGGAAAAATTCGTCTTTATTACGTTTGGATATTACTAAACATTACTTCGAATCATCAATAAGTTGTTGCTTTTGATCGATTGTAAGTACGCACAAGATCCACTAGGTACACAACTTTTATTTATCCAAATATTCATATTCATACACGATGTGTCTAATGTGTTCCTTTGATATTTTTAGAGTGTCAGCTGTAGCGATCAAGTTTACTTTACCATCATTGAAAATTATTTTGTGAAATTCTATGATGTTTTCGTCGGTAACAGTGTTTTAGCGGACAAGCTTTATGTGCATCGTCTTTGGTGCTTATTTCGCCTTGTTTATGTTTAGCAAACCACTTTTCAATGGTCGAATTATCTATAAACCAGTAGAAACTCAGTACTATATAGCAACACCGCAAAATGCTGTGATTCCAACCGACACCATCGAATGCAAAGGTTATATAATTAATCACAAATATATTTTCTTTTTTTACTATGCCATAGACTTGTTTCGAGCGGACGCAGAAAAATTAAAATTGCCTTTTGTTTTTCCCTTTTAGAAATATATCGCGTTTTTTCCTGATATTCTTTTCCATAGCTAAATGCGTTCCTCTACGTCAGTTTTGGAGGAGAAGTATGTAATCGCCGAAATTAGAATCTGCGCCATGCGTGGTAAAAAGGAGAAAAAAAACAGGAGGAGAGAGCGGCCTTTTTTATCCCGACCTTCGACAGCAAGTAACTTGACTGCGAACTCTTCCAACGAAACTAATATATTGTTGATTATCGATATATTGGTTTGATCAGACAGCGTAGTGATGTCCCTCTTCACCGCAGTTCCAGCAATCATTTTGTTTAACTGCCTTGGGGATTGATCCTAGTAGGGTGTTGATGGCACTGATGAATGTAGTTGTTTAGGGCGAGTGAAAGTTGGTGGGGATATAATTGCCAAGTCCATCAATGCAGTTATTTTTCTCTTTCTCGTGGCGAAATCTTAGTCTTCGCTTATGGTTTTAAATAAGTCGTTGATTCACGCAATAGGGACAGTTTCGATCGTTGTTTTTGAATGGGTTAAAATCGTTTTAATATGCTAAAAGGTATTTATCTTGGTGACTAAAGTGTGTATCGTCTGCGCAGTAGGAAAGTGTGAGTTCTTTTATTGATGCAGGTATCGGAGTCTTCGAAGGTTTTTTTGCTGGTTTATATTCTATCGGAATTGTTATTGTTTTCTTTGCTTCTGTGTTTTGATGAATCGGAGATTTTGCAAATTTCGTTCACCTACAAGTTTTTTGGATGGTAACGGAATACACGAAAGTATAGATATCACCACGATATAGACGGACGTTACCTTCCTTTGGACTACTTATAGTCCATGGGTGCAGCTCTTCCGACTACAGGCTGCTTTCTCGGCTTTATCCTTCGGTGGAATTTTGGTTCTGGTCGATAGGAAATAAGACTAATCGATCATATTTGATATTGAGACATATTAGGTATGGAGTCTTTGAATTTCGATGAATCACTATCTTTCGACGAGATGCTTTCAGGGTTCCGTCTTATGGAAATCTTCGCAGTCAGAGGAATAGCCTATCGCGATCGTGTCTCTCGGCCTGTGATAACACTGTAAATCTGTAACTCCGTCACCGGAATAGTAGATCCTTACTCTGTCGATTGAGATTTTGACGACTCTTTTACAATCATTTCTTCATAAGCTGTTTAGTGTTTTGTAACAAGGCGCGAGTAGTGCATGTCACCAAAATGGAACAGAGAAGTTTAGAACACCGGTGCGTGACAAAATTTTATGCGAAACTCGGTGAAACCGCGACAGAAACTTATACTAAAGTGCTTAAAGTGTATGGTAGTGATGCCTTAAGTCACAGTGAGGTGCTTTGATGACATGCCGATTTTCAAAAAGGCCGTCACCGCATCAAAGACGAGGCACGGAGCGGAAGACCAATTCACGTGCGAATCGATACGAATATATAGCGCTTCGTACCCTTGTTCGTCAAGACCGGTGACTAACCCTTCGAATGTTAAGTGACGAGTTGAATATTAACTGGGAAATAGTCAGAAAACTTTTAATCGAAGATTTCACCATGAAGAAGCTGTGCGCGAAGATGGTATCTAAGAACCTTTCAAATGAGCTCAAAGTCCACCGAATGAACATCGCTCACGATTGTATCGACCAGGTTGAAAGTGATCCTACTTTTCTCGTTGGAGTTATTACTGATGATGAAAGTTGATTCTTTCAATATGATCCCAAAACTTAATGACAAAGCTAACAGTGGCTGTCCCCTTGAGCGCTAAGGCTGAAAAAGGCCAGAATGAGCAAGTCCAAAGTGAAAACCATGTTTATTTGCTTCTTCGACAGCAAAAGGGTGGTTTACAAAGAGTTTGTACCACCTGGATAAACCGTAAATCAAGTATTCTACCTAATGTGCTCGACAAATTATGAAAAAGGGTATTCAGAGTGCATCCAGAGATCGCGAAGATTTGGGTTTTGCATCATGTCAATGCTCCCTGAAACAGTTCGTTAAGTGTCTCTCAGTATTTGGCGTCTACAGGCAACGCAATGTTACCACAACCGCCCTATTCACCGGACATGTCACCCTGCGACTTTTTTCTATTACCCCATCTAAAAAAATTCGTCAAAAGTCGACATCTTGACTCCGTTGAAGACATCTAAGAATCTGTGATGAGGGTACTCTGAGAGCTTTCACAAGAAGTGTTTTAGGATTGTTACGAAAACTGGAGAATTCGCTGGAATAAGTGTATAGATGCGGGGGAAGGGGGATTACTTTGAAGCAGAGCGCAGCAATGTACAATAAGTTTTAAATATACTCGATTTTATAAATTTGTCGCATTACTTAATCTTCTGACCTCGTATATTTTCATATATAATGTATATGTACGTATATATACATATATAAGCGTCCACGTTTACGTGACTTTTGATACATATACATGCATTATAGTAAATTAATACTAGTATTTTTGTTATTATTATATTAAATTAATATTATTATAAATTACTATTATTATTAAAAATGGATGACTCGCCCGAAGTTATACGAACAGCGATGAATTATATTGAATATTTGGCTAGAAATTAGCAAACAAAAGACACAATGAGCAGTTCACCCGGTGAACCGGCTCCGTCAATGTCGCTTCACACGAACTCTCCCAGGACCTAAAAGAGTTGCCCGGAACTCTACAAAATTCCTATCGTTAATAATATCCTAATCTAAAACTATTAGTTTGATCTCTGTTGTGAGGCGTTCCTCAAAAGACCAATAGCTAATTGTTTTTCTGTCTGGAAGACATTGTTATCGTGGTTGCGAGGCGCTCCTCAAAGGATCAGCAGAATTAAGTATTTTCCTCCATTTATTTCCCTAATTATTAAAAAATTATCACCACGATTCAAAGAAGCTGTATTTTCTCACCGTGGAAAATAGCCTTGGATATTCGAACGGTAGATAGCGTCGAATTATTAATTAGCGGAAAATATTGCACATTAAATATTAACAATTATAAAAATATTCAATTTAATCATTTCTTTGTTTTCGTTATTTTATTTTGTTAAGGAAACATCCAACTATGTCGAACTGTGTTAAATATTCTCCTTTATTAAATAAATTATTTTTATATATTATTTTCAAAAATATACTTTTTTCTAGCAAAATTATTTTAGCATATTCGCCGTTCGCTCCTGTAAATACTTCCTCTCCTTTCAAGCAATGCTGGAAAATTACAGCGTAAGCTATTTTGAGGGGGATAGAAACGTTACAACTGCTTACAATGAGACTGCTCTTAGTGAAACCACGTATGGAGAGTGATTTTAAGGCTTTAAGAGCAGTGATTTAGACGTGATGATTTGAAGTGATTTAGACGGAGGAAATAGAAAACCTAGGGGATAGTAAAGGACTAAAAGTTAAGAAGAAACATCGTCCATAAATGATTTTAAATACAATTAGAATTAAATATTATTTTGTATTTTTATATTTTTTCATTTATTAGAATTAAGTTTTTCTGTTCTTGCTTTAGATTTTTATAATTAAAGTTTAATAACAATGAGAGTAGTTATTAAAATTCAAATTTCACATATCAAACGATGAAAGTAGATCGTTATTTGAATCCAATTTAATGAAATTTAAATAAAAATCTCTCGCGGGTTGAGCGGGAGAGAAAGATTTAAATGGAAAAGAAATAGCATTTTCAAATAAATATTTTTATACTCACTTGGCGGTGGGTTGAGCGGCCAAGGACCCACGCGGGCTAAGCGTAGATCAAAGAATAAAGATATAATTAATAAAAGAACTCTTACCCAGGCGAACCTGATTGCGCGCTGAGCGATCAGAGGCGAAGTCGGGCTGAGCCGGAGCCGCACTTGTATAAGTAGGCAATTTAAGAATATAGGAAGTACTGGCGAGAGGGAAAAGTGCCCAGTCGCGGGTTGAGCTATCGGTTGTCGGAGCAGTCTGAGCCGGAGCATGAAGTACCCCTTACTGGGCCCCCCTGTTATAGCCTTATAAGCGTGAAATAAAATTATTTTTACAAATACATATCTGTCACGGACAAGTTAAAAAAACTTTAATTTCCAATTTGCACTTTGCAAAGTTGTGCAATATCAGATTATGATTTTATGAAATGTCCAAGCATATTAAAAATTAATAAATATTTTTTTATTGGTCTTACAGTCCAATCAATTCAATATAAAAATAAAATAAAAATAAAAAATAAAAAAAAATAAATAAATAAAAAGTAAATAAATAAAAAAACTAAAAATTATAAATAAAAATTAAATTAAAAATTAAATGAAAATTATAATGACAGTCAGACTGTCTTTGTTTACATTCACCCCCGTAGACTAATCTGAAAATAAAATATTAACTGAAAAAATTCTGTGTTAGTAAAGTGCAGTCTGACTGTCCCCAACACCCTTACCTAATTGAAGACTGGTTCAACGCTTCGAGCTCGCTACGGCTCCTTATCAGGGACTAAACTAAACCTTATCTTCTAATCTATATATACCCATCCCCACCACCAAATTTAGTAAATTAAATATAAATTCCCCCTCTACACAAATTGTCCAAAACCAATCAATTTAATAAGGAATGATAAACACTGTCCAATCTACCAGACTCTAACATTAAATTCACATTATTTCGATTCCTGGAAATGTGAATACTTTCAAGACTCTCCCGTTTATACTTATTATTAATACCATGTTCCAAAATATCCACATTCACAAAATCAAAAGAATGTCAAAACTTTAAACAATGCTCTTTTAAACCGGAAGTAATATATGAGCAAGTAAACTATATTTATGCTCATAAATTCTCTTTTTTAAATATCTACCTGTTTGTCCAATATAGTATTTATCACAATCCATGCAATTAATCTTGTAAACAACTCCTGATTTTAAGCATAAATCATCCATATCTTTGCAATTATTAAACAATCTACTCAAATTATTGCTATTTTTAAAGAAAATTTGAATGTTATATTTCCGAAAATTTCTTTTTATTCTTTCAGATAATCCTCGAACATATGGTAAAACAATAATTTTGCCTCCGTTAACATCAATTCCTGCACTATGTCTATTTTCGGTATTATAAATGTCAAACAATCTCTCAGCAATTAATCTATTAATAAATTGAATTGGATAGCCATTATTAATGAAAGTCTCTCTTACTATCTGTAAATTATTTTGTCTAAAATCTTTATGTGACAATTTAATTGCTCTGTCAATGACACCTTTCAATGCTCCAATTTTGTTTCCGAATTGGTGGTGTGAATTAAAATCCAAAAACCTACCTGACCAAGTAGGCTTTCTGTACCAATTAAGTTTTACCTTATTATTACTACATCTAATTACATTAATGTCCAGAAAACTTAACTGACTATTAACTTCAACCTCCCTTTTAAATTTAATTCTGTCATGTACAGAATTGAAAACATCCACCATTTCATCCACAAAAACTTCCGGAACAATTGTAAAGATATCATCAACATATCTCTTAAATATCATTGGTTCAAAAAGCAATTTTGACAAGTCTATACTTTCCAACATTTCCATAACTAAATTAGCTATAACCGGTGACAAAGGCGACCCCATTGGACATCCGTATTTTTGTTCATAAAATTTATTATCAAATGAAAAAATTGTGTTATTAAAAACCAAATTAATTGCTTTAATAAATTCATTCATTGTCAATTTTGTATGCAAATTAATTTCATTCCACTTTTCCTGTATAATATCATTTAACAACTCTAAAGGTACATTTGTAAACAAAGATACTACATCCAATGAAATCATCTTGTATGATAGTTTTTCGGAATAACAATATCTTTCATTTTATTGTAAAAACACCAACTATCCTTAATGTAAGAACTAGTTCTTCCAACTATCTTAACCAATATATTAGACAAAAATCTAGCAATATTATAAGTTGGGAAACCTATGGAAGATATTATTATTCTAAATGTTAGATTTTCTTTATGAATCTTGGAAAGCCCATAACATTGTGCTACAGTTCCATTTTCACATTTTAAATACTTATATGTAGTATCATTTATATATTCATTTCTTTTCCAATTATTTAATAACTCTTTCAAATTATTTTGCAGCTTAATGATATGTGGATTACCAATCTTCAAATAAGTACTATCATCATTTAATATATTATTTATACAATTTATGTAATCAATTTTATTGGAAGCTACAGTTACATTACCTTTGTCGGCCTTTTGGAAGATTATATTAGGGTTATTTTTCAAAAAATTCTTCGCGGTAATTAAATCATGTATAAAATTACTATTTAAAAAATTATCAAATTTATTTTCTCTTTTAAAATTACTAATGACATTAACTAAAGATGCCCTACATTCCTTTTTTACTTCATCATTTAAACCAAAAAGATTACTTTCAACCTCCGCGATGATTTCTTTGATCGGGAGATTATTTTTACAATATAATATTCCATGTTTGGCACCTTTAGACATGATGTTTATTACTTCATTTGGTATCTCCTTGTCAGTTAGATTCTTAAACCAATTTTTATTGTTTGCATTGTTAATTTGATAGCTTTGAAATTGTTTTTTATTTCTTAAACATTCAAATTTCCTTTTTAATGTTTGTCTATTAATATATTTTGTCTTAATAAAATGTTTGCTTTGACCAAGAAGAAATTCATGTAATTCATTTCTTTCTATATTTTGATATAAATAATGTTTAATCTTTAATAAATATCTATTTAAGGAATGAATCTGAATATGTAAATCTCTAATTTCTAAATTAAGTAATTTATTTTTGAAAAAGAAAATATTCTTCTTTAGATCATAACAAACATTATTACTATAAACCTGCAAAAAATATTCATCATGAAATCTATTATTAATGTGTACCGGAAATATATTTGATTTCTTGCATCTAATAAGAAATGTAAGTTTTTCTTTAAGAATTACAACTTTTAAATTCATTTTAATCCATTTTGAACAATAATCTTTAATAGTACTACCATATTTACAATAAATTTCTCTAAAATAAATCATGACATACCCCCTTAATTTAAGTTAAATAGACCTTTCATTTTAAAACAATTGAATTGTACTTTTGTCGACTAATTAATTATATTAAAAATTACATATTTTGACGATATTTTAATAAAAAATTATTCTGGTAAGATCACAATCAAAAATGGTTGCAATAATCCAGGAATGTGCTGTAATCAGTAACCATAGTACATATAAAAACATAAAATAAATATAACCGAGATTCAATAACTAATGCCTTATCTCATTTCATCTGTTAAAAAAAATCAAATTTTGAATTTCCATGAACTATTTAAATATCCTGTTTTACCAAACACTAATAAGCACATCTGGGTAGTGGAAACTTC
This sequence comes from Sycobia sp. Sy_11, assembly GCA_018907035.1. NCBI lineage: Eukaryota > Metazoa > Arthropoda > Insecta > Hymenoptera > Epichrysomallidae > Sycobia > Sycobia sp. Sy_11. The sequence goes on along the minus strand of JACCIC010000178.1, from coordinate 208,633 downwards.
TAATCAATCAGAAATCCTTGTTTTATCATTCTCGGCTTACAGACGAAGAAAAAAATAGACCATCTGCAAATGCATATCGTTTTGATCATTGTAATATGAGTAATGTGAGGTTTTTCTGGAATACTAATGGAATATTAATTTTCTTGACATACCTCATAATCATGGTGCTATCTTCTATTATATATACGGTGCTATATTCTACCATATATATATATATATATATATATATATATATATATATATATATATATGCAAATTTTCAAAAAACAGTCTATGCAAGAGATTCTCAATTACTCAATTACTCTCATAGTTATTGATTGTTCATGACAGAATGAATCTCTCCAGAGCGCTCTTGTAGACGTTCATTGAGAAATTTAGGCTAAAAATAACTTTTTTGCCAATACTACAGCTTATTGTTTGATCTTGCATGACTGCGTAGTTCAGTACAATCGAATTAGTGGAGATGTAATACAGGTCATTTAAATAGTAAATTGGCTTATAATTCAACGATGTGAAATTATCAGTCCTCCATTTATAAGCTTTAGAAAAAACAAAAAAAAAAACAAAAAACAAACAAAATAAAACAATGAACTAGAAATAATAGCTATATGCATAATTGCGCTTAATTTTCCCACTATTTCAGTTTTTATTCAGAAAAAACATCATTGAGTTATAGGTCGTTAGCGTTCTTGCACAATCTTTACTAGTGAGGGTATGCCAGTATACCTATAGTCTTAGTAGAAGATCGTTGTTGGTCTGACAGAATTTTTAGCAGTGGGGAATGTGCCAGTGTGCCTATAACCTATCTACTAAATATTAAGACTTGAATTTCCTGTTCATAATATCTAATAATATGGTTACTCTTTAAAACCTTCTTTTAAATGTATAACAGTATGCACATATTATAATCCAATTTACAAGACTAATTACACAATGCATAATGTCAAGCTTATGGAATTATTCTGTCGATCTTACTTTCACAAAAAAAGAGAAAAAGATGATAGAATGTACTATGAGTATAATCGCATATCTAAAATGAACGGGACATTTCTCCTTTCTAATGAGTTTGTTCGGTTTGAAATCAACGAGCTAAACTGCGATCGTATACTGGCATACATTTGCAGGCAAGGGGTTGTATCAACATATCTATGTGCCAGTATATTCATAGCTGATCTACTTATAATTATTCTTTATTGAAATATAATATATTGTGTACGCTTATATAATTTAAGATTATAAAACTAGCAGCCAAACAAGTTAAAATACTACAGTTCTTTTTCATATTTTGTTGAACAATAAGATTAGTATCCTAAATCGTATCCTACATTATTGGGATTGCAACTGAAATTATATATGAGAGACAGAGCACGCGTAACACAATATATATATAAACAGATTTACCCATGCATTCTCACAATTGCTTAGATATCCTGAGGATTGGAAAAAACCTGCGATTAAAAACTCAATGGACTAGCAAAAAATAGTATAGTAGCTTAGCAAAATAGGAAACATATGTACATGAAGAAGAAATTCGCAATTTTTGGCGTATAATTATATTAAGTCAAGATTTTACATTTTTAAAATGTATCGAATTAATCGCGTAATTTGCGTTCAATTGATCCCATAAGTTGAAAGACAAACGCAGTATAAATATAAATTATAATGTTGAAAAACCAAATAAACTTGAAAAATATTATATAATATATGATCATATATGTACATTACACTATTTATATAAGAAAAAGGTATTGGGTTAAATCTTTTATTAAACGTACATATTGGCCATTCATATTAGTTTTACAGTTTGATATATTTACTTATATTTGGAATTATTTCTAAAAACGTTGTAAATGAATTATAGATCTAAAGATCTTGTTCTTCACTTACCTATGTAGTTTGTTTTTGATAACTATTTCACGTGAGTCTGTTATGTAAGTGATGTGTGTGTTTTGAGTAAGTTTTTAGGAAGAGTTTGTTTGCAGTTGCAATTATCGTACGTTAACTAAATGAAAAAGAGAAATTGATATTTTACGGTATGGATTATATTTAATAATTCACGGCTTGAATTCTATTATACATCGGTCATTAAATTTCGTAAAAGTTCCTCGTTTTTCAGTGTAATAAATTATGTTAATACGGTTTCTATGCAATATGTTAGGTTGATGCTTCATTTTCTTTAGACTTATTTTCAGTTGTATTGCGTTTTCGGAGTTTTTGAAATTTTTTTTTTACGGATTGATTTGCTGAGTTATTTCACTTTGATTTTTCAAAGGGCTAACGGCTAGCTCGACGATAGAAGTCGAGTGGTTAAATTCGCTAATTGATTCCTAATTTTGTCTTTCATTGGAACTATTCATTGAAGAATTATTTCCTCACGAGTCACAAATTGATTACAAATCACGGATTTATTGAAAGTAGTTTAAAGATTGAATACTATTGTATAACTCTTGCTTTCCCTTTTGGGCGATTTTATCGAGATCTTTAAATACGAATGGTTTGATAGGACTATTATATTTAACTGGAACAGGCCTAAATGAATTCACTTGTTCACGAAATGAAACTAGGAATATTTGCGAGTCATGATGTTCATTATCATCGGCATAAATCGGTAGAAAATGCTAGGGATTCTAATTTAAGTACCGTAAACAAAACCGAAAGCGCTTGCATAAATATCAAATCTGAGACAGGTTTTAAGTCCCAGAAAAGCGATAGGAAGAAATCGCGGTCAATCTGGATTATTAGCCTAGCGCATTAAGACTACCTTTACATCACGGTGTCACCATTCGACCATTCTATTTGCTTGGAAGTAGAACGTATCGTTTCTGATACGTTCGCAACCTATTATCTATAAAAGCTCTCTGGAGAGTTGGCTTTCAAATTGGGTTTCTGGATCGGTAATAATATTGGTAAAAACATTATAGTGAGACAAGAAAACTGGTGTGATAATTGAAGCGGTAATGTCTTTAATATGGTTCGCCTCGCGCCAAAAAGTGAATCGGTTAACCGTAATTAAAAAGTAGAATTGGTCGCGACAAGTTCTAAGAGGGCCTACGATGTCAATATTGACGGTAGAAAAATGTGAAGTAGGACTGTCGAAATATGCGGGTATAAGTTTAATATGCTGCGTTATTTTATATTGTTGGTAGCCGCTACATATTTTACAGCGTTGCGTTTTGTCTTTAATCATGTTAGCCCAAACTTATTCTTTTCTAATTAGTTTAGTCATTGTGCCTGCACCTGCTCTGTTTTAGTCTTTGTTTGTATAGAATAGCAGGGACACGCTAAAGGGCGAATGCAGCAATCACGATATACGAGAGTGGATTGATAAGTTTCAGGCCTGACCAAGAGATGGCGCCACTAGGCCTACCGTGCTTTGGCATTCTATAGTACCATCCTTAAATAGCTTGTAGCTATAGTTTCAGTCTGATCGCTATGTTAGTTTAGGTTTGAGAGCACGCTGAACAAGACGCTTCTGTGTTTTTCGTAAAAATGGAAAAGCTGGAAAATCGTGCTGTCATCAAATACTTTTATTTGAAGGGGTTAACCCCGAAGAAAATTAAAGAAGAGATGGACTCAACACTGGGAATATCCTCCCCATCATATTCAACCGTTAAGCAGTGAGTTTCCGAGTTTAAAAAGGATTGTGTGAGCACCTTTCATCAGCCTCGCTCAGGACGCCCTATTGAGGTCACAACCCCAGATATGATCGAAAAAATCCATCAAATAGTGCTGAAAGACCGCAGATTAAAAGTGCGTGAGATAGCTGAGATCTGTAAGATGTCATATGAATGTGTACAAAATATTTTGTACCAAGATTTGTATATGGAAAAGTTCTGTGCAAGATGGGTGCCCCGTTTGCTAACAGTCAACCAAAATTGATTCGAAAGAATATTTCTACCGCCAATTGGGCATTTTATAAGCGTAATCCAAGCGAATTTTTTCGTCGATTCGTAACCGTTGATGAATCTTAGATCCACCACAACATTCCTGAAACCAAACAACAGTCTAAACAGTGGATTGGACCAGAGAAACAACTTCAAAGACGGCAAAAACAATTTTTTCGGCAAACAAGGTTATGGCTACTGTTTTTGGGGATGCAAGAGAATCGATCTGAAATCGATCTGAAGTTTGAATTGATGCCGCATCCTCCCTACTCTCCAGACCTAGCCCCGAGTGACTATTATCTGTATGCTAACCTCAAAAAATGGCTTGGTGGTAAGAGATTTGTGGACAATGAAGAAGTAATCGAAGCTGTCAATGCGTATTTTGAGGAGCTTGACGAATCAGTCTATGGAAATGGCATTAATAGTCTAGAACACCGCTATGAGAAATGTATCAGACTTGGAGGAGATTATGTTGAGAAATAAAAAAAATTCTTAAAAACATTGTTTTTCTTGGTCAGGCCGGAAACTTATCAATCCACCCGCGTATGTCAACGAATTTTGCTCTTGTCTATAAATAAAACAAATTTAATCTGCGTATTACATGTATAATAAAAGGTTTAACATAATACTATAACAACTTCGTGCAATTCGTTTGAAAATATTAAATTTTTTTACAAGCTATGTTTCGCAGTACAGCCTTGGTCGCGTACTGATCAAGAGCTATTCCATAATGTTTTTCAAATCTAGAAATTAGCACAAACAACTTGTGTTATAATTGAGCTTCAGCGGCATTCGAATATGTATATTAAAATCAAATTCACTATCTCGTTACTTCATACTCGAGTACGGAATGGGAAGTAATAAAGGTACTCACTTTTTTATGCTTAAAAATTGTGCATTTGATGGACAGATATTTGAACTTGTGTTTGGCGCCTTTGAATAAAGGTTTAATGGAAATGGGGGGAAATAATAACCGCTATGTTCGGAGTTAACGTAAATTTTGTAATAGTTTGGCAGGACTATGTGTAAGAATAATGCAGCTAAGGCTTCTGGATTATTAAACCCAGAATTTAATGACTGTTTTCGTCTCAAAGCGTGGTCGTTAAAGGATACTATGGCAACGAGTTTTCAAGCGTGTTTACATTTTCGAGCGAACTCAGATGGTACATAGGAATCGACAAGATAGTGACCATAGTCAATACTACTCAACTGCTTTGGCAAGGAATCGGTGACGATGCACTTTTTACAGCCTCTGTTATGCAAAAGTCTTCATGAATTCTTATTAAAAACGTCTTTCCGAGGAGGAAGGATATTTAATTAACAGACTTTCATAGTGCTGTTCAAATAAATTGTATGTTATAGTATGCTTTTGTTACTAATAAATGACATTAATTTTTGCAATGGATTTGTCAATGGCAATTGTTATCCTGAAGATAAAATTCGTAACTCACTGGAAAAATTCAAACGTTGAATTAACTTAATTTAACTATTCTTCCCAATCTTGAAAGTCTTGAATAAACGATACTTCATAAGAGAGATACTGAAAGTGAGTTGGAATTTCACTAATTCTAATTGCAATGTATGATTTCCAACCAGATAAATTTGATCTTAACCACGATAAAACAACTTTTAAGTTAGACAAATAATAAATCTCTTCAGTAGCAACATCTAATGTAGCAAGAATTCTAGATATAAGTTTAGTTAATAATGCTGCACCACCAGTTCCAACTTTACTAAACCATGCAAATGCCAAAAATCAGACTTCTTGTATTTACTCAACGCCGAATTACGATCTTTTCTAATTTAGTAAGTTGTTTCTGTAGAGAAGCCGTTTCTTCTGAATTCGATCTGAAACTGTTGAATCCCAATCGACACATTGCATCTACAAATAAATCACATTTACAAAGACATTACATCTACAAATTAATATCAGGTATGTGAATAAGTCTTTCCCGTTTTTTTCAAATTTTGAGCCTTTATTGTGAAAAAATGGTTACAAATGAATTATTGAAAGTATTGGCCATCGCTAGCAACAACTTTTTCCCATCTTTCTAGCAACATACGAATCCCGTTGCGAAAAAATTCGAACGGTTTGGCCTCTATCCAGTCATCCACCCATTTTTTGGCTTCCTCGTAGGAATGGAAGTGCTGGTCAGCCAGGCCATGCGTCATCGATCTGAAGAGATGGTAATCAGACGGAGCAACGTCTGGACTATACGGCGGGTGGGGTAGGACTTCCCATTTGAGCATTTCTAAGTATGTTTTCACCGGCGGTGCAACATGTGGGCGAGCATTGTCATGTTGCAAAATAACTTTGTCGTGCCTGTCGGAGTATTGTGGCCGTTTTTCTCGCAGTGCGCGGCTCAAACGCATCAATTGTCGTCGATAGACCTCGCCCGTGATCCTTTCATTCGGTTTCAGAAGCTCATAGTAAACCACACCTAGCTGGTCCCACCATATACAGAGCATGAGCTTGGCGCCATGAATATTTGGCTTGGCCGTCGATGATGATGCATGGCCGGGTAGTCCCCATGATTTTCTTCGCTTCGGATTATCGTAACGTATCCACTTTTCATCGCCAGTCACGATACGATGCAGAAAACCCTTTCTTTTATGTCGCTGAAGCAGCTGTTCGCAAGTGAAAAAACGCCGTTCGACGTCTCTCAGCTTCAGTTCGTACGGCACCCAATTTCCTTGCTTTTGGATCATTCCCATGGCTTTCAAACGCTTGGAAATGGTTGTTCGGTCAACTCCCAATGCTTCAGCAAGTTCTTCTTGCGTTTGACAAGAATCTTCATCAAGCAAAGTCGCCAATTCTCGATCTTCAAAGATTTGCGGCCGCCCGGAACGCTCCTTGTCTTCCACGTCGAAATCACCGCTTTTGAAGCATCGAAACCATCCGCGAACATTTGAATCATCGACACAACCTTCTCCATAAGCCTCCTGAAGCAATCGATGCGTCTCGGCAGCAGATTTCTTCAAATTGAACCAATAAAGTGAAACTTCCCGCAAATGACGTCGACTCGGCTCAAATTTCGACATTTTCACGATATCAAAAATTTATGATGCGAAAAAATTTTAACTAATGTGTTAGTATGGAATTGTTGACATATGAATAAGCTTTGATTATGACATATGTAACCATTGAATACTCGCACAGTATTGGTGGCGCCATCTCTTACAAAAAACGGGAAAGACTTATTCACACTCCTAATATTTTCGTACGAATAATAACAGAAGAAAGGAATCCTAAAGGATCGAAAATTTTAGATCATTCTGACTAAATAGAAAGCTTAGTAATTGCTCGAGTTGCTAAAGGCAATGTAACTTGAACCTGAAAAGCTCTATCAAATCTCTATCGTAAACCAAGAATAAACACAGTTTCCTTCTCATTAAGGTCTTTAAATTCGTCTTGAGAACTCTATAAATTTCCAATTTCAGAGATTTGTTGTTTATTTTCTAATAGTCGGGGAGCAAAACTAAGCACTTTAACCTTTAAAGTTTTGAGGTTTCGAAATCTTCTTTGAAAGTATCTAAATTTATATCTTGTATCACCCATCAACTATGGGCAATGGTCCTATCATGGACCGAACTGATATATCGGCTCTCCGGCCTGTAGGATCATGAAAAATCTTTAATTCGGTAAAATTAGAATAAAATCAGATTCTCAGGTTTTGAGATATGCTACATCCAAATCTGGAGTCTGATCGATCATAACTGCTCATAATTACGATCATTCGATGTCAAACAAGGACACTTCAAGGTCAAATACAGAAAGTATCACATATATTCGAACAAAAATTATATCTAAGAGTATCCCGAGGTGCTACCTCTGAATCTGACTCTTGTTTGATTGTGAATAGACATAATTATACTCATTCTTTTGGGTATATGGCCATCTCAGGTTTTATGTGTTTTGATTCGTGCATTTTTAAGCCTTCTACTCTTCTTCTGCTTTACCTAGAGCTAATAACCTGAACGTAGAGAGTAATGCAGTTCCTTTTTTCATTTTTTGTTATTTTTTATGTTTTTCTACTGTTTATACATTTTGCCATTTTGTTAGAAGTGTATTTTGTATTTTTTTCACATTGCTCTTCAAAGATCTGTATGAATCTATCGATAATATCTGACTTTATGTCTTTTTTTATTTGTTATAATTTTTTCCAACATGATCAAGGTAAGAATTCTTTGATGTGATAAGTTTCAAAACACGAATCTATACATAGAACAACTTGAAAAATTTTACATTCATAAGTGCTTCGATGTCTGGTCTTATTCATGAGACATAAACAACAATTGCCTTCTTTCTTTTCCCCTCGATCAATTTTCTTAGGGAAGTGTTTCCCAGTAAGTCGAGAGTCATTCGAGTGACATGAATGACGCAAGTCATCAGAATGTATCCTGAGTAAGCCTCTCACCACTTCTAAACGAAAATGAGGATAAGAAATCTATTTGTTAGTGGTACTTTTCATTTTATGTAACGCATGAGAATTTACCAGAACAAAATCAGGTAAGTGAAAAAAAAGTTTTCGATACCATTTAGTATATTTTCTAATCGTTTTTGCCAATGAAAATTATGTGTCTGTGTTGTCAATCTCTGCCATATTTTTATTATAGTCCACTATACATATTAGTTTTATAATATCTTTATTAGTACTCCAATGTTTCTTGCCTGTATTTACGTAACCAACTTCATGGATTGTTGTTCTCATGTAAACTTCTTTCTTGTCCATCCACTTTATTGCTAGCCAAGAATCAGTATGGACTATTTCAATTTCACCTCGGTTGAATTTACTGACAAGATTGGGCATTCTTTTTCTGCTTTTCTTCACGGTCCCACACATACCAGTATCTTTGTCACGGAGAAAATTAGTAAGTTGAGGAGACGAATACCAGTTATCTATGAAGATAACGTGACCTTTGTTAAAATATGGTGTATGGAAATCAACTACTACATCATCAGGGATTCCTAAATGAAATTTTTCATAATCTGTATCGGCTCCTGTATAGATAATGACTCATAATAGGAATTTAGTTTCACAATCAACCAATTCGAAAAATTTTATACCAAACCTGTGTCTTCTCAAGGGTAAATAATGTTTGAACTTTAATCTTCCTTTCCACAGCATCAAACTTTCATCAACCCAAAAGTTTTTTCCAGGATGCAAAGTAGAGGAAAATGTCTGATTTAGACAATCTATTACAGGTTTAATTTTTCTCAGGGGGTGGTTCTATCTATTATTTTCAAAATGCAGAAAACGTAAAATTTATACATACTCCAATAATCTTTGACGTTACACTTACGAACATGGTCCATGTTGATAGTTAGAGCAAGGAAGATTCGCAATTCTTCTACTGTTACATCGTTGATGAAGTCGTATTAGAATGGAATGGATCGGGGTTTTGTTTCTGGAAGAGATTTGTTTGTTCCAAAATTACTTTGAAAATATTCGAATCCATAACAAATTCAAAGTAAACTAATGGAATACGTTCTGGTATAGGAATATTTTCATAAAAATTAGCATGACCTACAAAGTTTTTTACAGAAGAGAAATAGACAGAATCGAAAAATACACCGTCATCTCTAGCAGGATCGTCAAAGATTTCTGCAGAAGCATTTGGTTTTGATGCACCAGTTCTATCGTCAGCATACTCCTCTTCTGATTCTGATTCACCACTATTCCAAACACTCATTATTTTGGCTCAAGGAAGGAAATTTCTGTTGTAGACTGGTGATAGACTCTATGAGTTGTTACGCTGAATACCACCATTCGGTATGTATGGAAAGACCAACTTAAAATTAAAAGGTATTCCGTAGAAAAGATAGTAAAAATAAGTATCAAAGTGAAAAATGAGAGAAGATATTGAACGCAAACGATGGAATGAAAAGTACGAAAGTATTGTAGTAAAAGAGTGACGGTAGAGTAACGGTTAGCAAAAGCTTGTCGCAAGCGAATCATCGAGTCTTGTCTTTTCCCTGGACTTATACCGTAGAGACGACTGTTCTTGTGTCAGGACGCTCGACGACGGTGTTTTGCCACGTAGCCATGTCGACAGTTAAATTAGTCTCTCTGGCACGTCGGTGGTTACCTTTATGCAGGCATTCTATAAGTGACTTATGTCACCTATATTATTTCTTCTAGAATCAATTTTTATTGGGTGTACAAATAAGTTTCCCCCGTTTTTTTATAAAGAAATAAGAATTTATTGTAAAAAAAGGTACAAATAATGTCAGTCAAAATATTTCCCATTACTTTCTACTACTTTTGACCATCTTTCGAGCAGAAGATGGATACCCCGTCTAAAACATTGCTCTTGTTTTGAAGCGATCCATGAATCGACCCATTTCTTCAATTCCTCATAAGAGGTGACGTGCTGCTCAGCTAGACCATGAGTCATCAACCGGAATAGGTGGTAGTCTGAAGGAGCAATGTCTGGTGATACGGCGGGTAGGGTAGGACGTCCCAATTCAGTGCTTCTAACGTTTCCTTTACGATTTTTGCAACTTATGGCTGAGTGTTATCATGCTCAAAAATGACATTATCGTGCCTTTTGGCATAATGTGGACATTTAATCTTCAATGCTCGGTTTAATTGCATCAGCTGTTGTTGGTAACGTTCCCCGGTGACGGTTTGATTATGTTAGAGTAGTTCGTAATAGATTACTCCAAGCTGATCCCACCAAATGCACAGCATTAGCTTCTTGCCATAAATGTTTGGCTTGGTCATCGAAGTAGAGGCATGCCTGGGCTTATCGCATGACTTGCTATGCTTTGCGTTGTCTTAGTGAATCCACTTTTCGTCGCCCGTCATGATCCTATGTAGAAATTCTTTGCGATGTTGCCTTTTGAGCAATTGTTCGCAAGCGAATAAGCGACGCCCGACGTCTCTTAGCTTCAGTTCATAAGGAACCCCATTTCCTTGCTTTTGGACCATACACAGAGTTTTGAGACGTTGTGAAATAGCTTGCTGAGTCACTCCTAACTCTTGTGCAATTTCTTTTTGCGTTTGACATGGATCTTCCTCAAGTAAAGCTTCCAATTCTGTGTCACCATACACTTTGGGCTTTCCACTGCGTGTTTTGTTCTCCACGTGAAAATCACCACATTTAAATTTTTGGAAGCACTCCCGACAACTTCTCTCACTTTAATTAACATCACTATATGCATCTATGAGTAGCCAGCGTGCTTCAGCTGCAGATTGCTTTAAATGAAAAAAGTAAATTAACAATTTCCGCAAATAACGCTTACTTTGGTCAAAACTTGACATCTTGACACGATGAAAACTAAATGATGCAAGAAAAAAGTCAGAGGTATTAAAAGGTTATACTGTTTCGAAATGTTAACATATACTATACGACTTTTTAAAGCTGACCATTTCGAGGTTATCTTATCGGTGGCGCCATCTTTTCACAACGGCGGAAACTTATTTGTACACCTAATAGTTATAATTGCACGATCGAAATTATGATGATATATACGTTTCTAGGAAAAAGTGTTTCTGTTTTTTACTGGCAAACTACTTTCACAAGAATAGATTCAGAAATTTATCTGAATCATGATATTGACAGAAATGCGATTGGTTGAATGAGAAAATTCGGTGTCGAGTGCTTTCGAAATCTAAAAACCAATTTTAACTGGGAATATTCTCACCCTGACCATGGAGAAATCTTCATCTCTCTTTTTATTTGAGGTCAAAATGACGTAAAACCCAAACTCAGTGACTCTTTTATATTGCTAGGTTTGACCTTCAAATGGCCTTCATTGACCTTCACTCTGAAGTGATAAGGTCAAACCAACTTCAGATACGAAGTTAACGCAGCAATTTGCTTAAGAATAGAAAGCTATCCTAACATTATGTTTTTGAGCCGATATATCGGCTTTCCGGCTCTTTAAAGCTTAATAAGCTCCTTACATGCTTGTAAGGTCACATCTAAAGTATCTCTGCCAGCTATGAAGTCATCAACGTATGTATTTCTCTGAATTATTATGGATTCAATTTTATGTAAATGTGCAATCAAATGAGCTAATTCTTCTAAGCAAGTATTGATAAAGAATGGAACTCATACTGTTTCATATCTAATCGTAAGCAAATGTTAAGCCTGAATATCCTGCTTTATGCTGCGCATCCTTAAAAACATCCTGTTTACATACTGCATGATAAAGTAAAAAGAATTCGTCAGCAACATTCATCCAAAGAAACATTTATCACAAACATTCATCAAAATTTATCTAATGGAATAAGTTGATATACCGATGGTCCATATATTCTTGCATCAAAGCATGATTAGCTGTATAAAATTCAGGTTATTTAAGAAAACGAGGTTCTGCTCAATTCATAGAATCTTTGGTAATTTCGTCTGAACCTATGAACTTAGACTGATTGCAAAAACGTAGTATAACTATGAAACGAGCATTTAAATTTCTACAATACGTGATCGTGAAATGATCTCAACATTTTTGTTCTGCAGGGAGCATGTGCTCTTTCTGATGACTCTCGTCTGACTCTCAAAAGCGACTAACTGCCAGAATTCTTATGATCCGCTACTAAATAATGTGTCGTTATTTCCGTAGTATTATCGTGTTTGCATTTCCAATTCACACCTAGCCAAAAAGAAATGACAGTACCATTGGACCAGTTTGTGGAGATTGTGTTCGATACATTTCTGGAACAAGCACATCAACATAAAGAAACAGGCTCAGAATGCAATCCACAGTATTTGGTTGTCCAAAGTGTGGATTGGTTAAGTATATCTCACGGATTGAGCCTCAATTTACAGAAACGTTTCTGTTTCATGGCAGCAAATTCGAAATAAGATTCACGACTACGGCTCTAAAATTGAAAGAAAATTCTGAATTTATTAGAGATTTCAAAGTAAGCTGTACTTCGGCATGAGAGATTGCATTAGTCGTTACGTTCAAATCAGATACAGCTATGTTTACTAGTTTAAATTTTAGGACAGTAGTTTGAAGACAGTATTTTAGACAGATTTTCAAATATGAAAGATTTTTCGATGCACGAATCTAATAAGATTCGAGCAGAAGTATAGGCACTTTGATTGTAGGACAACTATTGCAGTAAATAAACTTGATTTTTTGTCAGCTTTTGTATTGTGGTTAAAATCAATTTTCTCACGCAGCTATGCCTACATTCTAGCCTTTAAGAATTTTTTTAATATCTATAAACTTTGAGAACACATCTCAAAGTTTATAGATATTAAAAAATTAAAAAAACCTGTCTACACTAGGCTTGTAGCCGATGGCAATTTATTTTTAACCAATTGTATAAATCTCATGTCCCAATATTTAACTGTCAGTTTTAGAAGAGTGAAAACACCAATAAGCATCTAACACAATACTCCACGACCGATAATATTCATTCAGTGATAACTGCGGCAGCTTTATCTTTATACGTGTTCGATTTAAAGTTTACCAATAAATCCAAGCACCGTTTTTGTCTCGCTAAAAAATCTTCGGTATCTTTTTCAGACATAATGTTTACTACAAACTCGGAATAAACAAAATATTACTATCGTGTACAGTGATTGACAAACCAAGTTTTACAAAAATATGTAAGTCTCATCCCTGATCTTATATTTTGTTCATTTTTCCTGTTATGCTCGCTTCAAAGTTAGGTTCGATACATTAGTGCTTTGATGTTTTGTCCATTCGAAAGCCGTTAAAACTCGTAGTATACGACACCACACCCTTTTGATCCTAACATATACAGAACATGACCTCATTTATGTGAATATTTCGTTTCGGCGTCGATTGGGTGAGCTCGCCGGACTTTGTATACGATTTTCTGCATGTAGGACTGTTATAATAAATTCAATTTTCATCCCCAGTGACAATACCATATAAAATGATTTATTTTTATACCGCTGCAGCAACATTTCAGACATGCAAAATCGCCTGTTGACGTCCCTCGGCATCAAGTTGCTAACCCTTTACTTGAATCAGAATGCTTTGAGATGTCGGAAAACGGCTTGTTGGATGATGTCCAATGATACAACAACTTTCTTTTGAATCTAATACGGATCATCCTCAAGCAAAGCGTCTAATCAAGCGACTCAACGCGCCTCGGCCCCGATCGAGTAGCACGACATCGGGTTCTTTTCACCCCAGCAAAGGCTATGTTCTATTCGTTTTAACTTGCATAAAAGAGTGACTCCGGCTCAACCCGCCTCGGCCCCTAGTCGCTCAACGTGCCACTAGGTTCGTTTGTGCAAGATAATTTATTTTTAATTTTTACGGTGTGTACTATACTTTGGCCTACGCTCAACACGTCTAGGCCCTTGGTCGCTCAACCCGCCACCAAGTTTTTTCTAATACACACCGAACCGTGAAATCCAATTCTCACTCTCGCTCAACCCGCCAGAGTTCGAATTGGATTTTATTTAATTTATTTGTATTTTTTTTCTTTTCGTTGCTGGATTGAGGATCTAAATAAATTTCTATTTATTAAATAACAAGAAAATTTATTTAAAAAAATTTAATAAAATGATTAACAAAAAATTATAAAAAAACTAAATAACTATTTTATTTTCGGCCATTTGATAGCTTAGCCGCTGCTATCGACTTGTTTAGTCGCGCCATTATCCGCTGTAACAAATAAAATCATGAAAAAAATATATTTATTTTATGATGTACAAATTTAACAATTAATTCTAACTTAAAATTAACGCTCCGCGTGAGCATAATTGCAAATTTTATTTATTATCTATTTTTCGTGTTTGCGTCCCGCTCTGAGTGTGCTGAGACTTGTCGCCCGCTATCGCGCCGACGACAGATCCCCTTCGAATAGCCAGTTTCGAGGTTGCTGGCACACTAAATTTTCGCAGTCAGTGCGGCTCTATTTGAGAATTGGGAGAGAGCGCTCGCTCTCCCCTTACCGCACTGTACCGCGCCTTAGTACTAGGCAGCGCGGTCGCCGCTCGCGAGAATTCGCGAATTGATTCGCGAATTATCGCTTGTCGCTGCTCTTCGAGCCGCCTGCGGCCCGAGAGCGATCGCTCATTCTCGCCGCTGCCGACGCTTTATCCCCGCGCCACGCCGCGCCACGAAGCCTTCGGCGCTCCACCTTCGCCGCGCCGCGCCAATATGTTGCGACGAGACTATTGTCTCGTCGCAACATATTCATTTGAAGTGAGCATTACAGGAAAAACTTCCAGAAAATAAGTTCGTAATTTTTCATCACGATAACGCTCGGTCACATATTACGGCTTCGGATGGAAAATTCTGCCCAGCCGCCTTACAGTCCAGACTTGGCACCATCATAGTATTAATAGTTTCGATCAATGCAGGATGTGTTTATGGGCATATGCTTCAAATCCGCTTAATACATTTTTGGGCTCAAAAATGTTTCGTGTGAAATTCACAAATTGCTAGAAAGATGAGAAAAAGTTATAGTTTTCGATGGACGATACCTTGAATATAGGATATGTCACCAAGTTTTCATTATAAAACCTCACATTTTGGAAAAAAAATATGTTAGAAACTTACTTGTATACTGTTACGTTGCCATCCATTTTTCTTATTACAATTAACTAATAACTGTAAGATATGGAAATAGTTCACAAGTACAAGATAATATTAAGCAATGTGCATAATAGGTATCACCATGTTTTTATAATTAACTTGTAAGAATGTAAGAAATCAAGAGGGCTATCAGTTTCTCTGTTATCGATCATTTTCTTATATAAGTCAAATAAAACTATAGCTACATTATATTTGAATAATTTGTTTGCTACTCGTTTACACATGTGCATTTATATAAGGATCTATATATATATATTTATTTATTTATTTATTTATTTATTTATTTATATTGTAACGCTCCTATTCATTGCACCTGAGTGCGTATGTTATAATTTAAAATTTTCTGCTTGTTTTCGGCAATATGTATTCGGCAATGTGTATTCCGCATATTATTATTTCGCATATTGGTATAATATCTCGGTTTTTTTCTTGAAAATATATATATATATTGTAGGTATAACTATTATAAGAATAAATAAACGTTAATAATTGTAATAATTCTTCCCCAGCTTTTATAAGAAAATCATACGGCGGTATATATCTATATATATAAGACGATAAGAAGATATCAGGTGGCAAATATAGACGCTGACTAGGCTGTCGCATAGTAGAGAATTGTGACTACAGAACTACTCTGAAAATTTAATTCCAAGTAACGTGTATTGCTCCGCACCCAATCATAAAACCCCATGTGACCGCAGCAGCAGCTCGGGGAACTGTTTACATTGAGCTTTTATGAGCATGAGCGCGGCGGCGAATAGCAGTTCGGAGGTAGCATTCAACTAGGAACCATGTGCCTCCACTATAAACCCTCTCTTTTCTATCCTCAGTGTATTAGGAGTATTCACTCTAAGAATAAAAGAAAAAAATAAGTCAAATTTTATCAATTGCATAATTATTGCTTTCTTATCTTTCAGTATCAACAAATCCGGGAAAGTTACAATTACAAGCTTACAAAAAATATTCTCATTTTATAGTTTTGTAATCAAATAAGAGATACTCATGGGACTGTGCAAGCGAGCATTGTCGTGATGCAGAACCCAAGTCTTCGCGATCTCTGGACGCACTCTGAGCACACTTTTTCGTAATTATTCTAGCCCATTACGGGCAACTACTTGAATTACGATTTGTCCAGGAGGTACAAAGTCTTTGTAAACCATCTTTTTGCTGTCGGAGAATTATATGAACATGGTTTTTACTTTGGACTTGCTTATTCTGGCCTTCTTTGACCTTAGCGCTCCATGCAACAGCCACTGATGGAATGTCGTTTATTTTCGGGGTCATATTGAAAAAAGCAACTTTCATTACCAGTAATGAAAGTTGAGAGAGAGAGAGAGAGAGAGAGAGAGAGAGAGAGAGAGAGAGAGAGAGAGAGAGAGAGAAGGAGAATAATTTTTAATATAATATATAGGAAATTTGAAAATTAAAATATAGCTGAATAACAGCTATTGTTGAAAAAGCAAATCGTTGGGTACCTGTCCTCTGATATTTTTTCAATATTTTCCCAAAAAAAATAAGAGTATAAAAATTGTTCAAGATTCCACTATTGGCATTGTTCGTTCGAAATAGTATTTACGTTCTAAGACCGGCCGGTATTCTTTTTGACGAAAACTCGGGAGAGTTTTCATTGTAAAGAGAGTTTTTTAAAACCAAGTTTTTTTCAACATTGGATGGTAAATCTTCGTCGTTGTTTTGTAAGGTTGGTGAATCTTCTTAATACTTACATATATTTGAATCCGTTGAATAATAATTTTTGTTGATTTTATTCAATATAGAGCAATTTGCATAGTAATTTAAATATTATATATATATTTAGTTTATCAAATCAAATTGTGAGAGAGATAGAAAGGTATTAACATAGAGTAGAAATTGTAAGAACAACAAGCACGCAAGCATCTTTCGATAGGAGTTATTCTTCTTCTCGGTAAGACGGCGCTCTTGTTGCGTGATCTCTCTAATAGATTTATACATTTTATCTCTCACACCCTGTGTGAACGGAAACGTGCGTTACCATAGCGCGGGTGCATTAGGTAGGGGCAGAATATTATTCATCATAATTTTATAGAATTTAATAAATCTTAAGATTTTCATCTATTCAAATAAATAAATTTTTCTCTTTTTGTTTTTGTTTGTAATAGAAAATCTCATAATATCCCCCAGTACCTGATAATTGTACCGTCCTTTCCTGTATCATTAATAATCTATTAATATAATTTATTATTAACATAAATTAAAAATAAATAAATTTCAGGATAAAAGGTAATTCCGAGGAAAAATAATAGTAAAGAAACTACGGTGAACCGAAATTATTTTTAAAACTATTGAATCCGTTTGGGGTTCTTTACACCTCTGTTAACGGTTGCTTTTAACGGGAATTTATTAAATAAATACTCCGTTACAATCTATAATTCTTAATATTTTTAAAATCTCTAGTAATTTCATATATTAGAGTAATTCAAAGATTGAATTTTGAATGATTTTTGGTATTTTAGAGGATATACTTATTTATTCCAAATATTTTATTTAATGTATTTTATATCATTTACTTTAATACAATTCTGTTATGCTTTTTCTGTTATATACTATTATTGTTATTTATTTAAGTTATATTTACTATATTGTAACGTTTCCCTTTTCCCTTCGGGATAGCTTACGCGGTAGCGCCAGGATGGTTTTGAAAGGAAAGGGAATTTTTAACAGGATAAGATTTTTATAATTATTATTAACAAATTATTAACAATAAACAATAAACTAATTTTTTAACGGTAGTCCCTGTTTGGGCGCCATGTAACGTTTCCTTTTTCCCTTCGGGATAGCTTACGCGGTAGCGCCAGGATCGTTTTGAAAGGAAAGGGAATTTTAGACAGAATCGGGAAAAAATTACGTTTACTCAATTGTGTTCAGAAATAAACATTTATAACAAAATATATTCTACTAAAATAACAATATAGTGAATAAAAATTATATAAGAAAATATTATGAGTTTCTGGCTTCGAGCCCTTCGATCTGCAACAGACAAGACAGAAAGTTTATATTAAAGCCTTATACTATACCTTATTACACTAGTTATCGCACGCTGCTTATTTATAAACGGTATTTACAATCTTAATTTTAAACGGACTTAATATAGAAATTTCGCACACTATATTTATACACACGCTTACTAGGGCTGGGGGAGTTTGGGGAAAGAACGTAGCCTGCTGGTCTATTACACCCAGGATCAGGGCTTTGTTCGTGTATAGAAGTGAGACCGCTGGGCTTTAACGGAGCGCTGCGCACCCAGGATCAAGTCTCTTTGAAGGATAGTAAGGTCGCTAGTCTTTCATGGAGCGCCACGCACCTAGGATCAAGCCTTACTAAGGTGCAGGAGGGATTTTTGGTGAGACCGCTGGTCTTTAACGGAGCACCGCGCAACCAGGATCGCGACTCTACTATTCAGGATTTTCGGACAGGCAGGATTTACTAGAACTCTGGAGGCAGAATAGCTCTAGGGAGCTTCTTTCGGCCGTATCGCCGAGAGAACTGCTTTTGGGGCGGAAAACTCGCCCTTGTATACACGAGAAATTAGTCGATCGGGTGTTTACGCCACCGTTCGACTAATTTCGTACCGAGCCGCCGAAAAAGAATAATAATAATAATTTTATAATATAATAATAATAAATAATTAAAATTATATTATTTATATAGATAATTTGCTAATTTTCCCTTGAGAGAGCTTGTACTGTTATATTCTTCTCAGCGTACTTTAGTTCTCTCGGGTGATTGTTTATGCTAACAATAATAAGAATAATTATTATTATAACAAATTATAATAATAATAATAATTGTTAAAATAATAATTAAAGTGACATTTGCGTCCTTGCCGACGCTCGTATTGAATATAAATTATATTATATTAGTTCTGGCTACGTTTTCCTTAATTTAATTATCTCGTGTTATAATAATATCTAGGTATAATAATACCTTTGGTGATGATATTATTACAATAAATTAATCCATTTAATATTAATTAACGACAATAATTATTATTATTAAATAATAATAATTATTATTATAACAATAATCATCCTAGTAATAAACAATAATAATTCTTTTAATACTAGGCAATAATTAATTCATTATGCGTCGATTATGAACATTCAAATATAAAGCTCAAAATAATAAAATTTAATAATTACGAATTATAATTATTTTACAAAAAATATAATTAATTCTATTTTTTGTCCTTTAGGACGTTCTATATATTCGATTATTTTCGTATTCTAATAATAGATTTAAAAATAAAGTATTTTTAAATGCGACGACAAGTGTATTTACTGTCTTCCGAGTTCGTTGGCGCGGGGAGTGCGGGGGCGCGGGACATCTTTCCGACGCTGTCTGCCGCACGGCTGCGGCTCTCTCCTGTCCTGCGTTCGCGAGGCAGGTATATTTCATACGCGCAATAGTCTTGTTTTGATTATTGCGCGTTTGACCGCTAATCGGGAGCATTGACCGATTATTTCAATTTCGGAAACTTTATTAAATTCGAAATTAAGATTTTGCGCGTATTAGGCTGTATGGAGAATACAACCTGATCATGGCAATATATTAACAGTAGTGGTGTTCTATACTATCACTCTTGTCGTAGATTAACAGAGCTTGAATTGTTTGCTTATAAAATTGTCTGTTCTAAAATCTTAATATTTTTCAGACTATCATTATTATTTGATTTTATTGTTTTATTGTTAGCCAAGAACTATACTTGTTTTAATTATTGGTGCTGAATATTTTATTTATATTGGTAATACCGCTTTAATAAATTTTATCGTTGAATTTATTTGAATTATTGTTTACTTATGTTGTTGTTATTCCTATTATTTGTTTATATCACTGGTATGGTTTTATTCTCCTTATCTACCTTTGCATATATCATCTATATTAAGAATATTAAGTAACGAATTTATATATATAATATATATAATGCCAATAATATGCCTTGTTTCTGTAATATATTTTATCCAATTATAATTGTTTGTGTGAACAGTATATGCAGTTCATACGTTAACATAGATTATGTTATATGTTATAGTAGTTATAATTTATATATATTATGTATATAATGTCATAATATAATGTATACCGTATATACCATATATTGTATTATTTATAAGTGTTAATTATATATGTTATAATTTTTAGGTGTTATATCGTAATATAATATGAGGTGTGTTCAGAAAGTAACGAGAATTATTAAATTTCGCGGGTATGAAAAGTCCGCCTGTATAAAAATTTTTTTTATTATGTTGGTACGCGTGCCCCTGAAATATGATAAAATTTTCAGCAATATTCATTGCTTACTTTTTAACTGTCAACTGCTAATGTTAGATGTGTTTTTTCGAGCTCGGCGACTATCGTTTGTGAAGAAAATGGAGCAAAGAATTTGTATTCAATTTTGCGTAAAAAATGAAATAAAGTATAGTGAAGTTTTTAAAATATTAACAAAGGCTGCTATAAGTAAAGCAAAGATTTACGAGTTGTATAAGCATTTCCAAGATGCCCGCGAAAACGTTGAAGAAAGTGACAATCAACAACCGATGAAAACGTGAAAAAAGTGAAAGAAATGGTTATGAACGATCGCCGAATTACAATCAGAGAAGTCGTTGATGACGTTGACATATCAGTTGCTCGCTGTCTTCTTCGATTTTAATGAATAGTTATAATATTGTTTATATTTCCAATATTATTTATCTGGTTGTCTTATTTATATTATTATTTATTTACGTCTTTTATCCATACTATTGTTGTCGTTAGTTCGTTAACATTTATGTGGCGTTGGAACTTCTGCTGGTATTGCATATGTGATACTATATTTCGAGGTTACCTGTCAAAATATTTCACTCTTATTAGTGGTTATACAGCTTCAATATTGATTCACTATTTGTACTGTAATTGAATACCTTCTTGTTCTTAGTCACATTTAGTACACCTTTTCACTATATTATAGCACGATGCATGAAAAGAAATATTGCACATGTATACTCTTCTCTAGTGATGGTTAAACTTAATGCAATTAATATAGTGAATGGCAGTACTTAATATATTTAATATAGTTGATATTTTGTATAGTTGGTTATATATTCTTCTTTTGTAATCGTTAATATTCATTATGTATATAAATTATTATTATATTATACATTATAATATATATTGTTTATTATATTTTTTATTTATTAGTTATTATTTATTATTAGTTATTTATTTATGTTACTTTTATTGGTGGTTAATAATACTTGTGTAAATATGTGTTTATTACTTATATGTGATGTTATCATTACCATGAATATCTATTTATTATGAACTCTTGATTCAGTTGCATGGTTAACTTAAGATTTATTTATTGCTGTAGCTTACTTGCATTCAGTCAGCTCCATTTCCTTTTATGTATATCTTATTTTAATTTGGTCGATGAACTGTTTATATCTTAGTTTTCCTTACCTTTGCCATATGTGTTTATTTTGCTTGTTATTATATATATATATATATATATATATATATATGTATATATATATATACATATATATATATATATATATATTTATGTATATGATCTTGAAAGCCCTTGTACGATCATTTGTTCGCCAGCTGTTTAGTCTTTTATAACAATGCGCGAATATTGCATGTCACGAATATAGAACAGAGAAATTTAGAGCAACGGTACGCGATAAAATTTTGTGTGAAACCGCGACAGAAACTTATGAAAAAATGCTTAAAGTGTATAGTAGTGATGTCCTGAATCATAGTGAGGTGCTTTGATGGTATGCCAATTTTCAAAAAGGCCGTAAGGCATCAAAGACGAGTCGCGGAGCGGAAGGTCAATTCAAAGCTGTGCGCGAAGATGGTACTAAAGAACTTTTCAGATGAGCAAAAAGCTCACCAAATGAACCTCGCTCAAGATTGTCTCGAGCAGGTTGACAGTGATCCTACTTTTCTCGTTCGAGTTATTACTGGTAATGAAAGTTGCTTCTTTCAATATGACCCCGAAAATAAACGACATATCATCAGTGGCTGTTGCATGGAGCGCTAAGGCCAAAGAAGGCCAGAATAAGCAAGTACAAAGTAAAAACAATAAAATTAAATAATAATGATAGTCTGAAGAATATTAAGGTTTTAGAATAGACAATTTTATAAGCAAACAATTCAAGCTCTGTTAATCTACGACAAGAGTGATAGTATAGAACACCACTACTGTTAATATATATTAACATATATTAATTAATATACATTAATGATGTAAAATACATTAAATAAAATATTTGGAATAAATAAGTATATCCTCTAAAATACCAAAAATTATTCAAAATTCAATCTTTGAATTACTCTAATATATGAAATTACTAGAGATTTTAAAAATATTAAGAATTATAGATTGTAACGGAGTATTTATTTAATAAATTCCCGTTAAAAGCAACCGTTAACAGAGGTGTAAAGAACCCCAAACGGATTCAATAGTTTTAAAAATAATTTCGGTTCACCGTAGTTTCTTTACTATTATTTTTCCTCGGAATTACCTTTTATCCTGAAATTTATTTATTTTTAATTTATGTTAATAATAAATTATATTAATAGATTATTAATGATACAGGAAAGCACGGTACAATTATCAGGTACTGGGGGATATTATGAGATTTTCTATTACAAACAAAAACAAAAAGAGAAAAATTTATTTATTTGAATAGATGAAAATCTTAAGATTTATTAAATTCTATAAAATTATGATGAATAATATTCTGCCCCTACCTAATGCACCCGCGCTATGGTAACGCACGTTTCCGTTCACACAGGGTGTGAGAGATAAAATGTATAAATCTATTAGAGAGATCACGCAACAAGAGCGCCGTCTTACCGAGAAGAAGAATAACTCCTATCGAAAGATGCTTGCGTGCTTGTTGTTCTTACAATTTTTACTCTATGTTAATACCTTTCTATCTCTCTCACAATTTGATTTGATAAACTAAATATATATATATAATATTTAAATTACTATGCAAATTGCTCTATATTGAATAAAATCAACAAAAATTATTATTCAACGGATTCAAATATATATAAGTATTAAGAAGATTCACCAACCTTACAAAACAACGACGAAGATTTACCATCCAATGTTGAAAAAAACTTGGTTTTAAAAAACTCTCTTTACAATGAAAACTCTCCCGAGTTTTCGTCAAAAAGAATACCGGCCGGTCTTAGAACGTAAATACTATTTCGAACGAACAATGCCAATAGTGGAATCTTGAACAATTTTTATACTCTTATTTTTTTTGGGAAAATATTGAAAAAATATCAGAGGACAGGTACCCAACGATTTGATTTTTCAACAATAGCTGTTATTCAGCTATATTTTAATTTTCAAATTTCCTATATATTATATTAAAAATTATTCTCCTTCTCTCTCTCTCTCTCTCTCTCTCAACTTTCATTACTGGTAATGAAAGTTGCTTTTTTCAATATGACCCCGAAAATAAACGACATGCCATCAGTGGCTGTTGCATGGAGCGCTAAGGTCAAAGAAGGCCAGAATAAGCAAGTCCAAAGTAAAAACCATGTTCATATAATTCTCCGACAGCAAAAAGATGGTTTACAAAGACTTTGTACCTCCTGGACCAATCGTAATTCAAGTATTCCCCCGTAATGTGCTAGAATAATTACGAAAAAGTGTGCTCAGTGTGCGTCCAGAGATCGCGAAGACTTGGGTTCTGCATCACGACAATGCTCGCTTACACAGTTCCTTTTAGCTGTCGAGGGTAAAACACGATTTTTCTTCTATACCAGGTCACCCACCTGTTATAGAGAAGGACGTCACCTGAGATTATAATTATCTGCTTGGGAATGCTGCTGTCCTTAATATCGTGTCTTAGCGGCTTCTTTGAGTTCTCTCAACTACTCATTTTCGCTAACCAGGAACTCTCTCTTTCTTTTTGTTGGGTTTCCGCCATAGACTGATCTTGGCTGCGGCGGAGAGTTCCTGGCGGAGTCAGCTTTCTTCCAAAATTCAATAGAGCCGGAGAGTATTCAGTGGAACTATGTAGTGTTGTCTTTAGCGAGAAATTTAACTCAAACTGTTTCTCATCCCGCATATTATGGGACCCTTCTATGGACGCTATCATGCGGGTTTTCAACGTCCTGTTGACCCACTCCACCGGATTAGCCTGCGGATGGTACGGTGGAGTAAGGGTATGGAGTTACCCGCTTCCACTAAGTATTCATCAATTATACGATTTTTCAATTCGGTACCATAATCCGTCAGGAAGACCCCTGGCGCGCCGAATTTGAGTAAGATCGTTTTAAATTCTTGAGAATCGTCTTGGCGTTTGCTTTACAGAGTTTCCTTTGACTTACCTTTTATCCTGGAATTTATATATCCTTAAATTATTTTAATAATAAATTATATTAATAGATTATTAATGATCCAGAAAAGCACGGGAGAATTATCAGGTATGCGTGCGCGCTTGTTGTTCTTATAACTACTACTGTAGATTAATATCTTTCTATATCTCTCACACTTTGATAAATTAAATATATATAATATTTAAATTTTTAAGCGAATCGCTCTATATTGAATAAAATCAATAAAAATTATTATTCAACGGATTCAAAATAAATATAACTATTCAGAAGATTCACCAACCTTATAAAGCAACACCGAAAATTTACCACCCAACGTTGAAAACACTGGGTCTCCAAGATCGAGTCTTCGTCAAAAAGAATAGCGGCCGGTTTTTCTAGTTCGAACGAACAATGCCAATAGTGGAATCTCCCACAATCTTTATATTTCTATTTTTTTGTTTCTCCTTTTCCCCATTATTATTGGTAATTAACATGTATAGGATGAGATATAACCTATACATGTTACAAGATCAAACACCCAAACAATAAAGGATTATCTTCTTTCTACCTTTTGGAAAAATGTTTATAAAAAATTGATACATCATTATCCCAAAAATATTATTAATATATTAAGTGTTTGTATAATAAAATATAAATAAATAATAGCATAAATATTATTAATAAATACTATAAGACACGAATTAAGTAATAAGGAAATGTATATAATTTAGGAAATTAAAACACACAAAAATTAAATAGACGAGCCATTGGACATTAGTGACAATATAAACAATAATAATAATATTGTTGGAATCACCTTGATACATCATAAGCAAACCATTGGAAGCAGATAGTACTAACGACGCTAAATAATCAAACCAATCGTTGGGGATAAATAATAAAAATATCAATAAAGAAAAACAGCAGTTAATACTTTAGCAATAATACTTTAATAAAGAATTGGAAGAGATATAAAATTGAACGAAACAATAATCTTGTTTGTCTTTTTTCATTAAAAAAACAAGAGAGAAATATATTGTAATTACAATCAATTAACAATAAATCTTATTTTTAAATTCGTACTGAATAGAAACATCTATTCATTATAGAGCACTGCTGATTAACGGACACTGTTATAATAGCCGGATACCCAGGAGGGAAATAAAAACCTAACGGAACAACTCCGTGTGGCCTCCACAATACCACAGGGGTAATCCGCTCAGCAGGTAGCCATAGCACTGGGATATCTCCGCGGACCATGGATTCCCCCACCAGGTCATAGCAGGGATCTGGCCGAGAATAACGAATCACTCCTAGTTACGGCAAACAACTGGCCGTACGGGCTGGGCATGTCGCCATACCTTCATCCAGCATTGCTACAACAAAATTTGTACACAAACTGTAAAAATGCAGCGTCACCTGAAGACCGACGTCGTGCCGCGCGAGAGATTTCAGAGAGATATCTTGATGATGGGCAGGACATCTTGCATAAATAGGTAAAAGGTAGGCTGACACATTCTTACCTACCAAGTGTCAGAGATAAGATAGGGGCAGATTAGATCAGACTGTCGCGATGGCTATCCAATTCCTCACTGGACATGGGTTATATCTCTTTCACTTTCATCTGAGAGAGAGAGAGAGAGAGAGAGAGAGAGAGAGAGCGATGCATGCTAATGTGGGTGGACCGATACATCAGAGAACCTTCTGGCGGTTGGTACCAAATACGAAGAAATTATGCACAGTCCGCCCATACCCATCAGTACCAGCAAGACCACTACCAGAGTGAGGTAGTATACTGAAAAAACTACAGACGGCGAATGAAATTGTCCACTACATCGAAACAGACGATTCGATTACAGGTGTAGCAGGGCAACCAGCAACGTACGCACGTGCACGACCTGTAAGGAGCGGTCGACCTCTATCGTATCGTCTTGTGAGGGAGAGAGCGACTACGGGGCGCAGTCAACGAAGGAGGTAAAGGCAACACGCCAGGTGTCGAGCCAAGGATTAGCAGAAAAGGTAGAGGTGTGTCAGCCAGACGAAGACCCCACTGTAGCCGACATGCTACAGGAAGTAGCTGGTGCAGTAGGAGGTCAGCAGTCGGTTAGGCTCATCATGCCAGGCACAACAGTCTATTGAAGCAAATAGAAAACCGACTCGGCTGGGATGAAGCTTACAAATGGTCCGAAAAAAAATAGATACCCAGAATTTTCCCCCAACGTCACTCCCGTAATTGCCCCTACCACGAAAAGAGCGATGCCACTTAAAGTTACGGGATGATCAGGGAACACAGTAGTAGTACCAACCCCTTCGAAAAAAAAACCGGGATACCATAGCGTCTAAGAAAGAATTAGGATAGGCACAATAGATTTAGGATAATTTAGTTCAGTATTAGTAATAGCTGTAGCAATTTAAAAATTAATTCATAATAATTAGGTTAGGCAACAATTGTAGCTTTAGAATTAGCATAGGCATATTAATTTAGTTATAGAATTAGAAAAAGAAAACAATGAAAAAGAGAGTATACACGCGGTAACACAAATAACACCCCAGAGAATCAGATATATATCTAATCAGCGGAACAACTACGACCAATGTAAAACAGCAGCGGGTGTTATAATAAATTCGTTCTTTTGTAAGCAACAACAAGCACTCCTTGCGAGTACTTCGTTTTTCGTTTCATTCCAATACGCACTAATTTCCCTTCAGCTATCGATGAATTCCCTGTGCAATATAATTGTACCAACCGGAACTAATCGCGATCACACGTTTCCCCTACGTCGGTTTTGGAAGGGGGAGTTTGTAACCGCTGATTTAGCGATCGCATATTTACGCGTTTGGTTAAAACCGCGTGTGTTCGCGGATCATCGCGAACACCGCACTCGCGAACCGCAAGAGTGCGCGCCGAGTGAACAAGTAGGAAGAGGAATCGAAAAAGGAATGAGCGCGTTCCCTTCTTCTTACTTTAGTCGTCAAACTCCGGATTTAGAGTGGTTTTCCAGAGTTAACCCTTGTGAACGAACGGCATCGAGACCAAGAGCCTCATCCAGCTCTTCCCATCCATCCAGTAGTCCACCAGAAAGACGCCTGCCACGGAGCCATTCAACGCAGCAGAGAGAGGGAAGATCGCGCAACAGCACGGATGCCGCATACCGAGTTCCAGCCCAGCGAGAGAGAGAGAGAGAGAGAGAGAGAGAGAGAAAGAGCGAGGGGGATAGAAAGAGGAGAGGAGACAGCAGCGACAGCAATCGTATCGATAGGGCAAGTACCCTCTGTTATATTTATATGTTCGGATCTCCTCTTGCAAGAGAGAGAGAATAACGCAAGTCAGGCCTCACCGTCGTTGAGTCAAGCAAACAACAGCGCCTTGCGTGTCAGCGTCAGTCCCCATATAGAATTCCCCTTTTGTCATTCTCATGAACGACCACATATAACTCCTGCCCGTACCTAGATACCGCGCGCTGTGGAACCTGCCGGGAATGATAATTAATGATGTAACGTTCTCAGATAGCATTGTACCCATATTTGTTGTAAGTAAATGATACGTTTGTTCAGTTCGTAAATCGATTGTCGTCTCTATTCTGCATTCTCTTGTCTATTACTGTTCCCCTTTTCTAACAAGTGGAGGATTTAACCAGTACGTTGTGATGGTCACGCGAAAGTGCAGTTCCAATATATATATATATTGTTCGCACCGTTTACATTATGATGTTGATTTTAAAGTTTTATATGCCTGGGAACTGGCATTCAGTTTTGCCTTACTGAAGCAGACAAAGAAATATAAGTTTCAATACTACGGATTAGGAGTGACCTTTTATGCCTTAGCCTTCTACCCGCAATTAAGTTTGGACACTGAGAGCTATAAGTAAGGCATGCTTCAGCGCTGGAAGCGAGATTTTCGATTTCGAGAGATTTTGTCGAGATTCTCCAGAGATTCTATAGAGATTTTCCAGTGATTTTTCAGAGTGCTTCTATACTGCTGTTAAATTCATTTACTTTACTTGCTGGTGAAAAATATCGAACTATATACTTGGACAAGTCAACGTAGCTTGCCGATATTGCTCTGGGAAGGTGTTGAAGTTCTACTTGACTTATAAACAAGAAGACTTCCAAACAACGAAGTCGCGCAGCCCTATATATATATATATATATATATATATATATATATATATATATTATAATGTGGTTATATTATAATTATAATTGTTATATTAATATTATAATTGCGGTCGCATTTGCGAAGTTACAATCTCTGATTACCGAGCTGCAATTCACGTCCTAGAGAGGTAACCCAAAAACGGGAAAAGATGGTCGGACAAGGATTTAGACAAATGGGAGGGATAAATAATAACATGGTGGTAACGGAAGAACATGATATATATTTATTTCTATTTATATATATATATATATATATATATATATATATATATTTATTATTAGTATATTCCAGATGCACTATATAAGCACTATGAGTATACACTTCCAGATGCGGTGGTACGCTACAACAATATTCGGCGGATCACCCGAGTACCCGGATTACTATACAAGATTGCTATACAATCGTCTAATAAGCTGAAGAATGTAAATTGGCCGTTATTTAACATTAATAAGTAGGAAATCAAGTTTCAAGTATTTTTCACATATATCACGCACTGAATCTAGGTAAAGATTTTTCACCTTACAAATCCTCGTCATAAGTATAATTTTTAATTTTTAATTTATCAAAAGTCTATATAAAAAGGGCACAATGTTTTATTTTAGGGAAGTTTATTTTATATGTAGGAGGCTTGTAAAAGAGAAATGCTCAAAATAGGTGAAAATTAGTTTGAAGATTATAATACTTAAAATACAACTTACTTTGCTACTTAGATGTGCAAAATAAGATATTTTTCTGACACCTATTGATAATAATTTTCAAAATAAATATTTTCGTCAGAATTTTGTATGTACATCGCTAGTTTATCAAACCCGTTTCGCCGCGGCGATACTACCATTTTATGCAGCTCAGGTACGAGAAAGCCTGAATCCTAGTGACAAGGCATGTTATGGTTAATATCGCGCTTGTTCCGTAATGCGATATGTTTACCTTCCCTATGTGGATATCAGGAAATTCCTGTGTTCAAAGAAAGTCTATAATCACAAATGTGTGAGTCTGTATTTGAATGTTATAGAATTAAAATCGAAAAACTTGATGTCCATCGATAATAATAATACGAAATCGATAATAATTGAATTATTCCTTGTTTTAAGTATCTAGTTTCGGGGTCATATTTTTACACTAATTCTTTCTTATACTGCTCGCGTTCTAGAGGGGCTAACTCGTAATTTGTGCACAGGTAACCGCTGGATAGTCTGTCCCGAAGGAATTCTATCGTATTTACCATAATTGAGAAATAAATTCCACAACGGCATGCCTGCCATTTTCTTGATTTGGAAAAGTTACAGTATTTGGTGCTATTAATCCTGCTGCTGACTTTATAGTACTCGTCACCAGAGACCACATGGACGAAAATTTCATGATACACATCCAGCCGCTTTTACCTCCATCATAGTCACTGCTATATCTCCATTGCAGAAACGGAGCAACTATATCATGTGAATTCTCTTAATCAGAATGCATGCTGTAGGCTTTGGTGCTTCTGGATTCCTGATACATATGACGCCCGTACCGAGACCCTAATTACGCCGCTCACTATCCAAGGTTCCTGAATTAGTACTATGCATGTATGCATCACTGCCGCGCTCTTCTACATAATGGCAGGGGTGCCTTCGCAGTGGTGCAATTTGATCTGTAATAGAGAACCTATAGACTCCTTTTTCTTATGACTGCTCACCTTAAAGTTAATCCTGCCCATGAGGTACCAGAGCCTGTAATCTAATGTGACCAAAAGTCTGGCGTGCGATTCCGAGATGGTTAGCACTAAGGGATGTCTATCTCCCATACCTATTGTCTCTTCCTCTTTGTCTAGGTTATTTACCACGCTCCAAGATTTAGTTTTCTTTCGAAGTGAAAGATTTTGCTTCCCCAGCCTTTCCAATACGGTTCACTTGGGGATCTAATATGCACGCCATCGTCTTCAGACTAGCTTGGGAATGCACCGTTATCCCCCATCTTCAAATGTGTCCCTCCCTCCAAGATAAGTCCAACATATTCAACTATTCTGCTAGCCATGCCTTCGTCGTTAGGTTAGTTGCCGCAACCACAAGAGCTCCCCCTTTACAGAAGAGAGTATCGAATCTTTGCCATGTGTCAGATGACGCACTGTGCATAATCTTCGACACCGCCTCCTGAAATGCTGCAAACATTTCCGGAGTAATTGGTATCTTCGCTTAGTCCTCATGCGTCACCAGATATGTCAGTCAGTTTTACCTCTGGACGTCACAGATAATCCCGACACCTGTTAACCTTCCCCTAAGGGAGGCGGAGGGCCGCACTTTGTGTCGATACTACTTCCGCCCACCTCCCTAGGCCTTTTTGATTCCATGTACGTTCAGAGCGGTGTTTTGTCAGTCTCTTGTCGTCTCTTGACTCCTATCTTAATTGTGCAAAGGAGCCAGAAGTGCCAGCCACAGAGTGGCATGCTGCTCCCAAGCCAACTCGCTACGCCATATTGAACCTCAGCCTTCGTCCACCTTGTCTCTCTGTGCTGTTTTTCTTTCTGAACAGTCTAGGGACAGTTCTAGTTCCGTGGCCTCACCTCTCTCAACAACAATGGTGTTCTTAGGTATTACTTAGGTATATTAGAAACATACATTTGCCTACACAGAGCCTCGCATGTGCCGGTAACATTAATCACTCGGGAAGGTCGCGTGCTCATCCTCGAGGAATCGTTTAAGACCGCTACATCTCCAGCAGCTAAGTGATTCCCCTCGGCATGATGGCTGCCACCTTGGAATTGGTCTTTATATGTCATATACCAACGCTCCTTCTCCCGAACACAATGGAGGGTTATCCTTAGTATCTGAGTAGTCCGTGTGGCTATTTTTGAGAGCCTCGAGGCTCTGTCTTAGTCTGCGGAGAGATGTAATGTGTAGAACCCACTTATAAGGAAGTTATAAGAATGGAGCTACTTTGAAACTCAAAAGGCGGTATTCCGCATCAAATCCATTTCATCTCCGTGCCTAGATGATTCTGGTTGGATCAGCACACTCCCACAAGCGTGGTTGATCAAGTCAACCATGCAGGCTCCTCAGACGAGTCTCCACACCAGGCCCCGCAGGGCACACGGCAAGGTGATAATCCATAAACAATACGCCACAGCAAACAATTGACAGAATTCAGTACGGAGTATTAACAATTGCATTATAAAACATAATAACTACCCCAACCAATGTCCTTTTAGACCTGGCTCATGAAAGTTCTGTGAGACTAAGAAGAAAATATCTTCAAATAATCCACCTCTTAAAAATTCTTCCAAACAAATCTCGTACCATACACATCACTTCTGGATAAGAATTTCTAAATTTAAAATAAACAAATGGAGTAGTAACAATCTTACTACAAAAAATATAAAATATATAAGATTTACTACAAAGATGGCTCAAAAAAACAATAAAGATATCTTTGCTGTATTGTGCCCAAATGTCAAATAGATGCTCAAGCAAAAATGCCACCATCTTCATTCACTAATTAATATAGAAGCAGCTGCCATCCACCAAGCAATCCTACAAAGAAAAAAACGAAGCGT
Organism: Sycobia sp. Sy_11; assembly: GCA_018907035.1. Lineage (NCBI taxonomy): Eukaryota > Metazoa > Arthropoda > Insecta > Hymenoptera > Epichrysomallidae > Sycobia > Sycobia sp. Sy_11. The sequence continues at coordinate 176,156 of JACCIC010000178.1, read as the reverse complement.
ACTAGATATACTGAAATATACAAAAATTCCAAAAAATCGTAGCTCCATCAACAATAACAGAAATCAAAAAAATAGTTCAAAAACTGCAGCAAAAAAAAGCAACTTTAAAATTCAGTTCCTCTGGATTTCATCTCGTAAAGGATTTAAAGGAAACAATAAATCAGATGAGCTTGCCGAAGAAGACTTGAAATTCAAACTTATTCTAAAAAAAATATAAATATAGCACATCAACACCTTAAAATCGAGCCTCAAACAATAAATAAAACTTGATAATAATTCTAAAAACTCACTTAAAAATAAGGGGAGAATATATCTCAAACATATCCATCATCTGTCCAATGAGACTTAGTTCATGCAAAAAAATTTGTAAAACTCAATAAGTTTATAAATCCCCTTAACACATTCAAATCATATCGTACACTATGTTAAGCACATTTGTTTCACAAAAACATAGAATTTGACCCAATATGTAAATATTCTACAAATACGATAGAGACCCCAAATCATCTATTTTTCAACTGTACCTTCTTTAGACACCTTCCATCAAACAATATTTTAATGGACTTATTCAGATTGGAAGTTGCACAGCCGCATGATGCCCATGAATTTAGTTTCAGCAATAATGACAAAATTTATGCGCGCGTACGCGAAATATGTAAAGAAGAGAAATGCGTACGCCGCCGCCGCGTATATGAGCGACTGAGACAGGCAGGGCCCGGGAAACAAAGGGGACGGGAGAAGACGCGTAAAGTGTAGACTTGATTATTGTTAGTTGAATCGTCGCATTACGGAGATAGGCTTTGTTCGGTCTTTTCTGCCGTTTCCCTGAAGCACTGTGAATTTTTTTCAAAAGGACAGAGACAAGATACGAGCTCGTGAGGTGCTGGTGAAGTGCTTGTGAGGCCGAAACGCGCCGTATATATTCACGACCCCAACTATCTAGTTGGCCGTCCACCAAGCCGGCATCGAGAGGAAGAGACAGAAGGACGACCGAGGCTCACCCAAGCCGATTATCATAGGCCCGGACGAGGGAACGACATCGACAGCTCAACCAGCCCGACAAGAGGAGGATCATCCACCATCGCCATCCACCAACAGCCCGGTGACAGCAAGAAACAGTGAGTACCGACGGCAAGCGACCGCTAAGTTGTGAGTTCGGACCACGGACCGCGGTGCGACGGCGGTGAGTACACAGGCGAGAAACGTGCGCGCGCGAGAAGATCCATCGAGTACGAAAGCGACGGGGCACTTAGACGATGAGAAGACAGAATATTTATATATATATATATATATATATAGAGAGAGAGAGAGAGAGAGAGAGAGAGAGAGAGAGTGAGAGAGAGAGAGAGAGAGAAATGGAAAGGGAGATAATAAACGTAAAATAAGCATAATATATAAACTCTACATCTAAAGATTAATAAATCACATTATGGGGGCATCTCTAGTATAAATCGATGAAATAATCAATTTTTCAAAAACACCGATTTTGCATTTAGTATACAAATAGTAACATCGTACAATAGTTTATTTTAACTTCCGCGCTCTAAAAATGTTTCTATAGCGTGTATTCTTGGTACGCGCGCAAGTGTGATTTTGGAGCCATTCAGACAGCTGGTGATCGGAGAGGTACATACTCGGTCCAGCTTCTTTCTGTATTTATATATCTCACAAGTCTTTTCAACGATATTTTGAAGCATTGAAAGTATTTATTTCTTTTAATTTAATTGTAAAAACAGTTATTCATTTATATTAGTTGGAAAAAAAGTTAATAAAATAGATAAAAAAAAGTACAAAATTCGGCAATTCGAGAGCTGATCGACAAAAAAAAAAGAAATTTTCGTGGCAATCGATTTACGAGTGAGCGTGATGAAAGTGTGGTTAGTGCATCTGCTAAAAAAATTAAGAAAAATAATCCTGCATTCGAACTGGACGTTGATCCATTGTTGCATTACATCATAGTGAATTTTTTTATCTTTCTAAGACTACAAGACATTTTAATTTGTAAAACTTGTATAGGCAATATAATATTTTCCAAACGTAACGAAAAAGGATTAGGTTTTCAATTAATAGTTTCGTGTAAATGTGAAACAGAAACTCATATTCCAAGCAGTCCAACAATTCATACTTCCTACGAAATAAATCGCCGCTTTGTATTTGCGATGCGTTTACTCGGTGTTGGTTTGCTAGGTGTAAATAAGTTTTGTGCAATGATGGATATTAGCAAAGGATATGCTTCAGCTACTTATTATGCCATAGTAAACCACATTTGGATAGCAGCAGAAACAGTAGCTACATTAGTTTTTAGACAAGCAATTAGTGAAGAGCAAAGAGAAAATGAGACTGCCGGTAATGTAAAAAATCGGCTCACAGTTTCTGGTAACGGCTCTTTGGCTGAAAGAGGTTTTTCTTCTCTTGTCGGGATTGCTACATTGATTGGAACATTTTTTGAAAAAGTTGATTTTTTTGAAAAACTTGATGTCATTGTGAAAAGTTGAATATGCAATGCTTGTGAACAATGGGCTAGAAAGGAAAATTCTATGGATTATCAAGACTGGTATGAAATTCACGAGCCAGATTGTAGTGCAAATCATGAAGACAGTGCAGGATCGATGGAAGTTAATGGTATAAAAGAAATATTCCAAAGATCTGTAGATTTGCATGATAGTTATTATGAATATTATATTGGTGATGGCGATTCGAAGACTTTCTCATCGTTACAAGATATACAGCCCTATGGTGATGTTTTGAGCGTAAAAAAGAAGGAGTGTGTTTTACATGTTAAAAAGCGAATTTATAAAAGAGCAAAAGATGCTAAAAAACAACTGACACAGATAAAAAAGGCTCAAAAGCGTGAGAAGCTTCACAAAAAGGTGCTGATGGAAAAAAACGACAAAAAAAACAAAAAAAAATGAAAAGCTTAAAATAACGGCTACATTGACTAATAAAGTCATGCTGGAGATGTGAAAATATTACGAATTAGCTGTTCGTCGAAATGCAGATTCTGTTGAAGATATGAGAAATGCTATTTAGGCAACTTTTTACGACAAGATTTCTACGGATGATAAGCCTCAACATATGAATTATCCCGCTGGGTCAGACTCATGGTGCAAATATCGAGTTGCTGAAGCTACCGGACAGTTAAAAAATTTTGTGTACCCTCCAGCACTAGACAAAGAAATTCAACCTTTATTAAAAAAGATTTATGAAGATCTTACCACAGACGATCTGCTAGAAAGGTGCATCGGAGGACACACAGAAAACACCAACGAAAGCTGCAACGCTTGTGTTTGCAATTTAGCTCCAAAACACATGTTTTCTGGGAAGAAAATTGTTGAAATTGCTACCTATTGTGCTGTGTGCGTCTTCAATGAAGGATTTTTACCTTTATTAAAAATCATGGAAACCATGGGTATTTCGATGAGCAGCGTAGCTGTGGATTTTGCGCAGAGACAGGACGAAAATAGAATTAAGCAAGGAAATCATCACAGCATTGAAGCTTTAAAAGAACGGCGACTCGAGCTTAGGAAGGCTAACGCGCACGAAAATGAGTTTTTTGAGGACCAGGAAGGAATTATGTATGGAGCTGGTATCGCGGCTTCAGTGTAAGAGGTTTATTTCATCCTTTTTTACACAGGTTTTCAAAAAATTATTTTAAACGCGTTTTTCTCGAAATAACATTTTTTGACCTGGCTGACATGATTTAACAAAATATTCAACCGATTAGGCTGAAATTTTGAAAGGTTATTCGTCACACATATAGTTATAGCCCGTACTAGAATTATAAATATTCGATTACATTTGAGCACTTTTTTAAACAAAATAACCTCAAAAAATAAGCCGAAAATTAGAAAAGCCCGCCCTTTTGTTTTTATTTTACTTAAACTTTTTGATTTTAGTACGGGCTATAGCCACTTTCTTATACTTTAATATGCTTTTTGAATTTTTCATTTCAGAGATTCCTGTGTCAAGATATGATATCAGCCAAAAAAAGCAAGCTTCGTTGTGGCAGCCATATCTGGGCCATATTGGATGAAAAATTAAAAAAAAAAAAAAATTTTGCAGATTTCAATATGTATTTTTTTAATATCTTGAAAAAAATCTTGAAAATTTATGCAAAAAGACTAGAGATGCCCCCTTAACTCAGAAGAAAAATGGCAGTCGTGAGCGTTAACATAGTAAAGAGTATATATGACGTAAACTAATTTTTTATTAAAAATATGTGTTTATACTTACTATATTATATAATTCCATAGTATATTAAAACATAGAATACATGTAATATAATTGTTCTATTGACATTTGACTTAAACACATACTGTAACAAAAAATAAACTGAATATAAATAATTTTTTAAATAGATTTATTTTACTAAATGATTATTATAAATGTATAAGGCATATTACTTTGGAGTCACTATAAAATCCTCGAAGAGAAAATATCGCAAGCTGCAAGGTCGGTTGAGAGGGAAATAATGAAAGTACAAGTCAGGAAATAGACGAGGGGGTTGATAATGAGAGGGGATACAATGAGACTAATGGAAGAATAGCTTAAGTAGGTGCAGGTACTAAGGAAGAAGAGAGGGAGAATAAAACCACCGATGAGATTCGAGTAATGATAGATATTCACGTAGAACAAGAGAGTAGCGATAAAACAACCAATGCATATCAAGTTGAATGAGAGAGGATGACGCTTTGTAGTAGTGAAGGTGAACCAATAAGCGTTGAGTATAATACATTGGATGAACTATCGCATGAATGGAATCCTGAAGAAATCTTGAAAGTTTGGAAGAGGTAAGCTCAGTTGCAGTCGATAGAAGGCAACCATGAGGCAATTTAAGGGACAGGATTTGTGGTGGGGAATCAGCTATATGAACAGACTGAGGATGACGAAGAACTCATTTGAGCAGTTGAAGAGTTTGAGAATTGTCAACCTTCTCCAAAGAAAACAAAACTAATCTAATAAGGTAAACCTCTTAGTTAATATTCTCTTTAAGAAATTAATTTTTACTATGGTAGAATTAAGAAAATTTTTTTTCTTTTGCTTGTCGAGGAAGAAATGTACGGAATTGGAGAAAAACCATCAGTACATGATGACTGCTCTTAAGCAAGTCTCCTCAAAATATGGTACCAAAGTCGTTGCGGACCTGGACGACAACTTTCAAATATGCTTGCCACAAAAGATATCGTCAGCCATATTAAAAGATGAAAAATTTTTCATAAATATGGCTAATAAAGTAAATAAGCTTTGTTTATTTATTGAGTATCAGGGTATTAGTTGTTTTAAGTTTAATACTTCTACATCTTAAATAATAATAAAACACATAATTTTATTTCATTTCATTATTTATTTGTCAAAATAAAAAAAAATCATGTATAACTTAATTACATAAATAAATATTATAATCATAATACAATATCTTTCTTATTTACTTTGAAATTAGTGTGCATACACCTATCCATATATGTTACTTATATTATATCTTATATTCAATTAATTTCTTTGTTATTGATCCAACTATTATGCTCACTATTGAATCCTAACCATTTATCATATGCGCAGTTTTCACTCCGTTTTAGCACTTTTTCTACTAAATAAATTTCAGGATATTTAGTCTTTTTAATTTCAGTTTCATAAAAATCCCCAGATATAGGCTTGTCGTAATAATCTCTAACGTGATAAGTCACTAGTTCTTTTTTAATAAGTAGCTCCATTAGCCCATTACTTTTAGGGTAAGTGAAATCTTTCACATTTATTTCATTATCATCTAATATAATTTCAGAATCACCAAGTATGTATGTAGCTCCAATATTTCTAACTCCATATGAGTTATCGAATTCACAGCGGCTTTGATCTGAAATTTTAGTTTTAACATTGTCTTCATACATAGAGTTGAATGTCGAATTCATCATTGAGTTATCTAATAAGGCAAAATCATCATCGGTATCATAATATTTTATGGAACTTAAGCGAATATTATTATCTAACTTAAAACTCAACTTTTTTCGGGATCTAGTTGGTTTTTTAATGCTGTGATTATCCGAAATAAGATTAAAAGACTGTAAACCTTTTGATTCGACAAGCTTCTCAAGTGGTGTAATGTCAGGTTTCAATGTTTCTCCTACAACTTTTTCGAAATTCTCTCTCTCCTGTTTCAATAGTGCAGATTTTCTTTTAATAGGTTTACGAGCTTGCAACAGCTCGCTAAGAATATTCTTTTCTTTCTGAAAGCCCGACATGGTGTCGTGTGACTGTATAAAATTGAAATGATGTTACAGATTTTTTAAAATTCTTATTATTGCAAAACAGTGAAAACCTTTTCAGTATCTACCATCATCCATCGCTCTATCTTTATCAATAACAGCAAATTTATATTTATCATTTTTCTAGCACTCAGAACAGCGATTTCGAAACTCGTTAAAAGAAAGATCACTATTGACATGGTTATCATAAATATGTTTTAAATTCACATCATTTTGACCATAATTACTAACATATTAATATTTTCTCTAATAAGATGTTTTGGTTAATGAGCATATGACTGGAATAGGTAGAAGCAGTCTACACTTTTATATCTCTCTATACAGAAAAATGCTCTAACGTTATCTTGCTTCTCACAAGCTACATCATGAAAAATCATAATTGAATTGGGCAATACTTCATCTGGTGATATTACAGATTCATGTTCACTAAACGGTAAATATGAAATACCTTCAATCGGTTCTATGACTTTTTTGAGAAATTGATACTTTCGTTGATTTAACAATTCTGAAGAAACATACACATTCTCGAATCTAAGAGCATTGGGATGAGTGATTAAAGCTAATAAACTTTTTGTTTTTCCGCAATTTGATGGGCCGCAGAATACTGTTCGTATACAATCTGGTAGTAACTGTCCGAGTCGTTTCCTTCTTTTTTCCTTTCCAAAATCAAAGTTAGCGATGAACATTAACTGAATTAAATATATAAATGTTAATTTTATATTATCGATCATCAATTATAATTTGACTGTCAACGATGATTGAACATAAAACTCATAATTATTCAAAAACAGAAGGACATGGATTGGTTGATAGAGTAATCAACAATTTACCTATCGAAATGTATCTTCCTGGTTATCAATACTGTGGCTCCAGAATTAAATTAAGGAAGCTATTACAAAGGGGTGATCCAGGAATAAATCCACTAGATAAGGCATGTAAAGAACATGACATTGAGTACTCTAATCAAAACAGTAATTGTAAAGTGGCTGACATAAAGCTTGCTAATAAAACTTAGTAACGGATTAAAACTAAGGAGTCTAGTCTTGCTGAGAAAGCGTCAGCTCTAACGATTGCAAATACTATGAAAATAAAGGCAATTACTGGAATGGGACTGAAATTCAACAAATTGGTGACAGCAGCGAAAAAATCATTGAAATCAGGTAAAAATTCACGCAAAGTAATACAGTCTATTGTAGAAGGTGCTCGTCAAGCTCTTATAAATAGTGGTTTTAAGAAGAAAGTTCTCATTCAACGTGTGATACTCCTTCCGTCTAAAATTGGCGGAGGTCTTCCTTTCCTTATTCCAGTGTTCACAGGACAAGTGCGACTGGTGCTTTAGCCGAAGGTGCTGCTGTAATAGCTAAAGCAGTAATTGATGCTAAAGCTGCGCAGAAAGATTATCAAGAAAGATTATCAAGATCATAATAAGACAATGGAAGCTATTTCTTTAGGTAAAGGTCTCTATCTGAAGTCATATAAAGGTGGAGTGGGATTATTTCTCAAACCACATGTCGGACACGGTCTAGTTAAATGAAAAAACAACTTCAATTTAATTGTGCGAAATCGTCCACTAACAAATTAGGATCTTATAAAATATGCACATATATTACAAATTCCATATTTTCGAGGTGTTTTCATGAGAAATAGCCTTTCTCGTAATAGACTATGGCATAACGAATCTGCTATTGTTAATCTCGATGATTCACTAATTAAAAGTACTCATTAGGTCAGCTATCGAAGGAGAGAATCTGACGTCACGTCAGATAGCTTGATAGCTTTGGTGACCTCAAACCTCCCATATGTCTTATGAAACATTTCAATGTGAAAGTAGTAAAATACAACTATACAAGATATCAGAATTTCGATTTATTTATTTGCGATCATCTTTGTCTTCGTTTCTTAATTGAAAGTCTATAAAAAGAATTTGTCAGAAAAAAATTTGATCATTTTTGCTCAATCAGTCATGGAATATAGTTTCACTTTGACTCTTTCAGGAAAATCTTCTGTTTTAGAAGCCCAATACTTTACATCCATTGAAATACCAAAGCATAAAAATTATGTTTTAAGTTTGTTTTTAAAATTATGTTAAATTGTTTTAAAATTATGTTTTAAGTTTAAGTTTTATGTTTTAAATATTAACAATACAAATAATCAACTTCATTTAAAAAGAGAAATTATTACCATTCCGATTGATAGATTAGGAAATTGATGATATAAATCAATTTTTATCAAATACATTAAAATCTAAAGGAATTGAATTTTCCTGGAAAGCTAACAATAATACATTTAGAAGCTGAATTAAATGCAGTCCCCTAAGATCTTAAACCTCAAAAATCAATCGTTTCAGTCTTGGAATTTACTTCTCGTATTTTCATGGAAAATATAGAACACCGTTCTGATTTACCAGTGAAAATATAGAAAATCAACGCACTGAGAGTCGAATGTAACATTACTGCAGGAGCTTTCATTAACAATCAAAAGGTTCATACTATTCATGAATTCTTTCTCAGTGTTCCTCCAGGATACAAAATCATAGAAATTCGATCACAAGTTATATATCTATCACTTAGTGTTAAGTATATAGATAATATACAAGTTCGAATTGTCGATCAGGACGACAATCTAGTTAATTTTCGAGAAGAGGAAATCACTGTTAGAGTTTATATCAAATCTATGTAATTGGGATTGTTTATAATTCTAGCAATCATATAAGTATTCCATCATGGCAAGCGACAATTAGTCGATTGAAGAGTTTGAAACCGTTAACACTAAAGAACATTCAGTTAATTATTGACAGGGGTCGAATTTCCCATTTCAACAATTCTAACTATGTCTTGACCACTTTCGCAACATGAGGTCGAACATTGTCATGATGTAAAATCACTTTTTTATGTCTATCGTTGTATTGCGGCCGTTTGTCTTTCAATAGTCGGCCCAAACGCATTAATTGCGTTCGATAACGACGGCTTGTGATTGTTTCAAACGTTTTAAATTAAAAAATCGATTGAAAACAAAATTGCAGAAAAAAAATTGGTGAAAAAAATTTGTGAGATAGAAAAAATGTTATAAAAGTCAATCCAGTTTAAAAAAAAACATAATAAAAAAATAGTTAAAAAAAAAAATTAAAGAAAAATTTTTTTTAACTAAAACCGATTTCAAAAAATATGTTAAAATAAAATTAGTTTAAAAAAAGGTAAAAAAAGTACGAAATATTTGCAGACTATTACCGCTTAATGAGCTACTTATTATCTCTATGCATACTATACATGCTGTAATTTATGGGTATACTTATAAAATGTATTTAGCCATTTGTTTTAATGGACCATTCTTGTCAGCTGTAATTTCGTTATATAATTCATTTTTTGTTAAGCTATTTTCGAATATTTTTGAAAAATAATATTATACAATAATTGTTCTGATATATGAACATCTGTGTTTGTTTTTCTACGAAAAGATTTACATATAGAAATGTTTTTAGTTTACTGATAAAAATCTACCAATGTATTATTAGTTAAAATAATAGTAATAACTGGCATTAATTAATAAAATAAAACATATGTTTTATATAAAATTGATTGATTGATAGATTTTTTAAAGATACAATTTTTTATACACAGCTGGTTCCGTTAACTATTTTAGAAGATATGATATTTGGTAAAAATGTTCGGAAACCTTTTTAGATCTGCGAGTATCGCCGGACCACTTTGGGGTCTAAAAATTTGCCAAAAGGAGATTTTTATTATATTTTACATGAGTTTATAGTCCTATAGCAAATACCGTTGGGGCATTTTCGAACATATTATACGACTAAGCTCTTTTTAATCAACTGTATATATTAAAAAGTTATCAAAGCGTAAAAAGAAGTTCATTGATATAGTTAAATTGGAATATCTGGCTCTGACTCCGAAAAATCAAATTGATTCTTCACGTGAATATAATTAAATCTTTTCCTAGAAAAACAAAAAACAATTTTCATATATTAGAACAATATTTGCATAAAATATTTTTCGAAAATATTTCAAAATAGCTTAACAAAAAATAAATTATGTAACGAAATTACTGCTGATAAGAAGGAACTATTCAAATAAATGACTAAGTACATTTTATACGTATCCCCATACATAACAGCATATTTAGTTTACACAAAGATAATAAGTTGCTTATTATACGGTCACAGACTATCGATATTTCGTACTTTCTTTTTACGTTCTTTAACTAATTTTATTTCAATATATTTTTTGAAATCGGTTTTATTTAAAAAAATTTTTGTTTAATTATTTTGAATTAATTTTTTCTTATGTTTTTTTAAAACTGGATTGAATTGTATCAAATTGTTTTTTATCTCACAAATTTTTTTCACCAATGTTTTTCTGCAATTTCTTTTTCAATCGATTTTTTTTGTATTCGGTTTTATTTTTTTCTTTCAGAAAAAAATAATAAAAAAAGTTACATGATCTATACTTTCTTATTCTATTTGTTCCAAAACCTTTTCGTGTTATCAATTCATATAATATTTGTAATCAAGCGATTCAAGATATATACGTAATCTATCTATCTAGACCCCCACCGGGGGTTGCAACCTTGTCGTATAATCTATGGGCTGGTGTGGAAGCTCGTCTGGGGTTCCGGGCGGCTGACCCGGCAATGGTTGTTGGTGTTGAGATGGTCGCCCTTCGGGCGGAACATGACGGTGAAATTGGGTTGATGCGGTAAACCGCCTCTCTAGCTAAAAAAATAACCACCTCAGCGGGACCCTCCAAGGAGACCTGCTTGAACCTTTCCCCCGGCTAGTGTTGGGCCTCGGAGCTCCTGAGAACGGCCATGCGAATTCCTCAGAGGATAAGGACAATCACGCATTTCTGGGTATAAAATCCAAATCCCAAACCCAAGATGGAAGCCATCGTGCCGAGAAGATTAACTTGGACGCTGGGGTAGTAGTGGTCTCTGACGATGCCTCGGAGATACCGGGTGACCTCCCCGAGTACTTAGTCTAACCGATACATCCAGGGCTCTCTGCCGGTGGTCAACATTTCGCTAGCTTCACGTGGGATCAAAATGAATAACATGAATAAAAATGCGGGAATGAAAAACGAGACCCAAGGGGCAGTACTGCCCCCGGATCCCTCAAATACGTCAACTCGCCACGAGGTCAAGGCGGATGCAGTTCCAGGCTCTAAGCCTGGAGTAGTTTTATCTCCTGGTCCCCAGGCCAAAAGAGGCTGTGTGGTGCAGCCAGGAGGATGTTAGCCCTGGTCCCCAAACTCAGGCTTCCCTGCGCAGATCAAAGTGGGGATCGATAGAAGACAAGGGTCTGACAAGACCTCGCCCTTGGCCTCTAGAAAACCTAAAAAACCCAAAGAGAGGGACAGTAAAAGTACAAGCTCAATGTCTGGCCCTCCGCCCCCTCAGGGGGAATGTTGGTGGGTGCTGGGATCCTCTCGGAAGCCCAAAGGTCAAACTGCCTTACATGTGTCGTGGTGCACGAGGATTACCCGGAGACACCCATCACCTCAGAAGTGTTTTCAACGCCACATGACACATAGCCTAGGTTTGATGCCTCCTTCAGTAGAGAGAGAGCAATTACGATGGTGGTGAACAACCCAGAGACAAAAGAGTGGCTAGCCGAAAAATTGATCACTCTGGACTTAGCCTGAGGGGGATTTAAGCTTAAAATGGGGGTGCGGAGCTCCTTCAGGTCAGACTAAAGGCGATGACGTGGATACCTGTAGACCCTGGTATGTCATGAGCAGGATCACTTTCAAAGTGAGTCGCCATGAGAGTCAGGCGTCTGTGGGCAATACTGAGGACGAGGTCACGATGGAGTCGTAAATGGCTCCATCGGGTATCTCATTCCTCTAAATTAATTTGCACCATTGCAAAGATGCCTCTGCCATTATGCAGATGCGTTTAGTAAGAGTGCATACATGCATATCACTAATCCAACAACCTCTAGGCGCTAAGGCCTAGAACGGGTATCTTGGTAAAGAGAGTATGTATTGTACCGCTTCTCGGCCTTTGTACTGGAGACCTAGCGGTGATCTCTGTGGAGGTAGAGGAGATCGGACAAGTAGTCGATGCATCTGCCTACCTCCCACATTACAGCACTGAAACCCGATTGGGGAGGTTCGGAGACTGGTGGAACATTGTAAGATTAACAGCCTTCACTAGTCCTAGGGTGTGATGTGAACTCACACCACAGGGTGTGGGTTAGCACTAACACAGGTAAGACGGGTGCCAAACTACTACAGTATCTAACAGGAACAGAGCTAGAATACTAAATGTGGGCGACACTCCCACCTTTGGAAACAGGCTCCGGGAGCAGGTTCTTGATATAACTCTCTGCTCTAATTAGCGGATGGAGGGTGGAGGATGTGGAAACACTTTCTGACCACTCCCTGTTAACATTCTCTTTGGGGATATCCAATGAGGAAGAACCAATATGGGTGCGGGATCCTCAGCGCACATATTGGCATGGATATAAAAGATCCGTCGAGGACAAACTGAAGAACATACCTAATAACATCAGGGAAAAACAAACGCTTGAAAGCGCCGCGAATTCCTTTAGCGACGCCATCAGACACGCCTTTGAAAAGAACTGCCGCCCTAAACAAGTGTAGCCCAAAGTCGAGGTCCGTTGGTGGAATAGGAAACTAGATCATCTATAAGAGAAAACCAAGCATCTTTGTAGGACAGCCAGGCAAACAAGTGGAGTTGTCTGCTTGGAATGCATACAGTACGTCTTGGGACGAATATAGATATGTAGTAAGCACGCCCAGAAAGAAAAGACGGAAGAATTACTGTGCAAGCATCTGCGAGGGAAAAGAAGCGACCAGGTTGAGCAGGATTCTTTCAAAGAATCCTGATGCCATCCTTGGCACGTTGAAACGTCCCGATGGCAGTTATACAACATCGGATGAAGAAACGTTGAGATATCTCATCCAGGCAACTTTCTTAAATTCTGTAATGCAGAACAAAAGGAGAGTATAACAGTACACGAGGGAGTCTGGTCTGGGTATGCTAGACTCGGTGCTGACCGTGCGCTTGTCAACCAGATTATTACACTCGACAGAGTCATATGGATCATTAGGTTATTTGACCCATTTAAAGCACCGGGACCGGATGAAGCTTATCCGGCCCTTTTGTAAATTTCAAATCTTTTCAAAAGAGCTGTGTATTCAATTATATCTATATATTAAATAATATATATTTAAGATTATAAACGATTTATTATATATTTTTAAAAATTTTATATTATAATTTTCCGAATCAAATGAATTATTGCAATTCTTCTTTAATATCCATTAGTATTTCAGATAATATTTTTAACGGTATTTTTAACAAATTCTTCAAAAGATAATTTTATCATAAGTGAGGTTGTGTCCACAATCAATCTAATATTATAAACTAAGAAACAGAATAGTTTCGTTATTAGCTAATACAGTAAATGGCTCTATGCTTTACACTGTGGGGGTACCCTACATGTCCAGTCTGCTAATAGAGTTCAGCTTGGCACTTAGTTAGCCCGTGAGCAACCATACAGGTCTCCGGTTAATATATAAACCTTTTACCTGGTCCATATGACTACGTCTAGGGCTGAGGTTACCGACAATGTCTTATCCACTGATGAGTTCAGTCGGTAACCCCGAGACGAAGCACACCACGAGCGATTGCTCGATATATAGGTGTGTACATTCGGGAATATAGAAAACTCATGCTGTACACCCTAAAACACCAATCATTGTTTTAAATCTGAATTACATGAATTATTTACAATATCCATAAGTAATAATACAGAATGGATTAAAATAAATATTAATGAAAAGTATGCTGTTTGAATGTGAAGAAAACTAGGAATAATTTATGTGATTTATGAATTATATTTGTAACGTTCCTATCCCCCTCGGGATAGTTTACGCGGTATTTTCCAGAGTACTTTGAGAAGGGAGGAAGTGTATTCAGGATTGGGCAGCTTATCAGGAAAATAATTTACAAGAACACAGTATATTTTTTAGTAAAAAAATATAAAACACGTTTATTCAACAAACTTGATTGGACATGACTCTGTAACAAACAAAAAAAACGATAATAATTACTTAATTGAAAGAAATAAATATATTAACTTACACTAGATATATCTAATAATTCTAAGTTCGCGCTATTTTCCGTGACGTTTATTAATCCGGCACTATTTACCGCACAGATACCTGGTGTTGGTTTCCACGCGGGGAATTCAAACGAGACAGATAGAATTTAATCTAGGTAAAACTAAGGTTGGCTTAATTCCGCTGGCTTTTTGAGAATCAAGTGGAAAGTATTTAAACAGGATAAGAGAACGGCTGGTCTTTTGAGGAGCGCCTCGCAACTAGGATCACATTCACTTCTAGATAGGTAAAATTGTTAGCCGTCTGTCTTTTGAGGAGCACCTCGCAATAGAGATGAAGCTAATATCTTCGGAGGAATGTTTTAGGCAGGATTTATCGAGCTGTGGACAAATTTTAGCTCCGGGAGGAGTTCAAGTGAAACGACTTAGGGTCAGCCGGTTTACTGGACGAACTATTGATTTTTCCTTTTGCAGGTGCCCTTTTATAATAAAATTATCGGGTATCATCGCCGTCGTTCGTCTAACATCGCACGAGCCCCCAATTTATAATAAAGATATTAATAATAATCATATTAATAATAATAATAATAATAATAATAATAATTAATATTTATTACAATTATAATAATTATAATAGTTATATAAATGATTGCAGTCATTATATTACAAACATTGTATAACATACGTAAAATGATGTACATAGACAAATATTTATATAAGATATATTTATATCAAATATTTATATATATATATATATATATATATATATATATAATATTTATATAAGACAAAAGCATATATTTAGAGTATAAAATATTTAATTGTATTTGTAAATTAAATACAGCAGTTCATTTTATTTGGGACACCCGTTATATATGTTCAGAATCGTTTCTCGTCTTCTTAGCGATAGAGAGAGAGAGAGAGAGAGAGAGAGAGAAGATATATTGCGCTCTCTCTCTCTTATTCGGTTTTTGTCACGTCGACTACATTCTCCAGTAGTCGCCGCAACCTTTGCCTCTTCTCGGTATGTTTACCGCGTGTTAATATATTAAATTATCAGGTATGTGAATAAGTCTTTCCCGTTTTTTTTTCAAATTTTGAGCCTTTATTGTGAAAAAATGGTTACAAATGAATTATTGAAAGTATTGGCCATCGCTAGCTACAACTTTTTCCCATCTTTCTGGCAACATACGAATCCCGTTGCGAAAAAATTCGACCGGTTTGGCCTCTATGCAGTCATCCACCCATTTTTTGGCTTCCTCGTAGGAATGGAAGTGCTGGTCAGCCAGGCCATGCGTCATCGATTTGAAGAGATGGTAATCAGACGGAGCAACGTCTGGACTATACGGCGGGTGGGGTAGGACTTCCCATTTGAGCGTTTCTAAGTATGTTTTCACCGGTGGTGCAACATGTGGGCGAGCATTGTCATATTGCAAAATAACTATGTCGTGCCTGTCGGAGTATTGTGGCCGTTTTTCTCGCAGTGCGTCGATGCGTCTCGGCAGCAGATTTCTTCAAATTGAACCAATAAAGTGAAACTTCCCGCAAATGACATCGACTCGGCTCAAATTTCGACATTTTCACGATATCAAAAATTTATGATGTGAAAAAATTTTAACTAATGTGTTAGTATGGAATTGTTGACATATTAATAAGCTTTGATTATGACATATGTAACCATTGAATACTCGCACAGTATTCGTGGCGCCATCTCTTACAAAAAACGGGAAAGACTTATTCACACTCCTAATAGTTTCGTATTTGCGTTAGATTATTTGTTGGATAATTATTTTTGCTTGTAATAAGCGCGTGCGACAAGGTTAAATAATTATTCGTGTGTAAATTATTATATATTTTCGAAATAAATTTGTGCATGTGTGATTGAAGCGAAATATTTATTTGTGTATAATCGAAATAAATTTGCGCAGCCATGCTTTTTTTATATTTAATATAACAATATTCGAAAATATGTTTAAGCTCATGTCATAACTTAGAAATAATTAAAATACTTATACATGTTTTTATTGATAAGACATATCGTAGAAAATAAAACTTCACATTCTATCCTATTGTAAAATGTTGTAGAATATAAATCTTATTTATTAACAAATTTTGTATATCTTGTAGTTATAGTATAGAAAACATATAACTTTTTAATTTCTATACTTTTATATTATTTTATTTTATTTTAGCAATTACAAGAATTTAATTTTATATTTTTTGATTTATACTATTATTTATATTTTTATTATTTGAGACAATTAATGGATTTTCTCTTTTTCTTCCTAGGCGTTATTTACTACAATATTATATTAGCATTAAATGTTAAAAATAAATTTTTTAAACTAATAATAGAATATCCATTTTAACACAAAATCATAAAACTCGATTTGAAATTTCTACAATGGAAGAAAGGAAAGTTGATTTTCTGCAGAATCAAAAATTAATTAAAAATCTACAAATGTATTATTATTAGCTAAAATAATAGTAATAAACGGCAATGAATTAATAAAATAAAACTTATGTTTTATATAAAATTGTTTGATAGATAGATCTCTTAAAACTAAATTTTTATCTACAGTTGGTTCCGTTGGTACTGTTTTAGAGGCTACGATATTTAGAAACAATGTTCGGAGATCTTTTTGGATCTACGAGAATCGCCGGACCACTTTGGGGTACAAAAATCTGACATTTTTGTACATGATTTACATCATTTACATGAGTGTACAGTCTTATAGCAAATACTGTTGGGGCTGTTTATTTGCTGATTTGTTTACTGTTTTTAGAAACAGCTCTGTATTCAATTATATATATTAAATAATATAAATTTAAGGTTATAAACAATGTATCATATGTTCTTTAAAATTTTATACTATCATTTTGAGAATAAAATAAATTATTGCAGTTGCTCTATAATATACATAAGTAATTCATATAATGTATTTTTAACAATTTCTTCAATAGATCATTTTACATAAGTGAGGTTCTGTCCACAATCACTGTAATATTATAAATAAACAAACATAACTTTTTAACTTTTATACTTTTATTTTATTTTATTTTAGCATTTAATTGCAAGAATTTCATTTTCTATTTTTGATTTATATTATTATTTATATGTTTAATATTGGAAACAATTAATGGATTTTCTCTTTTTGTTCCTACGCGTTATTTACTACAATATAATATAAGCATTAAATATTAAAAGTAAATTTTTTAAACTAATTAAGGAATATTCATATTAGCACAAAATCATAAGACCCGATTTGAAATTTCTACAATGGAAGAAAGAAAAGTTGATTTTTTGCAGAATCAAAAATTCGCCTGCATTATGAAGCTGGCATCGGAGTTTGGGTCTGAATTGCTTTCTAATACTCGTGCACATATTAGATATGTTTTGGCTTAACCTCTGCAATGATATAAACGAAAACAGCAACGTCGCATTGGACAAAAGCGTATAACTATATCTATATATATTTATTGCCTACGTCAGAGGTCAGTCTTGGTTTTTTGCAGAATAAAAAATTCGTCTGCATTAGCCTCTGTGTGATTCAAACGAAAACAGCAACGTCGCATTTGACAGAGTTGTACAACTATATCTATATATATTTATTGCCTATGGCATAGCTCGTGACATAGACAAATACGCACACTAATTTATGCTGATGTAGCTGTGACGTTGCGTTGGAGCGTTAGTGTAACAGTTGTGCCTATTGGGGGCGCATGCTCCCGTTGCTTGACAATCGTCGAGCTTTTCGTAGATGGCATCGGCAATCTCTCCTTATTATCTCTGCTTCAACATAAGATACCCAATGACCCCGTTTCCGAGTCATTAACATGACTTTCAGGCGTTTTGAAATGACTTGTTGCATCACTCTCAATGATCCTACCAAATCATGTGTCATTGGATACGAGTCTTGATCAAGTAATGCCTCCAATTCTGTATCTTCGAAAACCTTATCTCTTCCACCAAAATGTTAGTTTTAGACATGAATATCATTGTTCTTTGTTGAATGTTGAAACCGCTCTCGGTACATTCTTTCACTAATAGCGGCCTCGTCATAGCTATTTGAGAGCCTTCCTCAAGTCTCAGCCGCAGATTTCTTCATATTGAAGCAGAAAATTAAAACCTCCCACAAATAACGAGAATTTGGTTCATAAGCTGACAAGTTTAATCGAGAATAACTTTATTATGCAGACACAAATCGACTAATATTTTGATGAAGTTATGTTTACATATAATTAAGCTTATTATTGCCTATAATATTATTGCCTCTCTCTTAGAAGTGAGGACGTGAGGGGAATAAGAAAGTAGGGGAACAGTAGCAGTAGAAATATACGCAGCAGAAATATACGTTTTCCCTATACTCTATACCATTGTTATTGTTAAGTTTCCTCTCTACTGTTTCTCCGGAGCAAGAGAGAAAGGACGTCTCTAGTCCTATTTAAGCGCGGTCTAATATATGTCAATGCATAGATAATAAGGAGAGATCGCCCATGCCCAGGTTAGAGACTTCAGTTAAATTTTGACCCCCAGCACCACAACGGTAAACGTAGGTACTTCATTCGTGCAATATCCCAGATGTTGGTTTTCGAGCTCGTGAGGTTGAGGGGGAGACAACTGTTCAGCGGAGGGGGCCAAACAATAGATGCAATAAAACGGATTAACTGGTATCGAAATTGTTTAAAAGTGTATAAATTTTCTTATGTGTGTTTATATGTGTGTGTATGTATGTATGTATTTATATATATACGTATTTTCTTAAAATCTTAAGTTCGCTGCGTGGCGATGATTGTCGTGCGGAATCATACTACAAAAAGTGGAAGGGAGATATTTAATTCAATAGTTATTAGGATACAACAAATATTTCTTTAAATTTTTATATATTAGGTTGTCAAATATCTCCCTTCTGCTTTTTAGCTCTTCTTTCAGTGCTTTATAAAGCGTTACAGTGATCGGATTTACTTCAAATATGCGCCGTTTTGTTCGATAATGTGTTTCCATCTAGACGGAAACGTCATAATAACCCCTCTCGTAGAAACTCCTCTCCTTATTTGTGAAGAACTCGGACAGCCACTTTTCACAAGCCTCTCTTGAGTCCAACTTTACACCACCAAGATCGGTCGACATGTACAGGAACAGGTGGTAATTACTTGGCGCTATGTCCGGGCTATATGGTAAATGCGATAAAACCTCACATCCGAACTCTCGTAGCTTCTGACGAGTCATTAACGAAGTGGTCTGGCGTCGTCCTGGTGGAACACTACACCCTTCCTGTTGGCTAATTGTGGACGCTTCCGGTCGATAGCCTACTTCAAGCGGTCCAGTTCTTCACAATAGATAGTACAATTAAGCGTCTGACCATATAGGAGCAGCTCATATTGGATGATTCCCTTTCTATCCCACCAAACACACAACAAAACCTTCCTGGCCAGTCACCATCCGCTTCCAAAATGGGTCTAGTTCGTTCCGTTTGAGCATGACATCGCAGGCGTTGATTTGGTCCAGAAAGTTTTTTTATATCAAATCATGCAGCACCCAAACATCAACCTTTTTTTGTATCCTGCCTTCTTTGAATGGCTTAGAATGGTTTGGTGACTAATTTTCATCTCCTGGACGATGTCACGAGATGCCAAATGCCGGTCTAACTCGATAAATTCCATGATTTGATCGGTATTCGTCGGCACAGGTCTTCCGCCGGCTGGCTCATCCATGGTATCGTTTTCACCGGCTCTGAATCGTCGAAACCATTCCTCTGTGGTTTGAACTGATAGCGTGCCATCCCCCAAAACACCATTAATCTCACGGAACATTTCTCTAGCAGATTTGTCTTTGACGAAGGAAAACTTTAAAATAGCGCGAATTTCGGCGTTATTGAACTCCATGTTTACACGTCTATAACTTTTGAACGCAATATCCAAACTAATCATGCAAAGCGTCGATTTGTAAGTTATGTCAAGACCTTTCAAATGATGTATAGTATTGCCAGATACGAACTCTGTAGCGCTTTGTACATAGCCGCGAAATTCATAATACAAAAAGGCGGAAGGGAAATATTTGACAACCTAATATTTAAAACAAAAAGATACGTATTTAAAACGCATGAATATTTTGTAATTTGGAATCAACCATATTGTTACTGACGGATCTGATAAATACGTTTTAGAAATAAATTTTAATTATTAAATTGATTTGGTAAGAAAAGAAACGATGAATTAGACCGAGATGGTGCGATAAAAAAATAATTTTTATGTTCCATTCAATGCCAAGTTCAAGCAGGTCCTGCTGAATTTACCAATGTAACCGAATGTACAACCTCAACATGAGCAGCAGCGTTCAATTGTCAACACGGCACAGCCGCTGGACAGTAATGAGGACTTCGAAAATTCTCCGGTGGTCAACGCATACGAACAGGTTAACATGTGTGCGTGAAGAAATAGTACCACCTTATTGAATAGGCCTCGTATTCTGTATGATTCCGCTGTTGAATCGGCAGTTGACAAGCAATTGAACGTACTTTAAATACTGTACGCGATGCGTCTTTCGGTAACGGAAATTCGCCATTGCTTAATCGACTGACAACGGCAAAAGAGTTATCCCATTTTCAGGATATCCATTAGAATGGCTCCATTTTAAAGAAGTGTATTATCTTTCGTCCTCGCTCGGAGATTATAGCAAACGTGAAAACATAGCTCGTTTATTCAAATGTTTGAAAGGTCAAGCGCGAGAATATGTAAGCATGCTGCTTGCTAGCAGTCACAATGCGATTGCAATTATGCGTATACTGGAATTACATTTTAGCAACAAGAAAATTATTACAATAAAAATAATTTCTAATTGGAAAGCATTACCAGATGTTGAATCTAAAAATATTAATTTCTCCAGTTTGCTACTAAATTGCTAAATTTAGTTTGCAATGGGAATTGCAGCAGCTACAACCTGAAAATGAAAATAATAATAAATAAAAGATAAAAATAAAATTAGCGAGAAAAGCTATAGGGATGCTGTGAACAAATAGAAAGTATTCGCATAAAAGGAAGGGAAAATAGGAGAAAATGAAGCAAAACATGCATGCAAGCGAATGAAGACATATACAAATAGCAAAAAAAAAATACTAATGACAGTATTCGCAGAGAAGAAAAGGAAGATGGAAGGAGAAAATTACAGTAAAACATGGATACATGCAATAGAAAGGGAATATACATGTAGAAATGACATCAAGAAAGTATATGCAGAGAATTAAGGGAAGATAGGAGGAGAGAAAAGAAAGTAAAAGATGCACCCAGAGAAAAGAAAGTAGAATATGCATCCAGAGACAATACAGAAAATACACATATAGAGAGAGATGGAAAATAATGATGTACATACCAAGGAAGGAAGTCAGATAGAGAGAAAGAAAAGCAAAGAGATACAGATGAACACGGATAGTTAGACGCATGCAGAAGAAGAGAGAGAGAGAGAGAGAGAGAGAGAGAACATAACCTCGAAACGGGGAAATGATATAATGAAATTGTAAAGTAGACGCGAGTGGAAGGACTAAATTCAAGAGATAAAATAAAAGAAACTAAAGAAACAAGCATACGTGGCAAAGGTCCAAACGCCATGTAGACACTGCAAGCGGGAAGTGGAAGATTTGAAGACACGTGGCCGCACCAGGTTAAGTGTAACATACTGGACGCCGCATGGGCCGCTGCTCGAACGAACGCAAAGAAGCCGCACACAGAAAAGGAAGCAACAACGACAATCGAGCTCAACGATGTCAGCTCAACAAACAGGAAGGGCACGTGGAGACGCTGAAAAACACAACGAGTTTAGTGAGAGTCGGAGAGACACAGCGTGCGACATCCGCACTGCAGACGACCGCACTGGAAGTAGCAGTCAGCGTGAAGACGGAAGTCGCCGTGGAGAAGAAGCGGCCAACAGCGCCACCGCTCTTAGCGGCGCCGCACCGAACTACCGACGAGGAGATATATATAGATATATCTCCCGGGTAAATTTGAAATTGGCGCGCGACACAAGTCAGAAAACCAGACATTGCAGACCGATAATGTCGGTCGAAACGGTATGAAGATTACGGAAGAGCCCGAGATTGGCGCAGATCGGAGAAGACGCACGATAATTGGTGCAAATTGGGGAAGAAGTCTGTTAATTGGAGGATGGCGAAAAGAAGAGCTGCGATTGGAGAATCGGAGGTGAAGATCAAGAAAAACTTCAGAAGATTTTTGAAGCGAGTGGAGCAAACACTTTCCACGGCCATTGCCACTAAGATTTTGAAATTTTTTTGGAGTTAAGTCGGAGACGGAAGGGAAGTTACGCGAAGGTGGAAGTACGGGTGTGTCGTGAAGAATAGTGAGGTGAAGATACGGACAAAGACTGAATAGTGCGGAGTGCATTGAATTTTTCGAACTGAGTGAGTTATCCAGCTATCCCGCCATCTCTCTCTCCTGCGGGTGTCATCGCGGAAGATCGAAAAGGTAGCAGCAGCGGGCGCACGAGGGGACGCCCTCGTGAATTCCTTTGCGGTATCGGGTGAGTGGGCCTGCGCGCCCGTAATTTATCAAATTCTACATCTGTAAAATTTGCGAGCGGGGAAAGCAGGACGCGGGGAAATTTAGGTAGCGGCGGCCACCAAAGGGGAAGGTAGAAAATTTTCGGTGCACGCGAGTGCGATTTGGCGGGAAGGATAGTGGCTAGTATATATCCACTCTGTACCGTGGTTAAATTTGTTACCGTATATTAAATTATTATCTTGTTACTATATGACGTTTTTCTTTTCTACAATTCCTCGCATACCTACATATATATAAACATATACATATATATATTTATATCTATATACATCCATTTGCTACGTCGACGAACAATACACACACCAGCCCGAGTTCCCGCCCTGGAAGTATTCAGGAGAAAAGGCGGTAAGTGAAGTACGTGGCGAGCGAAAGTCCGCGCAACGTCACAAGTTATAGTATTGAAAAATTTTAATTTAGATGAATATTCACATAGTCTCGACATAGTTCACACAATTGAAAATAAATTTCCATCTGCTTTAAAATATATGTATAATAAAAACGCGGCTGATAATACGACAAGTAGTTCAGATTTAGAAAAATTAAGTGACTCTACTTATTCTGAAGCCGAATTATTAGCGAACGCGGGTCTATTTTATGTGTTATTAGTAATTTGTATTTTCAATTTTATGGGGGTTATTATAAACTAGGAGAGTCTGACTGTCATTCTATTAGTATAATATTTTATTGTATAAAGGCTGTAAGACCGATAAAAATATTTATGAATCCATATTAATATATATATATATATATATATATATATATATATATATATATATATATTTAATAAGGTATTATTTTCAATTTTCAATTAAATGAAAATTTATATAATCATTATTTTTAATTAATACGATAGCTTGTGTTGATGAATTACTTTGTCATACTAAAACTGTAATGATCAGATAAAAGAATCATGTATTTGAGTATATGGTCAATAACTGTATTACGGGCATCACGGTCCACGTTCGCGCAAATCGTATCATTGCGCTGGCAGCTGGTGTATTCTATCAATTCGTTCAACACTGTTTTCAAAATCGTGTAAAAAGTAGTGGCAACATCGCATTGTATACGATTTGATAGACAGCCTGCGAGTGTTTACGATTTTCTAATCGAATGAACCACAAATCCGGACAGAGTCGACCCAACCTCTCGACAAATGTCGTACAGCTGATCCGATAATATATATATATATATATATATATATATATATATATATATAACGCAGGTATCAACATAACGATTACGTGATGAATGGAGATGGGTCTTGATACAATTCTTGGTCATGTATTCTGATGGATTATTCTTTTCTCTCCTAAAATGTTTATTATCTCCATATTTAACTTTTTATGAATTAAAAATAATAGCTCATTAAAATTTTATTTCAATAATAATTGTAATTTAATGATTAATTAAATAAACATGTAAACAATAATTCAATAGAAATTATTAATTATTAATGGCAAATTAATATATATAATTTATATCAGTATATATTTCATTAAAAAAGTAGAGACAAACGGTTATATACAGACGAGACATGACGGGCACCCAAAATTCAAATAAGTTCAGTTATGTTAAATTTCAATGTGCACGTGATAGACAAAAACCTATAATTTAAGGTGCTATTTTTGAAAAAAAAATTATTAAATAAATTCATCAAAAATGTAAAGCCTCCCAAAAGACAATTTGCTTTATCTCCCCTTTCCCAGAGTGGGACACGAGGGTATGAAGTATTTATATTTATATAATAAGATTCTTATATGTAAAGAAAATACAAATAAGGTAATAGTATAAACATATTAATTTATTACGTAATTAATAATTAAACAAATCGTATAATACGTATGGCCTTCTTTATTTTTAATTTTAAAGGGTCATTTAAAGGATAAATAATTATAAAAATAATGATAAATTAGAGTTTTGAAGGGGGCGGTTTGATTGTTCGTAAGTGATAATATTAATATTATAGATATAATCTGATGTTAATGCAACAAAGATAATTATTATTTTAGTTGCAAGGTGTCCAATATGCAAAATAGTGAAAAATTAGAGTGGAAAGAATATATAATTTTTACTTTAAATGAAAAATATAAAATCACCATCTTCTGGGAAAGTAAGCAGAACAGTATGATTGTATATTTAATAGGATTGGTTTTTACATAGAGAGCAAGTACAGCTTCTAAATATAATGGCATATTATATTCTACATTATAATTATTTAAAAACAATATATATATATATATTTACAAAAAATATTTCTATATTATATATCGTGATATTTTTGGCGGAAGTATATGTATAATTTTTGTATTTTTACATATTGACTTTATTTAATCTGACATATTTATTCCAAAAAATTACAGTGTATGAAATACTAGAGAAAACTTTAGCCGTACAAGAATATATTTTAATATAAAATTTTTATAATTACCTATTGAATAGATAGTAATGAAACTATTGAAAAGATACTTATTGAAAAAGATAGTAATTTCTAATATATAAGTGCTATTGTCAAATAGTGTTACTTCATTAAAAATTATTTTAATATTTGAATCTGTAACAGTTTTCTTACAAAAAGTTTCTATAAAAGCTGTTTATTATATAAATTGTATAAATTATACAAAGTGCCAATCACTGTATAATGATGTGTAATATAAGAATAAATTTAAAAATTGCTTTATATAGATAACTATATATTTAAATATTTATAATATCATATATAAATTTAGGAGTTGTACTTATTCCTTACACAAAATTCAGTACTATAAATACACAATCATACTCTTCTACATTCCAAAATAATGATGGTTTTATGATATTTTACATTTGAATTAAAAATTATATATTCTTTTCATGTTACTTTTTCTTATCCGTTTTATCTAATAGGAGTACATATCGAAGTAATAACTCAAATGCATCAATTACACGTTGTGAACACTCAAAACTCTCATTTCCTCCTAAAATTGAGTTTCAATTGTACCTAAAAGACTATCCTGCAAAAAAATAAACATGTTTGAAATTTTGGGAATTAAAGAGCTTTAGTTGTCATAAGAAACGATTTATTTAATAAAAAATTTTTAGGATGTATATAAATATTAAATCTGGGTAGGCAATAATAACATTTTTGCCTACATAAATATTATATATATTTTAGGTTAGGAAAAGAACAATTACTTTTCTATTATATTTTTATATATATTTATTGGCTCAAGCTCGTACATCTCGCACCTCCCTGTAATCTCACATTTCCGTATTACATTACTATGTTTGCAATGTGTTTGCATGCATGTATGTAAGAATGTGTGTATTTATGTGCATATATATATATTTTCTGCACCAGGCTTCATAATTCTTTATTTGATTTGTACGGCATTGAATATTTTCTTCAGCGCCACCTATTCAAAAAATCAGAAATTAAAGTTCTAACTTTTTTATCTACATAATTGATAACTTGAATTATAACCGTAATAAAATCTTATATTTCCATTTACTCCCTCAATTCTATGAATAGAAAGACGAAACAAAGTTCATTCGATTCATTATTCAATTCTACATCCGGGGCTATCCAAGTTTGATCTATACTGTACGTATAAAATGTATAATACTTGTTGTTATTTTATGTTACTGCAAAGCGGCGATGTCTATAGTGCAGACGACAGTTAGGTAAACATTTTCTTATTTTTTTAAACTAACTTTGAAACATATTATGAAAGCAGTAAGGGATACCCCAATTGTAGAATTTTTCAAAGATTCGTATAAAATTTGTTTCAACATTGTAAAACGTAAAATGAAGACGCAAAACGAAATCTACGATTTACACATTTTCATTTCCGTTTTAATATTTCATCGTGGCGCTGGGATCGCGGTATGGAGCACTCTTAACACCGAATCATTTTATTATTGACGTTTTCTCGAGAGAATTCGAATTAGGTAAATATAACGCACAAAATATATATCCACGAAAACAATGGAAAATTGCGCAATATTTCTTATACCGAAAAAAAATGGACAGAAACTGAGGATCCGTTGAAAATAAGCAACATGGTACTCATAGTGGATTTACAAGTCCCGCGAAATCTAGGGAGAAAGAGAAAAATAATTCAGGTCTATAAGGACTCAGATGATTAAGCCAGAATCGCGGGTGACCGTACGTCCACCTGAGATGTTAAATGTCCCGCTCGTAAATTGATAAAGTTAGTAGGAGTAAGAGCGGTGTAAAATCAACTTAATTTTGCACAAGGGGAGAACTGTTACCGATTCTTCCCATTTGTACAATATAATATTTATCACAATCTTTACAATTTATTTTGTATATCACTCCTGTTTTCAAATATTTATCATCCTTATCTTTACAATTATTAAATATCTTTCTAATATTATTATTGTTTCTAAAGTAAACCTGAGTATTATGCTTTTTGAATGTATTTCTAATTCTTTCGAATAATCCTTGTTCCGTAGAGTTAAGAGTATGATTGACGCGAGATCATGTACGTTGTAATCGATCTCATTGCGATGATTCACTAACGGCGATTAGATTAAAATTTTTTTTTATATAGTTCAGTTTGAGTGCAACCGAGGTGGTCGAAAGGCTCGCGATAGCTACTTATTTCTGCAGACGTACGAATCAATATAATATTAATCTGTATTCATATAGTGAGGTATATTTTGCTAATGACGTGTCATACGTGGTGTGAATCCTCGGGTGCCGTTAAAGTTCCGGTATTTGTGTATTGTTGGGCGATTTCGGTCGAGAGTGGTTTGCACAACGAGAGACGCGTCTCGCGAAAGCCTCAACCTTCTGTATAAGGTTTACGGCTTCTGTACAAACCTGATTTACTTGGCTTTTTCATATAACAGCGACCTTCTGTATAAGATATCTAGGACGATTTCGGTGAAAAGTGTTGAATGCGTTTATTCATGTGTGTATATAATTTGTAATCCCCCCTCTTCTGGAGATTTTTATGTTTCATGTTTGACAAGTTCGTCTCTTAGCTCAAATAGACGCCTTTTTTATTTAACCTAATAACCTATTGAGAAAACAGCTGAAGATCGCGCAACAATCAGCGGGCGAATCGAACAAGGACAGCTCGCCATTTTACAATCCTTTTACATATATTAATACTATGATTTTATTATTATTCTCCCTCTTTTCCATATTACGTTCTCTAGTTCTATTATAAATCTGATCCACTCACTCTCTCTCTCTCTCTCTCTCTCTCTCTCTCTCTCTCTCTCTCTCTCTCTCTCTCTCTCTCTCTCTCTCTCTCTCTCTCTCTCTCTCTCTCTGCAATCATTTTATCTATAAAGTCTATTGGATAATCATTGTTAATGAATATCTCTTTCACTAACTTTAAATTATCTTTTCTAAAATCTTTGTGTGATAATTTGATTGCTCTGTCGATGACTCCCTGTACAATACATATTGTGTTTCCGAATAGATTATGTGAGTTAAAATTTTACAACCTACCTGACTGATTAGTGGAGGTTATTAATAATTTTAAAAAAGAAAATATATTTAAAAATTATATAAATAGTAACATCATACATGAATACAAAACAGCCAAGAATTTCTTAAAAGAGAATACAAATATTATATACCAAATTGCAGATAAAGGAAATGTAACAGTAGCATCTGACAAGAAAGAATATATTAATATAATTACAATGATGTTAGAGGATAACACAACTTACAACAAAATTAAGAATCCTCATATTAATAGGCTACAAAATAAATTGAAAAAATTAGTAAAAGAATGGAAAAATAAATCTTATAGTAATGAAATTAAGTTTAAACACTAAAAATGCGAATATAGTACAATAGCCAAATGTTATAGTGTTCCCAAAATTCACATAGAGCAATTGACCAATAGAATAATAATATCATCAATTAATTTTCCAAGATATCATATTGCAAGATTTTTATAAAATATATTAGTTAAAAGCGTTGGGAAAACCAACTCTTATGTTATAGATAGTTGGAGTTTTTATAAAGCAGTTAAAGATATTAATATTCCGAATAATTATAAGATGATTTCATTGTATATAGTATCATTGTTTACAAATATACCATTAAATTTATTTAAAGAAATTATAGAAGAAAAATGGTCAGAAATTAACAAGAGATGAATTTATAAAGTCTATAAATGTAGTTTTCAATAACGCAATTTTTTCTTTTCAAAATAATTTTTATGAACAAAGATATGGCTGTCCAGTGAGATCACCTTTATCACCGGTGATTGCTATTTATAGAATTAAATATACAAAGGAATTAGAATTAGACAATAAAGTAAGATTTTTGGACGTCAATGTTATTAGGCTTAGTAATAACAGAGTAAAATTAAATTGGTACAGGCAACCTACATGATCAAGTAGGTTGTTAAATTTTAACTCACACCATCTATTCGAAAACAAGATAGGTACTGTAAAGGGACTCATTGATAGAGCAATCAAATTATCACACAGAGATTTTAGAAAAGATAATTTAAAATTAGTTAAAGAGATATTCATTAACAATGATTATGCAATAGACTTTGTGGATAAAAGAATTGCAGAGAGAGTGGATCAAATTTATAACAGCACTAGAGAACTTAATATGGAAAAGAGGGATAATAATAATAAAATCGTGGTATTACCACGTGTAAGAGGATTATCCGAAAAAATTAGAAGTGCATTTAAAAGACATAAGATTCAAGTTTACTTTAGAAACAATAATAATATTAGAAACTATTTAATAATTGTAAAGATAAGGATGATAAATGTTTGAAAATAGGAGTAGTATATAAAATAAATTGTAAGGATTGTGACAAATATTATATTGGACAAACGGGAAGATACTTAAAACAAAGAATATATTAACATCGATATAACTTACAAAGCATGAATGGTACATCCGAGCTAAAAGAACATAGTTTAAACTTGTTACATTCTTTCGACTTTGAAAATGTAAATATTTTGGAACATGGTATTAAGAATAAATATAAAAGAGAAAATCTTGACAATATTCATATTTTGAAAAATCCCAATAATGTAAATTTAATGTTAGAGTCGATTAAATTGGACAACACTTATCATTCCTTATTAATATAGAATTTTTATTTCGCATTTAAGTTAAAGAAAAATAGGGGGTCCTATAAATGTTATACTAATAAATTTAGAGCGGAGATGGGGTATATAAAGTAACATGCTGGGTTTTTCAATTTAGTTTAGTTCCTGAGAATGAACCGTAGCAGTTTGAAATGTCGGACACCAAAGGTGAATTTAAATTTAATGTCGTGGGAGCAGTCAGATTGTCCTTTACTAACATAGAATATTGTTTTTATTAATTTTATTTTATTTGAATTATTCTTTATTTTTATTTTTAATTTTTAATATAATTTACTGTAGTAATAAGTTTTATTTCAGATTCTACGGGGGTGATCATAAACAAGGACAGTCTGACTGTAATTATTTTAGCTAATATATGATATTAGAAAGACTGTAAGACCTATAAAAGTATTTGTTAATCTAATTTTATTGTATATTTTGTTTGAATTATACGAAATTTAAAAAAATTACGTTAAAAAAATATTTATTAAAGTAAATAAATATTTTTCAAACGAAGAATCGAATTTTTTAAAATAAATTTATAGTTTTCATACATCAAAAATTTTTTTACTGCTGTTACGGACTCACAAGAGCTTTTATTTTAAAAAAGTAAAATTTTTAGTGCGTAATTTCATATCTACTTTAATATTTAATTTGTACCTTGAGAGATATTTTCAATATACTAATTGATAATTTTATATCTATTTTTTAAATGGTTTAGTTCATAAGTTTAAATATATTCTTAAATGTTTTAGTTCGTAATTATATATATATATATATATTGAGAAACGTTTATAGTATTTGATTTAAAATTATTATGAATTTAATATATGTATTTATACTTTGTAGGCTTACCACCTCGGGCTCTCCGACCGTCAGGCTGCGTGAGAGCTCGGGCTCCGTTCGACGAGTGAGGCTTATCGCTCGAAATTTGACCCCATTGAGAGGGGAGTAGAGTTTACAAAAGCGCAGTATGAGTGCTCGGAGATACATTCATTTTCTGATCTCTGCTTAGCAAGGTTATTGTATTAATCATATTTTGTTTTATTAAATTCAATTTTTAATTTAAATATATTTTGTATTGTTAATTTCTTATTGTCATAAGCAAACCTCCCAGCGTATTATTAAATTACAACTGCATTTGAATAAATATTTTAGTATTTTAAATATATAAATTACTTTGAATAAATGGTTTACTAATGGTATATAAATAAACCATTAGAATAATTAAAAACATATGTATTTAAATATATAAGATTTTAAATTAAAGAAAATCTCCAGAGAAACTAAATGTAACATAATCGATCAATTTATTTATTAATTGAAAATTATAAAATTAAATAAGATATTTGCATTAGTTATGAATGCTATTATGTTTAATAATGTCCTAAACAATTCTGCGTTTTTCACTAATGTGCGCGTTTTCGTAAATAAAATTAATTGAACGCTTTCCTTGTCTGAAGGTCATAATTAAATAACTTCTACCTTTCAAATATTTAGAACTAAAAAAATGTATATTTGTTGGTCTTGGTAGTCTCATTGCAATAACTATATATTTATATATTTTGAATGCATAACGTTGTTTTGACTTTTTACTTCTTACTTAAAATAGTTAATATATTATATTTAATATGTAATGTTTCTCTATTTAACAAAAACATTTATATTACCACAAAATCGCTCTGATAAACTTAACTTAGCATTGAAATATTCATGATGATTATTGTTTTAATTTATCTCTGTTTAAAAATTAAATAGAATTAGAAAAATTTGCTAATTGTAGCCTATAACATTTTATCCAAAAATATATGATCGCTTTTCATTTTTTTGGAGCATGCTATAGGCATAATATTATTTGACCTATAATTATTTTGGAGAGAGAGAAAAGCGCATTATATATATATATATATATATATATATATATACATATATATATATACTAAAAATAAACCGATTGCCTTTAAATTTTGAACACGTATTCTATACAGATAGGATTATATAATATGATATTTTTTATTGCAAATTTAACAAAACAAAATAATGCAACATATGTAGTTACATGTATTTCGGTAGACTGCCTGCTAGGCCTCGTACAACATGCATGCATCTGGACAGGTAATAAACAGTAAGAGCTGGTTAGAGTAAGAGACGAAACGGTGTAGAGGAAACTCACGGGTGCATGGTATGGCAACACCCACCAACATCGAGTAATCCATGTTCATCCCCTTGGATTTTGCTTTTCTCTCTCCTTCCCTCTATCTCTCTTTCTCTCTCTCTCTCTCTCTCTCTCTCTCTCTCTCTCCTTCTCCCTCTTTTCCTATTTCCTATGTATCAAATATGATTATATAGGATACTGATATGATACTCCAAGAATCTAAAAAGCAATCAAATAATTTTTGGAAAATTGTACAATCTATAATTAGCAGCTTTTTCGAAATCTATTGAATTCGTAAACATAGATCAATTGTTAACAATGGCCATGAATATTGTCTCTATTTTAAGTTAATTTTTTTAAAGCGTACCTATATTTTGTTGCAAATATAAGTAAATATTTGTAAAACAAAATATATTTAATATATATATTTATATGTAATATATTTGCATTGTACGAAACGCAATGGAAGTGAATGTTCAACGCAAATAGTCTGCCATTTAAACTTTAGACATCCCGATCAGAATGTTAAATAGGGTTATTATTAGGACTTAATCCTAATAAATAGAGATGGTTTAACTGGTTAATAAGTCAGTTACATTTACTATCTCGAGGGAAGCCGAGACAATTGCTAATCCTTGAACCATGGTTGGTGTACGCTTCAGCACTAAAAATCTTAATTTTAAAAATTACTTACACAACTAAAACATACTTTCAACTTACTTTATACAAATGTATAAAATAAGGTAAGTATGTTGTATTAGAAATTCTAATCATTTAAAAGTATTTGTAACGTAACAAATATTTTTTGTTCTTCAAATAACCCTAACTGTTTATTTCAAACAGACGATTCTTTCAAAATTACATAATATTCGTTCATTATGTTTTTGTTTCAAATAAATAGAACTTAAATGAATATTTGTTGGACTGAAATAAATACACTTTTACGAAATAGCCAGTTTTTCTTAAAGTTGCCGCAGGTTGAAAAACGTTGAGCTGCTTGTTAGCTCCTGCTAGATATTTATATATGTGGCAATAGAATTTCTTTGTCGTCGCTGACAGTATAAGCTGTTCATTTTTTATTGCACCCCGCTACCCCCCTTGATTGCACGATCGCAGGAGCTCGAAAAACAACATCTGGAATATCGTACAAAGCGGTCAGTACTTCGTTTTCACCACCAGAGACCCTCGATTTCAGTCGAAAATTTTTACTGCAGTCTCGCTCATAAGCGTCGGCGATCTCCCCATATTATCTCTGTCTCTGATGTATGCTCCATACTCATATCGGCCATATTTGTTAATTCTGCTCTTCGCCGCTAGTAGCGCATATTATATTTATGTTGCGAATAGCCATATCACATCACATCCCATTGTAATCAAAATAAATTTATGTAAATAATTCAAAATACCTATTCAATTGAAAGGTAATTATTAAATATGAAATCATTGTTGATTATTTTATTTACTTATATTCAAGATTATAAAAAAAAAATCATATAAGAAATAAGAAAATATTTCTATAAAGATAATTATTATATAATTTAATTTTTCTATAAAATAAGCAAGTAAATTTTTTTGAAATGTTGAGTTGTTTTCAATTTTTAGTTTAAGAATTGGAGTCTTTCATCTATTAAAATAATGATTCAAAAAAGTCGAAGAAAAAAGTTATATGAAAATCATGATTTACCAGATAATTACACAGATGATTCATTTTTAGAAGAATTAAGAAAAAATATAAAGCCAAATTCTGCAACTGTAAACGAAGCAATTAGACTTGGTGCTAGTATTTCTATACAGCTCAGCATGGTTATAATGTTTGTTATAGTATTTATTTGGCTTAACAATGAATGGACTACACCAAATAAAATTTTCATCATAAGTACAATTTTAACAATAGTTGGTTATATCAAATATATTACAAAATCCTTGAAAATATTTAAAAGAATCTTCAAAGATTTAAGAACAGTATTAATATTTCTTGCTTTTGGATACATTTTATCACCAGTATTAAAAACATTAACAGAAACTATAAGTACTGATACAATTTATGCAATGACAATTTTCATGTTTTTAATACACTTAGTTTTTAGTAAATATGGTACATCAAATGTATCTCTTTCAGAGTCTTTATCAATAACATCTTCTATTTTTGGATCATTAATGTTAACTTCCAGATTATCTACATCATTAGATGCTTTTTCATTACTTACAGTAGCTGTTCAATGTTTTGTCTTATTACCATTTTTATTGTCAGAATTGCACAATAAAATTTTATTATCTCTAAGTCTATTATTTAGTACCCTTTATTTAATGTGGGAAATATCAACAACTTTATCATATGTTTTTATATTAATTTCAATATTTGTACATTTTATATGCCCTCTTTGGTATATTAAGTGTCAAATGTATAAAGAAAATATATATGGTCCATGGGATGAAGCAGTAGTTTATTCTTAAATAAATCGTTTTCGAAATTAAGAATAAGTATTCAAAATATTAAATAGTTAAAATATAGATCACAAAAAGGTTAAGAATATAAACTTAAATCAAGATTCATATTGTAAACAAATTTATTATTGTTAAATAATACTTCATATATATATATATATATATATATAAAAAAATTAGAGAATATGTTATGAAATTGCACATTTTTGTAATGAAAAATATACAAGATAAATATTTAATTCATTTTTGTACAAAATATTTATTTAAATGAAAATAACAGTACATGATTTTAATTTATTTATACAATGTATTTACATAGTTTATTTATCGATAATAAACTGTAAAAGTCGCTTAATTCTTCTTATAAGTACTTCAATGAAACCTTGATCTGCTGATCTATATTCATTATGCGTTTCTAACAGCTTTGTAATAAAACTATCAGTAAAAATAGATGCCAGTCCTTTTTTTAATTCTGGAAGCAATTCACTTAACTTTCTCCATTCTAAAGTACTATCATCTATGTTGACAGAAGATACTGAAAAAATTTTCACTTTAATAGTAAAAAACATTTTTATCTTTAATTTTTAAAAGAATCAATATTTATATAAACTCACATTGAGACCTAGATTGAACCATTGTTTGCATTGCATAAAAATCCAAATGACTCCAAAGTATGTACAAACTGTGTTCAATAATTAATGAAGTATATTTCATGTTTTGACGTTTTTCTTTTTCTTGTTTATTTAAGCGTTGCTCAATAATAATTCTTTGTTTACCAATATCTAACAATTCTTCTTCTTCTGTGATATACTGAAAATTAAGATATTTTTATTAAAGGATATATTTTTATGTTAATAAAAATAGCTCATAATTATAGTTTTAAATTGATTTAAAGACTACTACAATAAATCAAATCTTTTTTTTTCTATAATAGTCATTTAAAGAATATATGAAAAAATTATTACTTTTTTAAGATCAGTAGAGCTCATTTCTTTTATTGATATAGATCTTTTTTGTAATAATTCGTATTGTAATAAATTAGTAGCAGAAATTAAATGTTCAACAACAATTCCTAAATACATTCCACTAGATGCATCCCTCATTCTAATATCTCGATTGTCTAATTTTTGAGATAAATATGGTTCAAATAATACATTCCTTAACTTTTGATTCATTTGACTATGTTGCATTTGATTTCTGGCATATAACATTATATTAGCAGCAATTTGTACATATGAAAAATTTTGTTTATCCGATTCTCCACTAGCAATTGGCTGGAATTTAGGTAAAAGCGCTAACATCAACCGTTGCAATCTATACAAATGGGCTCGCAATTCTCTCATTCCACCACCATCACCAAAAGTGTATTCATCCATATCAGATTTTTGTATTTCTTCATCAACTAATTTATACATATCTAAAAAGAAATAAGATTAATTTGATGTCTAGTTTTTTAAATTAAAATATTTGAATTCATACCAATGTTGGCTGATCGAGCGATGACACCAGTTAAACAAGCAATTTCATTCATAAACATTAAATTTAAATTTGGTACAACACTTCTTAATATCATTTCTATTGTATCTCGATGACTTTGCAAAAATCCACATATTTGTATTGCACAGGATTGATTTTCTGTACCAAGGGTAGTCAAGAGTGCATCGCATAAATAAAGCATTGGTAAAAAGATTTGTTGATATCTCTGGCCAACAGAAGGTAGAAATGAATGATCTATTCCATTAAAACTGTCATGAACATCTGGGTGCTGATTAACAACAGACATACTTGAAAGACAAAATAAAATTTTGTTTTCCAAAAGACTTTCAGCACCTAGTCGTGTTGAAGCCATTTGAGTGAACATTGCCATTTTTGCTTCATATAAATATAGTGGTCTTAAAGTTTGGGGATCAGCCTGTAGCATACAACGAAGTAAATTATCAGATTCGAGTAAACCATCTATCATATGTTTTAAATAGCCACGACTTGACAAATAAATGACCCAAGCATTATCATAATCAAGTTCAAGAATTTTATTTAAACAAGAAAGTCCAAGCATTTTGCAAACATCGTGTCCACCTGAACAACTGTGGCATATAATATCCATTAATTTGTCACCAAAGCTGTTTATTACTTGAAGTGTAGCATACCGATGTGATCGTTCTTGCATTGGCAATGCTCTGTATAATGAATTATCCAATTGACTGACAAAGGTTGTATCTATACTACTTATATCTTGTCCTGATTTATCTGAACCAACAACACACAAAAAGTAAAGTAAGGCTCCATAAAGATGGGTACGAACTTTTTGAGAAGAAGCCTCTGAATTGAGAATCCATTGAAGAATGTGGTTTAAAATTATTTTCATCATAGTTGTATTAGTTGGTGAAGAAGGTAAAAGTTCGTCATCAGATTGTAATGCAAAACTAATTCGTAAGTTTACCAAAAGTATTAAAACTGTTCCAGAAACTAATGTTTTAATTTCATTGAGTGCTTCACATGAAGTCATTTTCTGTAGCAAATCATGAGAAAGATTTAACAGAAAATTTTGTTTCTGTGCTGCAGGAAGTTGCTGGTTTGTTGCTATAGAAAAAAGTATCTCAGTTGTTTGACACCAACCTTCTACAAATTTAACAGTTGCATAAGAGAGCGTTTTAATCTGATTTCTTTTTAAAGCATATGCTAAAATTGATTGCAATTCTTGTTGCATTAATTTCCGTTGAGTTGCAGTAGCACTTCCTTGAGTTATGGATAGTTCCTCTGTAATCACAGAATGCAATTTTTTTATATCAATTAATTGCGGTCCACTAGAAAGAGCTACTGGAACACTACAGCGTCCAAACACCATTTCAACTTGAGAAGGATCAAAAAATTCCCAGGATTTTGGAGATTCTAACTGTAATTGAAAATCTATGTAATGCAACAAATCCATAAGTAATTTTTGTGATGGTACAACTTGATCTCTGTCCTGCCCTAAATTACCTTAAACAAATAAAATAATTTATTAAAAAAAGATGAAAAATAATTCCAAAGTAACATACAAAACTTGATTTTCATAATATTAGATAATTTATTATTTAGATTTTTTTTATTATACTTACCAACTAGTCTTTGAACAAGAGAATTTTGTAAACTACCACCACCAACTCTCAATTCTATAGCAGCAATTTTGAGTAGCCAAGACATGCAAGTTAAATCAGTGGCTTTGTGTCTTCCTTGAAATGGTAAATTGGATAAATGTCTTTGAACAAAATCTTGATTAGTAGCAGTTCGAAGAAATCTTAAGACTGGGATAGATGTTTTACTGTTTGATACTAAGATGTGAAGGAACCAATAACAAGCTTCGGTTATTTTATCTCTACCTCTTTCCAGTGAAAGTTCCAGAATTCCTAAAATAGAATGTAAACATGTTCTAGGATAACCAAGTATTCCTGGTTGTTGTATCACTGTTTTCTTAATGTCTTTAGTAATCTCAAATCCTAGTAAATAATGAGATAAATTTGGTGATGGACGTGTAATGCTGTGCATCATCAGTAATAGAATCCTATCTTTACAATGTCTTAATTGTTTACTTTTTTCGCCCTCTTCTTCGTTTTCTTGTCCAAGATCTTCTATATCTAAGCATTCAACAAAACCATGTCTAATATTCGTAGTCAGTGCAGGTGTAGAAGTGAATGTTGAAAGCAATTCTGAATCAGCACCGGGTTCATTAGAAACACATTGAATAATGCCAACAGCAACATAAGCATGCCGCCGTAACCAGTTGTTATATAAAATATATTTTGCAACATTAATCATATGATCAGGTTTTCCTGTACGATGATTTACACCTAATAGTAGACGAGATAATCCTGTTAAAATTCTGTTGGAAGATGACACTGAAGCTAATTGTAACATGTATTGATGTTGAGTTTTTAACCCATGTTCCAAAATTTCTAAAGAGTTTAACGTACTTTCTTCAAGATATTTTTTACCAGGAAATAAATCGTATGTATCCAGATATTTACATCCCTCATCAAGAATATAAAGAATTATTCTAAGTAATTCACTATTTGAATGTAGTTGTGTCATTAAATGATAGCCTGGTGAAGCATTAATCACAGTAGATTCACCACCTTGAAGTTCTACTTTACAACCAACAAAATCTTCTACAGCTGGTTCATACTGTTTAAGAAGTTTGAGAAGTATTTTTAAACATGCATTAGCAACTTCCCATTTCTCTCCTGAATTTTTGTAAGAACGGGTATTAAAACGCAGGAAAACAGTGTTAATAATGAAGTGTAAGTATGGATCAAAGCCTGGATTTCTCTGGCCAACTCCAAGTAAACGTGGAATAGAAAAATTCGTTAAAACATCTAATAATTCTATCATGGCTCTTGTTAATGGATATTCTTCATTACGGGATTCAATTTCTTCTAATTCAGTTTGTACACCTCTAGGTTGATAACTACTAGTTGTAGGAATTGTAGTAATAATTTGAGCAGCTTCTAAATTTTGCCAAATAGTAGATGAACTTTCTGGAGAATTAGCAAGAGTTGCTAAAGTTCTAACTAAAACTCCTTTTAAAGGAATTGGCATAGCACAACTTACTAAACCAATTAGAGACTGCAAAACTTTCCAACCAGGATGATCACATAAAGCTGCTCTAGACATTTCATCGTATTTGGCTACTATTTGAACTATTTGTAATACTGCTTCTAAACCTTTAACTTCATTTGGAGTTATGCCTTTTGGATGACCTCTTTGTCGATAAACAGTATCTTGTATTGGAGGTAGTTCTTGACGTAAATTATAATAATAACGATTCAAAGAATTAAAAAAATGATCCCAAGAAATTGTGGTTGAATTTGTTGATCCTAAAATTATGATTAAATTATATTAAATTTATTGATAATGAATGAAAAATTAAAAAATTACGTTGTAGTATATTATTCATTTTACCATTGGGTTTAAGAAAATTAAAAGCTTGTCTTGCTGCTTGTGTTGATGAAGAAAGTGACGCAATCATATTTAAATATGGAACAAATAAACCAGCTGGAAGAATTTCACCAGCTAATCGTACAAATTTAAATAAAGCAACTTGTCTTGATGGTAAACGATTAGCATGAATAGAGTTAGAGACATGAGAGGACTCTGTATGTTGACACCAGTAATCCATTGATAATTTTAAATTCAAAGGATCATGTTTATAAAGTTCAGCTATCATGAGCATTAAGTACTTAAAATGATTATCTAAATTTACTGGTGGTTCAATACCTTCTTGTTGATAAGCTTGAATTAAACGCATTGATTCCTCAGCTCTACTTCTTAATTCCTTCACTTTCAGTGGCATCAATAAGATAAAATCTGATAATAATGAATGAAAATAACGTACATAAAATTCTTCAGAATGTAAATGCTTGCTTTTAAAAAGAACCTCAGCTACAAAATGAAAAGCCTTATTTGATAAAGCAGCTTCAACAAGAATTTCATCTTCTTTTGTTATATTTTGAGTTGGACAAAGATTTGGTGCTGATTTAATTGTTGTTACTGCTATTGCAAGAACAAATTGAACAAAACCTCTTAATCCCATATTTTCCCATACAATGTTAGGAATTGTTAATTTTTGGACAACTTCTTCAAAAACACCTCTTTCTGCTATTAAAGGCATGGATTGAACAATGTCTATAGAAAACAAAATATAATTAAAATAATGAAGTAATTTTTATCAATTATTAAATAAATTATAATCAGTTATTCAATTATTAATTATATAGATCAAATACAACATTTTAATGAAATTAATACCTTCACCATCTTCTCTATTATGTAAAGGACTCAAATTAATTGAATTCAAAAATGCCATAATAAGTGCCAAGGTAACTTTATCTGGATAGCCATCACCAGCTTCCGATTCTGGGTGTCTCTTTTGTAATAATGTTAAAAGTCTAAACATTACTGTACTTGGTAAAGTAGATTGAGCTGACCACATATATATAATATCAGCTAAATCTTGCCTAGTATCATTATATAATTTCATCACCATGTAATGATGTTTAGCTCCTCCAAGTGCTCGATTTTGTTGTAAAAGATCTTGCTCCTAACAATTACAATGAAAATATTATAATATAAATTATATTTTTTAGAAATTATTCTGCATAAAAAGTTATAAATTACAATATTTATGTTAAATTGTTCATGAAAATTACATAAAATTCTTATTAAAATAATAGAGCAGGTATTACTAATTAAACAGTTAAACAGAATCAGCAAAGCTTTTAAAATATTCTATTATGCACTGGATTTCATAAATGAAAAAAAGGATTTAAATAAAATCACCAGTTAATTAGTGATTTTATAGTAATGTACTATAAAACCTTTCAAAGTAACTATAAACCTGCAATAAGAAACTGTTTGCCTTTCAAATTTGCAAAATTTTAATAATGAGAGTAGTTATTAATTCAAATGATAAATGTGACAGTTCATTTATTATTCATTCAATTCTACTCTTCGATTCCTGTCAACAGAATTTTCAGAGGCACTTCACAAAATAATATCTATTGGATTTTTCGATGACCGAATTAAGTTTGTTCTATATGTACCTGTTTTGATTAACTTATATTTTGTACATATTAAATTATACAGAAAGCAAAAAAGTCATCAATTTTTAAAATCTATAAAAATGCTCTAGACATACTTGAGTATGCCTTAAGATTGTACATTTCATTCTTCACTTATATTTATCAATTTAAATAAGGGTTTCTTTCTCTTATTTTATTTTTAAAATGATCCCTATTCATAAGAGAACAATAAAATTAGTTTATACAAACACATCTGGAAATACTAGGAAATATATTCATTAAATGGGTTACGTATATTTAACACGGAAAGTATATTTTCATAAGGATAGTTAGTGTAAAACTACTTTAATTAAAACTTACAAATTGTGTTTCCTTAACACAGCAACATTAACTTACTAGGTAATCTTCTTTATTTCTGATAGTACACAAAAGCCAAAAAATGGTAAGAAATTAAAAATTATATTATTTTTCTATATTAAGTATGCATTATTTTCACAATGACATTTTAAATTTCAAGCAATACAAATTGTTTACTTACATACCTAATTTATTTCAATTTTACAATTATTGTTCAAGCTTAATTAATAATGAATATAAAATTTTCTTTTACAGAAAATTTTTAAATAATTTTGTATAATTTAAAAAAAAATAAAACATTTTTTTGATTTAACAACCCCATTTTACATTGAAATATTTAGATGCTTGAATCTACATTAGTCATTTTCGTCAACAGTTGTTGCTTTAGTTCAAATTTTATTCAAGTTTCTTTTTTTCTTTTCAATCAAAATTACTCTTCTGACTGCTATTTATTAATAAGTTTTAATATCTCAAAATATAGGACGAATTATATTTCTTTCTTATTCTTTCATATTATTCAACAACTATTATGTAGATTTTTAATTATATTTAGACCATTATATTAGTAATTAATTTTTAGTATTTTTGTGATATATGTTAAGTAGTTACAATCATTCTTTAATTTAAAGGTAAATAGAAAATTTATTCCATAATATTGTCTTAATTCAAATTTTAATTGGTTTATATATTTTTGAATATATAAATCTTTCTACACAGATAAAAATTATGATTTTTTTTCTATTATTAACAGGTTCCTTAAACTTTGGAATAAATTACTTGAATATCTACTTGTTCTACTATAAGTATATTTCAAAATATGATGAAAAATTATGTCCAAATTTATATTTTACTTGATGAATATTTGTATGATTCTGATTGATATATTTTAAATAAGATAAATGTTATTATAATGTTATTTATCAAATATCTATATCCTTATTTTATACAGAGATTTTTAGATACATTTACAAATGAATGAATAAATAAATAAGCAAATAAATAAATAAATAATTTAACAATATTCCACTGGGAATCCTATACAACATTATTAAATTGAGTTATTTTGAACGTAATAATATATGCATGAGCAATCATGTGTTCAAAAAATAAAAGTATCATTTTATTTACTATTTTAAGCACTCAATTTTATTTACCGAGTCAAGATTATTCAATCAACCAAATTTGATTTTCAATCATCGAATTTTCTAATCACTCTACAAAATAGTAGCTGTTGGATTTTTTATTGGCTGTAATAAAGTTAATTATGTGTATATAATGTAAAATAACTATCTAGTTTATTGAAATAATAAATGAATAAATAAAAATTAAAAATAGTAAATTCCTATTACTTGTTGTAGCAGCTGTTTAATTTTAATATATAATATTAATCCATTATTATTTTTATTAAATCATTTTTATTAATTGATTATTTTTTTATTCATTTAATATATAATTTAAATAACTTTTTTAAATTTCATTTATGTCACTATAGAATTAAACGTATTAAAAATTAAAAAACTAAATCATTTGTGCAATCTAATTTAATATATACCTTTGTTGGATCCATTTCTTCAAGTAAATACACTATTTGATCTAATAACCCATCTTCTTTCATTTTATTAGTATAATCTGTAATTTGTTTAGTTAATGTCAATGGTATATCTAACATCCAACTATGTCCAATTCTAGCTTGTACTAAAGTTTTTAATGTGGATGTAAGAGCTTTCCTTCCATCATAATATAATAAAATAGCTGTTAAACCTCTTGTTAAACCTGGGTGATATGGCATTTGTAACTGGGCAGTGTACAATAAATCAAGTGCCATGAACTCATTCAAATTATACATATCACTTATAATTAAAGTTTCATCAATTAATTCCTTGGTAAGTAGCTGATGACCTAAGCCAGGTGACGTAATACCCTCTGAATCACCTTTCAAAATTTCTTCACGGCTTTTACAATTCTTTGGCTACAAAATAAAAAATTGTACTTGAAATATTTTAGACTTTATGATTATAATATATGTATAGTTGTAAATTAAAACCTACTGGATTTTTTAATAACGTTAAAAAATTTTGTCGATGATTACGAAGCGTTTCTGTAAATTCATGATATTGAGGATCTAATGAACTTGCTAATGATGAAACATACCGTTCCACAAGATTTTGCAACTCCTTATATGGAGTCCACATGTCTTCTGTATTATTTTTTTCTACAATAAACAAATAAACAATAATTTATAAAACTGATAAACTCATTTCAGTTATTAAATTTATATCTAATTTTTATATTTTTGATTTAATTACAGCAGAATAAAAAATAAATTCAAATTAGGTTATAATAATAATGTACATTGCTTTACAAACAGTTGAAAGACTAAATATACTACTCACCACCGGTCATTTTTATGAACCGTTATTAAATTGTATATATAAAAAAAAACTTAACATATACGTCTTTAATTGGAAAAAATTGTTAGATTCAATAATGTTCCTCATATGCGATTTCATACATTAGTCGCAGGTATTGAAACGCAATCGGAACCACCGGTCGCCGAGCGGACAAACATCGGCATTCGAAATTGTGAGTTAATTTCTATAGACTAGCAGATCAGCTTATATCTTATACCAGAGATAATAAGGAG
Source organism: Sycobia sp. Sy_11 (assembly GCA_018907035.1). Lineage (NCBI taxonomy): Eukaryota > Metazoa > Arthropoda > Insecta > Hymenoptera > Epichrysomallidae > Sycobia > Sycobia sp. Sy_11. The sequence continues at coordinate 131,986 of JACCIC010000178.1, read as the reverse complement.
AGATCGCCATAGCCTATATAACAAGGCAGGACGACTTTTTACCTGCCGTGAACGGGTGCCCCGCCACGGCCAGTCGCTAAAGCCGGCGCACTCTTGAAAGTGCATGATCTGAAATAGTTACCAAACCATGAGTCGAAATTGAAAGAAATATATACTATCTACAGAGATAATAAGGGGAGATCGCCGACGCTTATGGGCCAGACTGCAGTAAAAATTTTCGACTGAAAACGAGGGCCTCTGACGGCCAAAGTGAGGTACTGGCCGTTTCGTGCGATATTCCAGATGTTTTTCGAGCTCGTGCGATGGTGCGATCGAGGGGTGAGACGACTGTCTTCAGTGCGTGCAGAGGAAAAGCTTGTCGAGACAATAGGCTGGCAGCGGGGGGTGCAATAAAAGATGAGTAGCTTATACTGACCAAAAAGAAATTTTATTGCTACATTTATAAATATATATATATATGTATATATATATATATATATATATATATATATATATATATATATATATATAGTCTCGCAGCAGCTAGCAAGCAGCTTGAAGTTTTGAAACCTACGACAACTTTAAGGAAAACTGGCAAACATCAAAGCTGAGAAAATCTCTTATAGCAAAGAACTACCAAATTTTTCAAGTAGTCGATTAACGCGATTTTTATTAAAATTTTTATATTTACGTTTTTTAGGATTCTGATTATATATATGGTAGTAAAAATTGTTGATAATTTCAATTTTATAATAAATCACATTAATACCCAGTGAAAATATTGTTTTTCTAATTTATCTTGTAAAATACAAAAAATTCCATTAAATGATGTAACTAAAATTTCAAAATCTCATCAAAATACATATTTTTTAATCTATATATTTTTTCTTTAAACGTTTTTTATTAACAACAATGCACTTCACCGTAATATTCTCATTGACTATTCTATTACCTCCGTTAGTTTGAATATATTTTTTTGGGAACTCTTGGTACAGAAAAATGTATAGAATAAGAAATATATTTTTTAGTGGAATTTATAAACTGTACAATAAGACTACAACTTTATATAAACATAATATTACTTATCTAATAACATAATTTGCGTTGCGCTACACATTGATAACAATTCCAAATGCAAATGAGTCAATTTCATAAAAGTATATTTATTGCAATCCAACAAACATTCATTCGATTTCTATTGAAACAAAAATATACAGCTTTAATAGGAACGAATATTCTGCAATTTCGAAACAGCCGTGTATTTGAAATGAATAGTTGAGTTTATTTAAAGAGCAAAAAATATTTGTAACGTTACAAATATTTTTAAATGATTAGAATTTCTAATACACCATACTGGCTCTATTGTATACTTTTGTATAAAATAAATTTAAAGTATGTTTTAGTTGTGTAAGTAATTTTTAAAATTAAGATTTTTAGTGCTGAAGAGTACATGTAACTGCCTTATTAAACAGTTAAACACTCTCTATTTATTAGGATTAAGTCCTAATAATAAGCCTAATTAACAATCTGGTCGATATGCCTAAAGCTTGAACGGCAGATTGCGTGTGTTGAACATTCACTACCATTGCGTTTCGTATAATACAAATATATTACATATAATATATATATATATATATATATATATATATATTACAATAAAAATGATGAAAGAATATGTAATAAGAGTTAGTATTTATTGCAATATAATATATAGTCTACGTTTACATCGTTGAAGATTACGAAAACGACGGTCTAATAAGTTAAAATACTACAGTTGAATGTTATATTTTGTTTAAATTCTCAGTTCTCATATATCAAAAAAATATTTACTGTATTTAACTAAACATTCAGTATTTTAAATGTATAAATTACTTATTTTGAATAAATGGTTAATTAATGGTATACGAATCAACCCTTTATTTAAATCTATAAAATTTTTTTTCAGTATAGACTTATTTCTATGACATACGTTTTACTTGGAACTAAAAAAATGTATACTTGATTTAATTTTATAATGTTTCTCTATTGAACTAAAATAATTAAGTTGCAACAAAATATATGTACGCTTTAAAAAAATTAACTTAAAATTGAGACAATATTCATAGCCATTGTCAGCAATTGATTTATGTTTACGAATGCATTAGATCTCGAAAAAGCTGCTAATTATAGATTGTAAACTTTTCCAAAAATTATTTGATTGCTTTTTATATTTGTGGAGTATCATATCAGAATCCTATATAATCATATGTGATACATAACTACCTTGTATGGAGAAGACAGAGAGAAAGAGAGAGAGAGAGAGAGAGAAAAAGAATGGGAATGTATGAGCGAGAGGGGGGGGGAGAAAAGAAAATCCAAGGGGATTAACATGGATTACTCGATGTTGGTGGGTGTTGGCATATCATGTACCTGCATGTACCCGCGAGTGTCCTCTATACTGTTTCGTTTCTTTCTCTCACCTGCTCTCACTGTTTATTGCCTGTCCATCTGCACGCACGTTGTACGAGGCCTAGCAGGCAGTTTACCGATATACATGCAAAAAATGTTGCCATCATTTTGTTATTTTTTTTTTTTTTTTTTTTTTGTTAAATTTGCAGTAAAAAATATCCTATCATTTAATCCTGACCGTATAGAATACGTATTCAAAATTGGAAGGCGATCGAAATATTAACTTAACTTCAGGAAAAACATGATTTTCTTAAACCAAGAGAATAGATTTTCTTAAGAACAAAAATTCAGTCAAGTAAATATTTATTTAATTATAATGTTCTAATTACTTAAATTTAGCTCATCATAATCTAAAAATAAGCATTATCATTTTCTAGAAAACGTTTCTTTCAAACAAGCTGATCAAAATTAAAATGGAAAATCTGAATTTCTTAAATTTAGTAATCATATACCTGAACACAATACTTTTGATTCTCTAAAAAAGGCTTTACAGAATCAAACTAATATTTTCTAGAAATTAGTATTTAATTGTTTTTATACAGTACATATAGAACAGAGTTACAGAATACATATATAAATATATATGTTCTTAATCTAAGAAAACAAAATTTTGAATCAGAAGGTTATTATATTAAAACAAAAAAGTAATGCATTGAATTCAGAAAATCTAATAGCTAGAATTACAAATAATCTAAATACTTAAATTATAGATTGATCAAATCTGTGGTCAAAGATTTTTTTGATACTATCAAAAGAACAATATTATCGAATTAATTAAATAAAAATGTTCTAAGTTTAAGAAATAGATTTTTCGAAATAATTCATTAAAATTATATACTGCTAAAATTCTAATATAAAGTAAATATTACTTGATTCAAGAAATTTATGCGATTTTCTGTACTAAGTAAATATTTTCTTTAACCAAGTAATCGCATAAACTTTAACCAAGTAAGTAGGTACTAAAATAAAGCTTATATTTTCTCAACAGCAGAACATAAATATTGAAAATTAAATGAATATTTTCTTATCTAAAGAAAATATTATCTGGAACCAATGATTTCAAATTTAAAATGAGGAAAATAAATTCTTGGATTAATTAAATATCTCCTAGATTTTTGTCAAGATTTTCTAGAAAATGGGTGAAAATATTTTCTTGAACCAATAACTGAAAATTTTGGAATCAAAAAATTTAGATATTTGATTCAAGCCGACAAAATTAAGTGAATATAAACTTGGATTGAGAATTTCAACACTTCACTCAAGAAATTTAATTTAAAATGAAGAACTCGATTCTTATCTTTAAAACAATAATTACTTGAAATACGTTTTTATTTTCAAAAACATGAAAATTCAAGTATGTTAAATGGTTAAAAGTAGTTCATTGATTCAAAGCATTATTTTCTTGACTTTAAGGTGTTAGCTAACAGCTTAATAAGGTGTTAGCTTACGAATCCAAAGGTCTGTGGATAGAATCCCGGTTAGGTCGAAGTTCTTTTAAACGAAAGAAATTAATTATGAGAATTCAAGAAATTATTCGCCTAGTTTAAACTTTTGATTTTTAAAGTCAAGAAAATAATGCTTTGAATGAAGAAACTAAGTTCTTCTTTTAAACATTCAGCATACTTGAATTTTCATGTTTCTAAAAAATAAAAACGTATTTCAAGTGATTATTGTTTTAAAGATAGGAATCGAATTCTTCATTTTAAATTCAATTTCTCGAGTGAAGTATTGAAATTCTTAATCCAAGTATATATTCACTTAATTTTGTCGGCTTCAATCAAATGACTAAATTTTTTTATTCAAAATGTTCAGCTATTGGTTCAAGAAAATAGTTTCTTTAGATAAGAAAATATTTATTTAATTTCCAATTTCAGCCACACATTTTCTAGAAAATCTTGACAAAAATCTAGGAGATATTTAATTAATCGAAGAATTTATTTTCCTGATATTAAATTTGAATCTATTGGTTTGAGGATATATTTCCTCAAAATAAAAAAATATTCATTTAATTCCCAATATTTGTGTTCTGCTGTTGAGAAAAAATAAGCTTGATATTAGAAATAATTTTTTTCAGTATATACATACAAGAAATATATTCAATTTTTTAAAAAACCATTTACTCAAAAGAATGAACTAGTTTTCTCAAATGGTGGATTAGATATATTTGATTATTCCCTGCCAGTTGTAAAATCTAATAAATATTTATTTAATTTTATTAAATGAAACGCAAAGATTTAAATATTAAAAGTAATAAATAAATAGTAAAAACTACAAAATATATATATATAAATCAAAAAAATATTTTCTATCAGGTATGTGAATAAGTCTTTCCCGTTTTTTTTTCAAATTTTGAGCCTTTATTGTGAAAAAATGGTTACAAATGAATTATTGAAAGTATTGGCCATCGCTAGCTACAACTTTTTCCCATCTTTCTGGCAACATACGAATCCCGTTGCGAAAAAATTCGACCGGTTTGGCCTCTATCCAGTCATCCACCCATTTTTTGGCTTCCTCGTAGGAATGGAAGTGCTGGTCAGCCAGGCCATGCGTCATCGATCTGAAGAGATGGTAATCAGACGGAGCAACGTCTGGACTATACGGCGGGTGGGGTAGGACTTCCCATTTGAGCGTTTCTAAGTATGTTTTCACCGGTGGTGCAACATGTGGGCGAGCATTGTCATATTGCAAAATAACTTTGTCGTGCCTGTCGGAGTATTGTGGCCGTTTTTCTCGCAGTGCGTGGCTCAAACGCATCAATTGTCGTCGATAGACCTCGCCTGTGATCCTTTCATTCGGTTTCAGAAGCTCATAGTAAACCACACCTAGCTGGTCCCACCATATACAGAGCATGAGCTTGGCGCCATGAATATTTGGCTTGGCCGTCGATGATGATGCATGGCCGGGTACTCCCCATGATTTTCTTCGCTTCGGATTATCGTAACGTATCCACTTTTCATCGCCAGTCACGATACGATGCAGAAAACCCTTTCTTTTATGTCGCTGAAACAGCTGTTCGCAAGTGAAAAAACGCCGTTCGACGTCTCTCAGCTTCAGTTCGTACGGCACCCAATTTCCTTGCTTTTGGATCATTCCCATGGCTTTCAAACGCTTGGAAATGGTTGTTCGGTCAACTCCCAATGCTTCAGCAAGTTCTTCTTGCGTTTGACAAGAATCTTCATCAAGCAAAGTCGCCAATTCTCGATCTTCAAAGATTTGCGGCCGCCCGGAACGCTCCTTGTCTTCCACGTCGAAATCACCGCTTTTGAAGCGTCGAAACCATCCGCGAACACTTGAATCATCGACACAACCTTCTCCATAAGCCTCCTGAAGCAATCGATGCGTCTCGGCAGCAGATTTCTTCAAATTGAACCAATAAAGTGAAACTTCCCGCAAATGACGTCGACTCGGCTCAAATTTCGACATTTTCACGATATCAAAAATTTATGATGCGAAAAAATTTTAACTAATGTGTTAGTATGGAATTGTTGACATATGAATAAGCTTTGATTATGACATATGTAACCATTGAATACTCGCACAGTATTGGTGGCGCCATCTCTTACAAAAAACGGGAAAGACTTATTCACACTCCTAATATTTTTGAAAAAATTATTTACTTATAACATATAAATAGTTTTATTAAAAGATTCATTCCTTTAAATTTAATATTTAAATCTTTGTGCTTCGTTTAATAAAATCGAAAAAATGTTTATTAATTTTTAACTACTCGTTGGGTCTAATCAAATAAATATATTGCACCTTTTGATAAAGCTATTTAGTTGTTCATATTGAATAGCTTTCCCAAAAATTGATTATATTTGTTAAATTTGAGTATATATATAATTTTTTAAATATTTATTTATTTAACTTTATTTTTTACGTATATGTAGTTCCGTTTAGTAAAATTCAAGAGTTATTTATTACTTTTCAATAATTTATTTAGTTTAATGTAATAAATATATGTTCGCTATTGAAATAAACTTAATTGTTTGTTTCAAGTATACGGTTTACTCTAAATTACAAAATATTCATTCGTGTTAAATATGTATGTTTCTGTTTTAAACATAAATTTAAATAAATATTTGTTGTATTCTAATAACTATTGAATTAATTTTAATGAATGCATGATATAATGTAAATAGCAATGAAATAAAATTTATTATATAAACATTTAATGAATGTTATTATATAAATAATTTACAGAAAGTATAATTTTTTATATCAAATTAGTCTTATTATTAAGTTCAACGCAATCTTATTATCAAGTTTTAAACTCAAAATTTTAAGAAAATACATATATATATATATATATATATATATATATATATGTGTGTGTGTGTGTGTGTGTGTGTGTGTGTGTGTGTATGTTCTTAAAAATTTGGCAGCGGAGTGTAGTAACTGAGATTCACTGGTGTCGACGAAGAAATTCTTTAAGTGCGTATACCCAGTTATACCTTTTCGTAGCTTCGATCATCGCCACGCAGAGAAATTAAAATTTGAAGAAAATATGTGTGTATATAAATGCATCATACATACTTACACACACAGACAAGAAAATCTGTACGCACTTCAAGAATTTCGACACCAGTTAATCCCTTTTATTGCATCTATTGTTTCGGCGTCCCCGCTACTGAACGCCGTCTCTCCCTTGATCGCACCAGCTCGAAAACCAACATCTGGAATATCGCACAAATGGAGTACCGACGTTCACCGCCGTAGCGCTGAGTGTCAAAATTTTACTGCAATGTCTAACATGGGCATCGGCGATCTCCCCTTATTATCTCTGGCACGAGCTCTGACGTAGGCAATAAATATGTATAGATATAGTTATACCAGAGATGAACCGAGATTGCCAGAGAGATAGGCGACGTTGGTACCGTGACAGCGCCAGATTTTGCGGCAGAATCACGAACAAGGTCCGTCTGCCATCTCGACTATCGATAAATGTAGCGCACTGCTGAAAAATGTCCGAATAGCTATACGGACATATTCATATATAATATAATTAAGGCATTACAGCAAAGAAGGAGAAACAGCGGGCGCGTGTACAGGCTGCTATTAAGGGGAGGGGCAACGTGGCATGCCGACACGATGCCCAAGAGGGGAAGTAGGGAAAGTGAAGGACCGAGCGAAAAAGAAAACAACTGCGCGTCTATACATCTCTATATAAATTTTAATATAAATGCGTGACTAATTATTTTCTTTATTTCGGCGAGTTCGGACGGACTTCAACCGCGACCAAAGTCCATTCTCTCTCTCTCTCTCTCTCTCGCCTTCTCTTATATATATGATTGGTATATGTCAAATATGATTATACCTATAGCATGCTTTAAAAATATGAAAAGCAATCAAATAATTTTTGAAAAAAGTTTAGTTAGCTATAATTAGCATATATTCTATAATTAGCATATATTTTTAGAGCTATTCAATTTATACAAATAAATTGCTGATAATAGTGATTATTATTATGTCAATGTTATGTTAATTTTATCAAAGCGATTTTGTTGCAATATAATTGTTTTTGTTAAACAGAAAAAATTTACGAATTAAATATAATACATGATATATTTTAAGTATGAAAGAAGACAAAACAAACTAATCCGTTCAAAATATATAAATATACAATTCTAGCAATTAGACCTTCAAATATACATTTTTTTAGTTCTAAATATTGGCAAGATAGAAGATATTTAATTATACACTTCAGACAAAAAACGCCTTCAATTAATTCTGTTTCTGTTAAGGCGTTCTTATGTTCTTAAACATAATAAGCATTATTCCAGATATCTAATTTCTTTTTATAATCTTCAATTAATAAAGAAATTGATCGATTGTTACATTTACTTTATCTACAGATTTTCTTTAATGTAAAATTTAATTCATTTAAATACATATTTTTAAATTAAACAAATAGTTTGTACATATACCATTTAGATAAAGTAAATATTTTTTGATGTATTAAAAATAAAATTTTGTTTTAAGATATTCGGTTCTTAATTCGAAGAATATTTATTTGCTTTAAATAAATATTTAAAAAAAATATTTTTAATTTTGTATAATTGAAACAAAATATAAAATTGAACTGTAGTATCTTAACTTATTAGACCGTCATTTTCGTAATGTACAACTATGTAAACGTATGATATATGTTATATTGCAATAAAGAATAATTATATGTACATTTTTTTCTTATGCATTATATAATATATATAAATATATACACAATATTATATTAGTATTGTAGGCAGCGCAACGCAACTTAATTTGAAACGCAAAATCTCAGCCGTTCAAACTTTACATATATAATTATAAAGGTTAAGAATCTCATTATAAAGGTAGCAACTGGTACAGGCATGCGTTAATATGCGAATTGCAATGAAAATCCTGGATACACCTAGCGAAAAAATTTTGGAAACATTTTTATTTTGCACTAACCAAATATGAAAATTAATGATATCCTTATGAAATGCAATTTAATGCTTTTAAGAAAATGAAATTGATTTAGCCACTTAAATAAATTCTTTTTAGACAATTTATAATATTTTTTAAAATTAAAAATATCGCTTCAACTAAATCAGTTAATACATTTAAATATATATTTTTCTTAACGAAAAACGGTTGATTATATTAAACAAATTCTTCGTTCTTTAAATTCGAAGAAATGTATTTATTTAAAATTATCAAATTTTGTTTTAGTGTACTTCAATTTACAAAAAGTATTTCAAACAAAAGTTGTAGATCTTATCAACTTATATTTTTTGTACTATGCGCTGAATTTCTACAAACAACATTTCTCAAGAAAAATGTTTCGAATGTATCTATATTTCGTATAAACGTAGAATTATTCCGGGGATCTCGAAACGGAAATGTTGAACTTTTCTCCAAAAATATATAGTTTGTATCAAATAATTATATAGAACAAAAAAATATGTATTTTAATGAGCTCTATGATTTTGGTTTTAAATGTTAAATTTTTTCATTTTGTAAGATAAATTCAGAAAACCATGATTTTTATAGAGTTTTCATCGATTTGGGAATATATATTTAATTTCGATCTAAGGTTCTTATGATGTTAAGAATCCGCGCTCCAAAAAATATAAGTATGTAAATTTTCAAAAAAATAGTGACAGGACTTATTCAATACAGTCACACCGCTGCCGATGCTTCAGACGGACCAAGCAAGATTAAATTTTTGATTATTTTTCGAGAAATATTCTCAGAGGATGAAATTATCTATAGGAATATAGATTTATAAATAGAGAATTGTTTTCATAGATATTATTTAACTGTTTAATAAATTTATTACATTACTATTTTGAGTAAAGCCGAGACGGCAAATGCTTATATATATATATATATATATATATATATATATATATATTAACAGTTATAACATTATAATACATTTCGATGGTTTTACGATGAATTTAAAAAAAATATTTTTTAATAGTGCATGCTTGCAGTATGATCGCTGCGATGTAAATTTCGCGAAAATTTTTGATAATTCAGCCTTGCTCCAAGGCTGTTGCGATCATCAGCAGTCTAAATGCGTACTTGCAGCAAGCTTGATCCAATAAAAATTGCTATGTGAGTCTATAACAGAGAACGTGGATAAACTTCCGAAAGACGAACATAATTGATTTGTCGATTTTTTTTTAATTCTCAAGTTAAAAACTATAAACACGTCTCTATATCGAGTCTGTTGGACACATCTCGGAAAATACTAAAATCAACAAAAATGTATTTTAAAAAATCATGGTACATCGCATTAAAATACATATTTTTTATATGTATTTAAAAAATATGTAAACACACACCAGTGTGGAGATTTGTTGCTTTCTCCCATCTGGCGCCTCCCCAGGTTGCGGATAGGGGATGGCTCGCTACAATTTCTAGAGGACACTGAGGAAATAAAATACTCAGGGCGGACAGAAAAAGCTAATAGGGAGGCCCTCCCGAACTTAAGGCCAATTATGACTAATGTTTGGTATAAACAAGGATATACCCCAGGGAGTAACTCCGGCAAGACCGGTCAATCTCCTCACCGATTCCGATAGAGTGCAAGCCTCTATGGTCGGTGGTAGCCCCTCGGATTCTGGGGAGGGCAAATCAAACATAATCATAGATAGTACACTGGGTACTAAAGGAGGTGTCATGATGGATCAAGAAACGACGGATCGAGAAATCTCCATCACGCACAGAAACAATCACCTGGAGCGACTTGGTAAGAAGATCAGCCAATTGTTGGACTTTGTCAAAGATAGGCATAACGTGCACAAGACCATTAAGGATCTTGCTCGTTCCATTAATGCCTCATATAAATGCATTAGTATGGCAGAGGATGATCTATTACAGTATCAACGTCCTGGTACACATGAAGTGGTGACTCAGACTACGCCGAGTCTACGCTCTGACACCAAACGAAGCGCAATAGAAGCGATGGTTTCCACTCCTAAAACCATAGGTGGCAAAAGGACGAAAGAACCATCATTGGGCTCTAGGAGACCACTAGAGTCGGTCGGAGTACCTACAGGCAAGTCTGAAGCCAAAGAAAATCAATGGCAGACCATCAAGCGTAAGAAGCCCGAAGGCAAAGATAAAGAATTATCTAGTACACGCAGGCTTAATGGACGAAATAGGCCTAACTCCATTTTGATTAAGGCCAATGAAGGAGTTACATACGCGGAGGTACTGCGTCAAATAAAGAATGACCCGGAGTTATCTCATGTCAAGAATGAGGTTAACAGGATACGCAGAAATGCAAGCGGTGCCCTTGTACTTCAGTTGGAACGGACAGCCGAAGATGCACATGAGTTGGCACGCATTGTTGAATCTAAGGTTGGCTATAGCGCAGCCACTTCGGTCCTGACTAATCTCATTACATTGGATATTAAAGATATAGATGAGGTCACTTCAAAGGATGAAGTATTAGAGGCTCTGAGAACACACCTCGAGCTAAAGGAGACTAACCTACTAATTGCTCGTTCCTTGCGGCAAGCTTATGGGGGTACTCAGACGGCGGTGGTGTCTGTACCATATAGCCACGCAGCTGAACTACTACGTGCAGGACATGCTCGAATCGGATGGGTCAGCTGCAGAGTTCGAAAAAAAACAAAAATAAAGCGCTGCTTCAGGTGTTGGCAGATTGGCCATTTAGCGTCCGTGTGCTCAGGCCCTGACAGAACTAAACTTTGCAGGCACTGCGGTGGAAAAGACCATCTATACAAGCTGTGTGTAAACGGGCCCTGTTGTTTACTCTGTAAATGCGAAGGAAAAAAAGAGATTAACCATCCAGCATACAGCTATAAGTGCCCGATTACCGTGGAGTTTTTAAACAGACATAAAACATGAGAATACTCCAACTGAATACCAACCATTGCGTAGCAACTCATGACCTGGTGAAACAGACAATAAAGGAGCTAAGCATAGACATTGCTGTAATCTCCGAACCATATTGTGACAGGGTCAGACCACACCGCTGGATAAGTGACACAAGCAATAGAGCTGCCCTCTGGATTGGTCAAAATAGGCAGGTACTAAAGCAGTCGAGTCATCGGAGCGAATTGATATCCTGGGCTAAAATACAAGAAATATACGTCTTTAGTGTATATGCTCCTCCAAGCTTGACGGACAAGCAGTTTGAAATCCTCGTAGCTAAATTAGTTGATGAAGCCATGGACAAGAAACCATTATTAATCGGTGGCGATTTTAACGCGTGGTCCACAGCCTGGGGAAGCACTTCAACAAATAACAGAGGTAGTATGCTGCTTGATGGCCTTAATTCTCTTCAACTCCACGTGGTTAATAAGGGATCTGAATCCACTTTCATTAGGGGTGATAAACAATCAGTCATTGATGTAACATTCGCCAGTGATGACTTGATTCAGCGGATCCTTAATTAGAGAGTAAGCGACCTTTACACCCACAGTGATCACAGGGCGATCTTGTATGAGATTGCAGAGAAGAAAGTAAAGAACAAGTGCAATGAGTGGATGCCCACACGGAAATGGAACATCAGATCGCTAGACTGTGAAGTGTTCGCCACTATAATATCAGAAGAGTGTTTAGAATATGGTGCACCAGGCCATCTGGCAAATGCACTCATGAAGCATATCTCTGAAGCATGTGATGCATCGATGACTAGGACTAAGAGCGGATTTAAACATCGTCAATCTGTCTACTGGTGGACAAATGAAATTGCAGAATTGCGCAAACAATGTCATCGCGCACGTAGACTTGCCCAAAGAGCCCGCACCCATCGTGATACGTTTAATAGTTTATTTAAAGAAGCACAGAGAGCGCTTGTCAAGGCCATTAAGGCAAGCAAGCGTCGATGCTGGCTTGAACTGTGTGCAGAGGCCAACAATGACTTATGGGGACGACCATACAAAACAGTCATGGCACGATTGAGTAGGGCACCAATACAACCCACTAGCACGGTATTGATTGATAAGATTGTTTCCGTTCTCTTTCCCAATGACATCCATGGGACTGTACTGCGCACGCAACACTCTGACGATATACCTCCTATAACAGAAATGGAGCTACATAATGCTTACGCTAAGACTAGAGACAATGCTACCCCTGGCCCTGATGGTATTCCTAATGCTGCAATTAAGTTGGCGATTCAGAAGACCACATTTGTATTCCTAAAAGTATATAATGTTTGTCTTCTTGAGGGTCTTTTTCCTGATTGCTGGAAAACTCAAAGTTTAGTTCTGTTACCTAAGGGCAATAAGCCACTTGATGATCCGTCATCATACAGGCCATTGTGTATGCTCGACACAGTAGGTAAAATATTTGAAAAAATAATATGTAGCCGACTGGAAGCATTCACTGAAGGATTGCATGGCTTATCCTCACGCCAATTTGGATTTCGGAAATCAAAATCAACAGTCGATGCCATTAAACTGGTAGTGTGTACCGCAAGAAATGCAATCAGTGGTAAGAGATGGAAAGGTGGCACTAAACAGTATTGTGCCATTGTCGTTCTAGATGTCAAGAATGCCTTTAATTCAGCGCGCTGGTCTTCTATTATGAGTTCTCTTAAAGAGTTCGGAGTACCTGGTTATTTACAGAATGTCGTGGCCAGCTACTTTGAGAATAGGATAATATTATACCGAACGGATGAAGACACTGTATCGCATAAGGTTACTGCGGGAGTCCCCCAGGGCTCAGTTATGGGACCTATATTGTGGAATATTATGTATGATGGCGTGTTGAGGATTCCACAACCGTCTGGTTCAATAACAGTAGGGTACGCCGACGATATCGCTCTAGTAGTGACGGCTAACACCCTTGATGAACTTACTGAAAATGCCAATGAGGCAATCAGCAACATCAGTAGATGGATTAAGACGGTTGGTCTACAATTAGCGGAGCACAAGACAGAAGTAGTTCTTGTCAGCAGTCGTAAGAAGGTAGATAGTATTACTCTTAAAGTTGGTAGCTGCCGCATTAGTTCTGCGCCATCCTTACGATACTTGGGTGTCCAGCTTGATGCCAGGTTAAATTTCAAAGAACATCTAAAGATATCTGACGAAAAAGCGCAATGAGTTTCAGCTGCCTTGTGTCGGCTCATGCCTAACATTGGTGGCCCACGTCCACCCCAGAGGAAACTGTTAGCTTATGTTGTTAATTCTGTCAGCATGTATGCAGCACCAATCTGGCATCATGCATGTGGAATTAAATCGTATTGTGAGTTGGCCATTGCGACCCGTCGTCGCTCCTGTATACGTATTATTAGTGGTTACAGGACGGTATCCACCGACGCAGCTGAGGTACTTGCCGGAATTCTTCCTTTCGATTTAGCTGCAGATGAACTGGCCAGGCTGCATAACATATGTAAGGCCGCAGTGGATTCCCTACAAGGTGCTAAAAATGTGGAACGTCATCATTCTATAGAAATATGGCAAAAACGATGGACCGATTCTAGCAAAGGCCGATAGACTTATCGTATCCTTCCAGACATACACAGATGGATCAACAGGAAACACGGGGAATTAGATTTCCACCTAACTCAGTTGTTGACTGGACATGGTTGTTTTAGGTCCTATTTCCACCGCTTTCACCTGGATAATAATGATCTCTGCCCCATATGTCCGACTTTGGTCGAGGATGCCGAGCATATATTAGTGAGCTGCCCTCGTTTTAGAACACAACGTGAGCACTTGATGAACATCATCAATAAGCCAATAAGACTAGAGAACATCCTATCAATAATACTGGAATCTTCTGAAAACTGGAAGGCAGTAGCCAGTTTCGCAAAAGAGGTGATGACCAAACTTAGATATGCCGATAGAACTAGGCGAATGGCCCAGGATGAACCAGGCCAACTGATCCTATTTTAAGATACAGAGGACGAACACCGAACCCCTGATAACCTGTGTGGATGGGGGACGTAGGATAGTGTCATAAGAAGAGGAGTCGTACAGGCTAACTAACAGCCCCGCCGAAGTAATATTCTCGGATAGTTCCGGCGGGATGCTGGTTTCGAGAGGCCACTAGTGCAGAGCTTGCTCTGCCTACGCCTAATAAAAAAAAAAAAAAAAACACACACACACACACACACACGCACACGGACACACGCACACGCACACACACACAGAAATAGAGACAGATAGATATCTACAGATTAAATATTAATACTATTGTTGGTATGTTCTTTACAAATGCACACACGTACACGCACACTATATTACAATACGTCATAATTAGGAGGTCGAAATTTGAGCATCAGAGTTTTAAGTAAAGAACATGCACGCATATATATATATATATATATATATATATATATATATATATATATATATAGAGCGAAGAGAATGGATTTTGGTCGCGTTTGGAATCAGTCCGATCTTGCCGAAATAGAGGAAAGAATTAGTGCACGCATTTCTTATATGTATGTTTATATATGTATATACACACGTATATACGCGCAGTTCTTTTCTCTTTCGCTCGGTCCTTCACTTTCCCTCTTCGGCATCGTGCTTGCCAGCCACCTTGCCCCTCCTCTTAATAACAGTCAATACTTGCGCCCGACGTTTCTCCTTCATTACTGTAATGCCTTATATATTATATATATATATATATATATATATATATATATATATATATATATATATATATATATAAAATGTTCGAATAGCTATTCGGACATTTTTCAGCAGTGCGCTACATTTATCGATAGTCGAAATTACAGACGGACCTTGTTCAGGCACCTACCACAGTAGGCTGTAGCGCCAAATTTGGAACCATTGATTTATATGGGCCCTGGCAAACTCGGTTCATCTCTGATTATACGCTTTTGTCCAATCCGACGTTGTTTTTCATTTATATAATTACAGAGGCTAAGCCAAAACATATCTAATATACGCACGAGTATTAGAAAGCACTTCGGATCCAAACTCCCATGCAAGCTTCATAATGCAGACGAATTTTTGATTCTGCAGAAAATCAACTTTCCTTTCTTCCATTGTAGAAATTTCAAATCGAGTCTTATGATTTTGTGCTAATATGAATATTCCTTAATTACTTTAAAAAAATTAATTTTACTATTTAATACTTATATTATATTATAGTAAATAACGCGTAGGAACAAAAAGAGAAAATCCATTAATTGTTTCTAATATTAAACATATAAATAATAATATGAATTAAAACTAGAAAATGAAATTCTTGCAATTAAATGCTAAAATAAAATAAAATAAAATAAAAGTATAAAAGTTAAAAAGTTATGTTTGTTTATTTATAATATTACAGTGATTGTGGACATAACCTCACTTATGTAAAATGATCTATTGAAGAAATTGTTAAAAATACATTATATGAATTACTTATGTATATTATAGAGCAATTGCAATAATTTATTTTATTCTGAAAATTATAGTATAAAATTTTAAAGAACATATAATATATTGTTTATAACCTTAAATGTATATTATTTAATATATATAATTGAATACAGAGCTGTTTCGAAAAACTTGTCAAATTTATATAAAAAACTGATAAAAATTCTAGATAGATAGATTACGTATAAATTTTGATTCACTTGATTACAAATATTATAGAAATTGATCACAAAAAAGGTTTTAGAATAAATTGAATAAAAAATTATAGATCAAATCAAAATATAAAACTTATTTTCCATGAAATTCTTCTCTAAAAGAAAAAAGTAAAACCGAATAGAAAAAAATCGATTAAAAAAGAAATTGCAGGAAACCTTTTTTTAAAACTAGTTTTTAAAAATATAAAAAAGTACGAAATATCGATAGACTACTGCCGTATAATAAACTGCTTATTATCTCTGACTAAACTAAGAGTCTAAAAACTCGTATACATGATGTTATTTGTGAGGATACATATATAATGTACTTAGCCATTGGTTTTAATGGTCCATTGTTGTCAGCTGTAATTTCGTTATATAATTTATTTTTTATTAAGGTATTTCGGAATATTTCCAAAAAATTTTTATATGAGTATTGTTCTTATATACGAATATTTGTTTTTGTTTTTCTACGAAAAGGTTTGCATATAGAAATATTTTTAGTTTACTGATTAAAAATCTACCAATGTATTATTATTTGTTAAAACAATAGTAATAAACGGCATTAATTAATAGAATAAAACTTATGTTTTATATAAAATTGTTTGATTGATAGATCTTTTAAAAATACAATTTTTTATGTTCAGCTGATTCCGTTGACAATTTCTAAGCTCCGATATTTAGAAACAACGTTCGGAAATTTCTTTGGATTTATTTTTGGCTAATAAATGAACTTTTTCAGGTTTCAATTACTACAATCGAGAAAAATTAATATTTATACAATATTATAATATTATGTTCTTTATAGAATAAAAGGAACATTATACGATAAGTAAATAGTTTGAAAGATTTATAAAAGAATAATAAAGTCTGTTTGGAGAATAAGCCTATTGAATATAAGAAATTTAACTTGGTTTCGCATTAACTCTTATGAGAGGCTCGCCGGAAATGAGATTTACTTTCTTAATAATTCTTTAAAAAAATTCAAGATCCTATTCATAAATAAGACGCGTATTGATTATTTTCTAAAGATTTTGATGATATCTTGAATGCTAAGTGTCAATGGTAATTTTAAGGAGATATTTAAATAAAAAAACGGTCATATATGTGTAATTGAATACAGAGCCGTTTCGAACAAAAGTTCAGATGTACGTAAAAATTGATAAAAATATTAGATAGATAGATTATATATATTTAGTATGTAGTATCACAGACATGGGTTGATCAACTACGTTAACATTAAAATCTATATCATAAAAATACTCGTATTTTTTGAAAATATGCTTTAGCTCGTGTCAATACTTATAGTTATTTAAAATATTTATACATTTTTTATTGATAATGCATATTATAGAAAATACAAAAATTCAAATTCTATCCTATTGTAAAACTTTATACAATGTAAATCTTAGATCTTGTAATTATAATTTAGAAAACGTATAACTGTTAAAAATTAAAAAGTTAAATTTTTGGTTTATATTATTATTTATATTTTTATTATTAGAGACAATTAATGAATTTTCTCTGTCTGTTCCTACAATATTATATAAGCATAAAATATTAAAAATAAATTTTTTAAACTAATTATGGAATATTCATTTTAGCACAAAATCATAAGACTCAATTTGAAATTTCTACAATGGTAAAATAGAAAGTTTTGATTTTCTGCAGAATCAAAAATTCGTCTGCATTATGAAACTGGCAGTGGAGTTCGGGTCTGAATTGCTTTCTGATGCTCGTGCGCATATTAGATATCTTTTGACTTATCCTCTGTATGATTCAAAGGAAAACAATGTCGCATTGAACAGAAGCGTGCAGCTATATCTATATATATTTATTACCGACGTCACAGCTCGTGACGTAGGCAAATGCGCACATTAATTTATGCTGACGTAGCTGTGACGTCACGTTGGCGCGTTAGTGTAGCAGTTGGGCCTATTGAGGGCGCACATTCCTGGCGCTCGAAAATCGTCGAGCCTTTCGCAAATGGCATCGACAATCTCTCCTTATGATCTCTGATTTTATCATGTCCTTTTACACTCCTTTTATAACTGCAAAATATAATCTTGTAATAAAAAAATACCAAAAACGGTCAAAAATGAGTATTTTATACCTATAGGAAATAGGTATTTTTATAATAGATTATAATCAAATATAATATTGAATCACCTGATAACGCGAAGGACACGGGCAATAAAAATAGATATTCACGTAGAATCGATATATATGGGCATTTCGTTCAAATAAATATTTTAGCTACATTTTGTAAATAAGTTCGCTCCCCAACAAACCTGCATGCGCATAGTTGAATTATCTAGACGAAGCACATTTATGACTGCCCGTCAACAGATGTTCGCTAGACCGAGAAATCCCCACAATTAAGCGATACTGTATGGGAGTAACTGCAGCGTACACCACGAGCAAGGGAGGACAGTTGATGCGCGGATTGGCGCTGGTGATACTCGGGGTGGGGAATTGCGATGTAAGCGGGAGTGTGCATGGAGAAGTTTCTGCGCGATACAGACTCTTCGCTTTTGACAGCCACTCAGTTGTTACGTTCTTGAATAAAGCTAGCGTTTTAAATTAATATCGTTTTCTTATTTGTATTTACATTCACCTTTTCTTAAATAAGTAGTTTTACTAAATCTTCATATATTTAAATAATATAATATAATAATTTTAATTAATATTTTAATATATATATACATTCTTCCTCTTTTATTCATTCTTACGAAACACTACATTTAATTTCGATTAGCACATTTTTCGCGCGCTATAGTTTATCTTTTCACTGGATAGAAACATCTCATCAGCAAGTGCAGAGGAAAAGCTTGTCGAGACAATAGGCTGGTAGCGGGGAGTGCTAATAAAAGCTGAGCAGCTTATACTGGCCTATATATATATATATATATATATATATATATATATATATATATATATATATATTGTGACGGGGGACGCAAATGCCGCATACGCTTGTTTTCCCACGTCCCTATGCTCTCTCCCGTCGTAGCCCTTGTACATATGTATATGTGTTTCTCTCGTTTATATGTAAATATTAATATATAGATGTTACAGGCCGACGCACTAATACACTGGCGGAGAGGCAAGTGAGAGAGAGAGAGAGAGAGAGAGAGAGTGAGCGGGGAGTGGGGAAAGATGGTCGCGCGCGAACTTTCGGAGACGTGCTATCGAGCTTTTTGGAAAAAACGCGAAAAGAAAGTCGGCCGAGTGCTTGTGTTTTATGTTTGCTTCGCGAGGTGCTCCGTCTCTGTCGTGCGATTTTCGTCGCTATTCGTACATGCCGCCATCCACTGAGCCGAGATCCGCGGAGTCCGTTACGCGAACATTGTTGCAGGGCTCGAACTATCAAGCCTGCCACCCGGCTCCCGTCCATGCGGAGTGTCCGCCCCATCCCGGGGCCACTGAGGAGCGTGGACACCGCCTTCCTCGACCAAGTGGCAGCCCGCTACTCTCTCTCTCTCTCTCTCTCTCTTCCCTGACTCTACGCGCGCCGTCGCCTCGGCGACCCTCGGCCTGCGCGCCTTCGCATATGTGTTACACGGGACATAGTCTAATTAAAGATACGTGCAGTTTTATTCGTGCTGTTTTTATTCGTTTAGTCTCCCTTTATTCGTTTAGTCTTCCTACCTCACGCGCAATCCTGAATGCGATCCGCAATCCGTCCCTCTCCCTCCCCGAAACGATTCGGGGCTAAGCCCAGCCGGACACACCTTTTGCAACGGCCGTGCCCGTCGTCCTCCTGTTCGAGGCGGACACGCGCACCGTTACTATATATATATATATATATTCTCGCAGCAGCTAGCAAGCAGCTCAAAGTTTTGAAACCTACAACAATTTTAAGGAAAACTGGCAAACATCAAAAGCTGAGAAAATCTCTTATAGCAAAGATCTACCAAATTTTTCAATTAGTCAACTAACGCGATTTTTCTTAAAATTTATATATATACGTTTTTTAGGATTCTGATTATATATATATATATATATATATATATATATATATATGGTAGTAAAGATTGGTGATAATTGCCATTTTATAATAAATCACATCAATACCCAGTTAAAATATTGTTTTTCTAACTTATCTCGTAAAATACAAAAAACTCCAACAAATTCTTTAAATGTTTTTATTAACAATAATGCACTTCACCGTAATATTCTCATTGACTATTCTATATCCTCCGTTAGTTTGAATATATTTTTTGGGAACTCTTGGTACAAAAAAATGTATAGAATAAGAAATATGTTTCTTGATGAAATCTATAACTTTTCTTAACAATCCTTTTTGAAACTTTTCGTATTTTACAAGATAATTTAAAAAAAAAACAGATTTTTACGGTGTTCTTATGGTTTTCACTATAAAAATAAAATTTCCTCAAATTTTCACCATTATATTTATGATAAACACTTCAAAAATCATAAACAATATTTCAATATACTAAAGTAAGGCGACTAATATAATATGCAGATACAATCTCATTTTTGTTAATTCAAAAAGTAACTAGATTTTTCTGTCAGTAATATAATAATGTTCAACAACACACATTCTGTTAAAGATTCTGTAAAATAAAATATTTTTAAAAGTCTAAAAATCAAAACCTATGGATAGTAGACAATAGATGGATATTATAAACAAATATTAATAAGAAAAACAATTATTAATAAATAATGGAAATTAATTTTAAAAAATTATTCTACGAATCTCTTCTCGAGATCATCACAGAATTGAAAAATAAAATACAAAACTATTAACAAAAGAGTCTCATGGATATTATTTTAATATTTTGAATTTGAATGCTATTTAGCCCAAGAAGAGTTTAGTAGAAAATTATTAAAAATAATTTTCTATTTATTTAATATTATTTCATAGTATAATAATTTTCTATATTATCTTTAATATTTAGTAATTTATTAGAAAATGATCGCATTAAAAAACAAAAATTATTTTTTTTACAATAATTGTAATTTCAAGAAAAAAATTGTAATTGTAAATTGTAATTTCACATTGTAACTTTTAAACAGAAATTTCATTCTTATGTAGTTCTAAAGTTTTATCATCTTTATAATACTACTGCATAATTAAAGATTATTTATCAGGACCATATTAATTAAAACAATAGTTGTCTCACGTAAAACTATGTAGGAAAATTCATTTGAAGCTTACGGGATATTGTAGTATTTAGAATTCAAATTTTTTGTTAGTGTAATGGAATGCGAAGTTGAAAATTTGCAAAATTAATTTCTTCTAAATATTTAAAAACAAATTTCTATGAATTCGTTCTTATATGTTACTGTGTTTTTAGATTCTGTAGGTGGCAGTCAATATCTTATAATTTGCTTTATTTTCTGTGATGTACTGTACAATAAGACTACAAGTTTATATAAACATAATTTTGATTATCTAATAACATAATTTACGTTGTGTTACACACTGAAAACAAGTCTAAATGCAAATGAGTAAATTTCGTAAAAGTATTTTTATTTCAATCTAACAAACATTCATTTAAATTCTATTATTTGAAATAAAAACATACAACTTTAAAAGGAACAAAATATTTTGTACACTTTCATATGACATCTTACAGGTCTCAGCTATCTCACGCACTTTGAATCTGCGGTGTTTCAGTACTATTTGATGGATTTTTTCGATCATATCTGGAGTTGTGACCCCAATGGGGCGTCCTGAGCGAGGCTCATCAGAGGTGCTCACACGACTTTTTTTAAACTCGGAAAGCCACTGCTTAACGGTTAAATATGATGGAGAGGATGTCCCCAGTGTTGAGTCCATCTCCTCTTTAATTTCCTTGTGCGTTAACTCCTTCAAATAAAAGCATTTGATGACAGCACGATTTTCCACCTTTTCCATTTTTATGAAAAACACAGAGGCGTCTTGTTCAGCGTGATCTCAAACCTAAACTAACATGGCGATCGGACTAAAACTATAGAACGCCACCTCAAGGTAGGCCTAGTGGCGTAGTCTCTTGGTCAGGCCGAAAACTTATCAATTCACCCTCGTATGTAAGAGGATTATCCGAAAGAATTAGAAGTGCATTTAAAAAACATAAGATTCAAGTTTACTTCAGAAAAAATTATAATATTAGAAAGCTATTTAATAATTGTAAAGATAAGGATGATAAAAAATCTTTGAAAACAGGAGCAGTATACAAAATAAATTGTAAAGATTGTGACAAATATTATATTAGACAAACGGAAGGTACTTAAAACAAAGAATATACGAACATCAATATAGCTTACAAAGCATGAATGGTACATCCGGGCTAAAAGAACATAGTTTAAACTTGTTACATTCTTTCGACTTTGAAAATGTAAATATTTTGGAACATGGTATTAAGAATAAATATAAAAGAGAAAATCTTGAAAATATTCATATTTTGAAAAATCCCAATAATGTAAATTTAATGTAAGTTTAATGAGTCGATTAAATTGGACAACACTTATCATTCCTTATTAATATAGAATTTTTATTTCGCATTTAAATTAAAGAAAAATAGGGGGGTCCTATAAATGTTATACTAATAAATTTAGAGTGGGGATGGGGTATATAAAGTAACATGCTGGGTTTTTCAATTTAGTTTAGTTCCTGAGGATGAACCATAGCAGTTTGAAATGTCGGACACCAAAGGTGAATTTAAATTTAATGTCGTGGGAGCAGTCAGATTGTCCTTTACTGACATAAAATATTGTTTTTATTAATTTTATTTTATTTTAATTATTATTTATTTTTATTTTTAATTTTTAATATAATTTACTGTAGTAATAAGTTTTATTTCAGATTCTACGGGGTGATCATAAACAAGGACAGTCTGATTAATTATTTTAGCTAATATATGATATTAGAAAGACTGTAAGACCGATAAAAATATTTATGAATTTAATTCAGCAGTCGACATAAGTACAATTTTTAATTTTAATGTTTTTGAATTTTACAACTATTTTGTGTAAAGTATATATGCTGTTATTTATTAATTTTAATAAGTTACTTTTAATTCTTTGATTTTTTTTTTAATTATTATAAACTCCTTAAAAATGAATGCTAATAAACAAAATGTTTTGACAAAATTTAATATTAATTTCTAATTTGGTGTTATTTTATCAGAGAAACTGATTAATTATTGAAATATTCTTTATTTTTTATTTTTTAATTTATTCATACAAAGTGAAACATTTGATCTACAAATTACATTTATTTTCAAAATTAGTAGAAATGGGCATTAATCTCTGTAAACTATAGCTATTGACATAATGTTAGTACTTAGAAGCACTCCATATTCAAATTGTTTAAATCTATTACACTGAATCTTAATATATTGTGAAGAATTATTTAATTTAATATTGAAGTGATCTTTTAGTTTGAATGTCATCCAATATTGTTCTTAATTCTTCATCTTCTAATCGACCTTCTAAACTTGGTATTAATGCCTTTGCTTCTTCTGGAGTTTCTGGACAAAGGTTTGCAAGTGAAGCCAGTTCAAATTTATGAAGTTTTTTTTGGCTGAGTAAACTATAAAAATATTAATAATTAATTATTTTTACAAAAATGATAAATTAAAAATTATTTATTTTAAGGATTGTAAGAGACTATATATCAAAATTCAATTAATATTAAGTTAACAATACAGAATTTAATTTAGCAGTAACATTATCAATTAAATGCAAATATTATTTAATTATAAATTTGTGTATCTTGCAATCCTTAAAGTCAATAAATAGAAATAATGAATTTACTTTCTAACAGCAGCTATAGTTTCTTTGTTTTTAAATTTCCGAAAACGATTAGTATAAGTTAGACTCTTCATAAAAACTTCTGAAAATTCTTGTTCTTCTTCAGCTGACTCATTTTGCGCTTTGCGATGTTCCAGAAGCATATGCACTTCTGAAATTAACAATGTGTCAGCATTCTCGAATTCTAAATGAGAAAACAATTTCATTTTTATAATAAAACTTAAAATAATTATTAATTAATCTTATATGAAATTATGATAAATTCTTAAACTAATTAAAAATTATTATATTACACAACTGATGTTTTTTCCTACTTTTGTAGAAGTATATATTTATATATTTAATAAAAATGTTATTTATTTTTTTAGAAATCAAAAATTGTTGGATGTTCAAATAAAGTTTTAAAAACATTCAAGAGAAAATAATTATTGTGTTTCATTTTTATTTTATTAATAACTTTTCACAGATTCACAATGAATTAAAATTTGTCTGATCTATTTTAAATAAAAAATATTTTGTTTATAGAATGTGGTTAAAATTTTATGTAGATAAGAACTTGTACTGAAAACACTTTATTTATTATTATAAATTATATAGTATATTGGGCTTTTTCAGACATATAAATATATAACAAGCTTAATTTTTATCACTGAAAAATTTTGTATGAAGTACATTAAATTTGAGATATCAAGCAGGTTCAAACCAGTATGAAATGTTTGATATTTCTAACATTAAAAGAAAAAACAATGCCTTTGTCACCTGAGCCAATGTGTATTCTATCTAATGTTTAAAAATATATATATAATCAATAATTTTTTTATTTTTATCTAATTTCAAAATTGTAAACTCATAAACCAATCCATAATTAAAATTATGTTTAGACAATACACAAAATCAAACCTTATTAATCAAACTATATTACTGTTGTGTTGCAACATTGTATTTAATATCAAAATTATTTTTTAATCTAATGAAATTTTCATAAATTTATAAAATAAAAATATAAAATTTTAATTAACACTAATATATCCTTCTTTTGCAAGAAACTCATGAATTTTCTTAGTTTTATTTACATCAATTTTTATTAATTGTCTTGCTTGAGCCAACTTTACAGAACCATACTTTTTATTTTCACTAATCAGCAAATGTTTGATATCTATGTAAATTTCAGGTAATATTCTGGCTACTGAACAGAGTTCTCTTTCAGTGATATTTAATTTTTCATAACCCATCATGCCAGGATGTATTTCAAGTGGTGGTGCTATTTTACGCTTTGAAATGTTTAATGTTGTACAAATGTTTTCATTTGAATTAATTGGAATAAGACCACGCCAGTTATATTCTGCATTAACAATATACTGTTTTCTTTCTTTTTCAAATTCATGTCGAAGTTTTTGAAGTTCCTCATATACTGGAATACTATGAAAATATTGTATTCCATTGCTTCTATAACTAAATAATTTACATATATCATTTTTTAATTCTCCAATTTTATGTAAACATTCCATAATTGAATCAAATTCTATTCCATTTACAAGTTGTGTAAAAATCCTTAATCTCTCAGCAAGAGGTCTAGTTACTGTCATATCATATCTTCTCAAACACGATACTGTTTTTCTGGAAGAAATCAAACCATGATCTCTTATAATTTTTCTTCGTCGAGTTCGTTCTTTTAATCTCATATTATAAGCACCAACTAATGCAAGCTGTAATTCTTGGCTTAAATCATAATAAATTTCATCCCCAGAAAATTCATTATAATTTAAATTAGCAATCAGTAGTTCGGCATGATTATCA
Source organism: Sycobia sp. Sy_11 (assembly GCA_018907035.1). NCBI lineage: Eukaryota > Metazoa > Arthropoda > Insecta > Hymenoptera > Epichrysomallidae > Sycobia > Sycobia sp. Sy_11. The sequence continues at coordinate 105,954 of JACCIC010000178.1, read as the reverse complement.
AAGTTAACTTCAAAATCTGACCTTGCTGCATTATATCCAGCCATTAATTTATAATTCATGGTACCAGATGTAAATCTAGGTGGTTCTTCTAAATCCTTCAATTTAAAAGCATAAGGAATTGGTTCTGAACCAAAAAGACTAGTTACAGTTTCTTTCATTTTTGGTAAACCTTGTAAAGATTGATTATCAATGTAGCATTGCAAATAATGTCTTTTACAATCTTCTAAAGATCTTCCATTTAATCTTCTTGATATGTCTATCCAATTTCCAAAACCACATTCTTGCAACAGATGAAGAAGACTTTTTTCTTCTTTAGCTGTCCAATCAGAATCATGGATTAATGGAAAGTCATTTTTAATTATCATATAATCATGATCGTTTCTATGATCATCTTTTTCTTGTCCTTTCGAAAAACATGAAGGGCAGAGTGTGACACAATTACAAATAACACAGTGTATATATGGTTCAGAAATCAGGCATTTACAAGTAAAACAAGAAGAGTCTGAAGTAAAAATTTCCTTTCTCTCAGCTGGCATCTCAAGCTTGTCATAATAGTTATCATTTGATATCCAGCCTGAAAGTGAGAAATAAATACTTAAGACGCTAATAATATTTAAATATTTTTTAATGATCAGATTCTGTTTTATATTAATATACATTACTGTAAAATTAAATAAATAATTTAAACTTTTTTTTTTTTTTTTATGTTATTTAAAGTCGCTCTATTTATGCTTCCAAATATCGGTGCTAATCAGCGACGGAGGTCTACGATGTGTTTGTAAACAAAGCACATGTAAATTATTACAGCGGTGCCTGTATCAATCGGCCGAGACCGGGATTGAACTCGGGTCACCAAGTTACTAGTCCTTCGCTTTAGCGATTGAGCCATCGTAGGCCTCATAAACTTAATCTAAAGTGATTAATAAAAACATTAAAGAGTGAAAAATATTTTATCTGATGTTAGTTGTTATAAACATAAAAAATAGACCTTAACATAAAAACAAATGATAGAAACTTTATATTACAAATATGTGACGATAAAGGCATGAAACTATAGGAGAAACTAACCCTTTGGAAACTGTAAATCGGCAGCATCTTCTTCAATTATATCTGAGCTTAGATTAGCCATATTGTATAATATTAATAAATTGAACTTTGTTATGTTCCACTCTAAAACTACATAAAATACAATTGTTATGAACAATTTAATATACCTGCATATATAGATGATCTTATGGATCACACCAGATCACACTATGAAGGATAGAGAGAAGTGGAAACTCCAATAAAATTACAAATTACACGGCAGAACTTTACACTAGAATTGGCCGCAAGACGGCGACACCTATGAGGCATGTATTTGAAGAAAAGCGAGTAGGAGTATGTATTAGCGCGGAGAAAGGGAAAAGTTATATCTCTGCTCCTCCTCCACTCTGGCTTGTTTTATTCCCCTCACTCGCTTTGGCTTTTGCTTTCTCTCTCTGTTGCACACAAAACCATTGAGGGATTACCAAGGCAGTGACTTCTAGCAAACAAATATGAACTACCATCTCCGGCTAATTTTTGATAAGCTTTTCCCATGTAAAGCGAGCGGAGATTCCACTCCTTCTCTCTACCCTCCATAGAAGGTAAATAACGAGTTTTAATTATGGAATGATAACGGCGTCTCCTTGTTTCATCCTTTCACCCCCCCCTCCAAGTGCTTCAAGCGTTTTTCTTTTATCTGTTTTAGTCCAGGCGAATTAGCTCCAAAACGGTCGACTTACCAACATTTTTACCAACGCCTATTTTTTGCACTAAATGGTAGCTGAAGATCTGTAGAATAATATCCTAAATTGTCGGGATCGTAACTTATCGACGATATGTTTATTTATTATTATTGCAAAATAGCAAAAAATTCTCGTTTTTTACTTTTTTTTCAATAGATTAAAAAATATTGCTCTAATCGAAAAATGTTTCGTACAAAAGTTGTGCAAAACATAATTCTCAACAAAAGTACGTACATTAAAAACTTAAAAAGTCCATTTTTCTATTGTTAAATAAACAAGGAAAATAGAAAATTTTTCGATATTCAAAGAGCTATAAAATTTGCTTAAACAATTGAAATTCAATAATAATTGCGCAAATAGATGTTTTTTTATCTACTCATAATGGGTTTTAAATTACAAAGTGTAACGTCAATATGGCGACCAGTTGCAAAATTATTTATATTGAAAATTAACCATTGCGAGGTTCATCAACGGTGGGATAATTTGAATGCAGTAAAATACATTCGTTAGAGAATATTAATAGTATAATATAATATAATATATATTAATTAATATATCGTTAGAGAATATTAATATTCTCTAACGAATGTATTTTACTGCATTCAAATTATCCCACCGTTGATGAACCTCGCAATGGTTAATTTTCAATATAAATAATTTTGCAACTGGTCGCCATATTGACGTTACACTTTGTAATTTAAAACCCATTATGAGTAGATAAAAAAACATCTATTTGCGCAATTATTATTGAATTTCAATTGTTTAAACAAATTTTATAGCTCTTTGAATATCGAAAAATTTTCTATTTTCCTTGTTTATTTAACAATAGAAAAATGGACTTTTTAAGTTTTTAATGTACGTACTTTTGTTGAGAATTATGTTTTGCACAACTTTTATACGAAACATTTTTCGATTAGAGCAATATTTTTTAATCTATCGAAGAAAAAGTAAAAAAGAGCATGTTTTTGGCTATTTTGTAATAGATAAACACGTCGCCGATGGGTTACGATCCCGTCAATTTAGTGTCTTATTCTACATACCCTCAACTATCATTTAGTGCAAAAAAGGTGTTGGAAAAAATGTTCAATCAATACCTTAATTCTTTTTCTGTTGCGCAAGTTATATCGCACTGCGTTTGCTTGCCAGGCAAAAAAAGAAAAGTTTTCTGTGGCGTATGGTGACTGATGATGAAAAGTGGATCTACTATGACAATTCTAAGCGCAAAATGTCATGGGTGGACCCAGGCCAACCGTCCACATCGACACCAAAACGGAACATCCACGGCCAAAAGATATTGCTGTGCATTTGGTGGGACCTGGTGGGATCAACAGGGTGTGCTGTATTACGAGTTACCAAATTCGAATGAAATCGTCACTGTCGAGGTATACAAACGACAACTGAATGATTTGCAACAGAAATTGATCGAACATGGATTAACAATCGTGAGCGATAAACGCAAAGTCATTCTCTTGCATGTTCAGCTACGTTACGAAGCCGTCAAAAACACCCTGTTGGTGCTCAAATGGGAAGTGTTGCCTCAGCCAGCGCACTCGACAGACATAGCGCCTTCTGATTATCATCTATTCAGATTAATTCAGCACGATCTTGCCGATACGTGTTTCCGACATGTTCAAGAAGTGTGAGAAATTGTAAATAATTGCATATCCTCGAAACCGCCCTTCCATTTCTCAGTAAATTAAGAATCGAATTTTTCGAAATCGTTTTTTCGCTACGGTATCGCCATATTATCAGAAATATGGGAAAAAGTAGTAGAAAATAGCGGAAAATATTTTGATTAAGCTAACGCGTATCCATTTTCCATCATAAATGTTCTTTTTCCGTTAAAAAACGTTGAAAACTAAGTTCGCCTCCTAATATATATTTATACACCATGGGAGATAAAGTTAATTTAATCACATAAATTGGAAAAAGCGTTGGAACAAGTGCATTATATCTGAGAGTCATTACTTTGAAGGGAACAAAATAGATATTGGTGAATAAATAAATATTTTTTTCATAAAACGAATATTCTCGTTATTTTTTTAACACACCTCGTATACTTTTCTTGCTGACAACACTAGTTGCGTGTTGGAGAGAGAGGAAAGTATATAGCTTTCTCTTTTCCAATACCGCCCGCTGTATTACACAAGAGATGATGCCCATGGGAGCTATACAGAGAGAACAATATTCTTCTCTCTCTCTCTCTCTCTCTTTCTATCTCTCCTTCTTTGCCAGGGCCCTTCTCTTACATACTTGCCACGGTCGCGTTACTATTCACATGCATGGACGTGTTTACGTCAATTCGGGGACTTCGATTTTGTAATCGTTTTTTTTATTATTGCCATCTGCTGCAGGCAACTCAGTCGAAAACACGCGCTTGTGTATGTATGTGTGTGTGTTACTATTGCTCCACAATGCTTATTTTTGACGAGTAAAAACGCTATTTTGTCAGGTATTTCTAAATAGTATTTTTTTAATAGTTTTACATTATGCAGAGTATACGTAATTTTGTACGTTGCATTATGATTGATGCATACTGTTAGAGTATTCTTGCGCTTTTGTTTCTTCGACTAGCAGAATGATAAATTCACAGTGTTAATATCGTACACGATAAAATTGTATCTTTTAAATCTAGCCAGCTATTCTCTTTTTATTTCTCTATCGGTGAATATTTTAGTTGCATTGGGTAAATTTTCATACATTATATTGACAATTTGATTATAGCAAAATTTTCCTAAGTTCCTTGAAATATTATGATAATTAATTGCAAGTCATTTATTTTGCACTCTGATATGATCTGCAAGTCGTTCACGAGAGAATGGCTTTTTAAATAAAAGTACTATGGGTTTTGACTCGTCTTTGAGTGGTAAAATGGCAAGCTCTTTAAGTAGATATTCATTGTCACCCTGCTTGAAGCCTTGTATATCAACGATGTACTCCATCTTGACTGACAGCCTCCGACAAAAAGTTTTACTTATATATATTATTTTAACCACATTACAACTTCTTAATGTTACCACTCATAGGATGATATTGCACAATGCGATTATGCAAAATTAAGCAGTAAGCTGACGTATTTGGTGGAAAATTATTTTTCGATTCAAATTCTAGGCGTACATCAACGGGTGCACTTTTCGGAGAGTCATTTTGTATCATTCGTTTGATAACTAGAAGTGGCTTTTTCTCCTGTTCTATTTGTTTGAAGTCCCAAAATGACGAATCATGGCTTTTCCAGTTGATTTGTCATTTTCACTGTTCACACATGCTTGGATATGACGGGAAGGAGTGGATATTCATAGAGCTCCCAAGTACGAAAACTCATAGAAATTGGATGATGTTTTTCCAACTGTTTTAGTCAAAGCTTGTATTTATCTGATACTATGACGTATGGCATAAATCATTCGATCTTTGTAATTTCTATTTTAAAATTTTCATATTGTTCTGCGTTATCAGTTGATCTCGGTGTTACTGTTTACACAACAGCGTTTAAATCGTTGCGTGATCTGACAAGAACAAGTTCATGTTTTGCATTAATTATAATTTTACGGTAATTTTCAGCGAAACCGAGAATCATATTGAGGGGAAGGGATGTATCAAAACGGTCTAAATCACCGGTAATGTTATTGGACTCTTCTATACCGAGCCATCCTGCATTTTCGATTATTAAACTTTGGCTCGGACTTAAAGAAATCCATCCTTTCATAAGGCTGGTAATTCCTGCATTTTTACACCTATCAATTACTATTGCATTCAATACATACCGAATATCCTCAAATAAGTGACAAATGACATTGTTTACAAATGTCGTATTTCGCAATTCTGTACCATCATTTTTAGAAAGTTTACTGCATACTCGTAGCGAACTACGTGAAGGTAGAAGGCACAAGTCTTGATATTGAAGAGATATACGAATTTCATCACTGTTACTAAAATTAGTTGATGTGTATGATTGATGAGCGTGAAACTCATAATGCACAATAGAATCATCAAATGCGACAGGAGATTGTATACTTAGAATGTCCACTATTTTGCTGCATACAGTTGAAAAAAATACAATTTATTTTTCACCAGGAGCGATGACTTTTAGACATACGTTTTTTATGAATTGAATGTTTTGAGGCGCAACTATTTTGATTGCTGGATTGTGATTCAGAGCTGTCTTCTGTTAAGAACGACGATTACACTTTGATTTTGTTTTTTTTTTTTAATTTATCTCAGGCAATTGACTTGTTTGAAAATTCATAATTCCCATCGCTTACTTAGCTACTAATTTAACATGTAATCTGATAGTTATAACCTCTCCGTTTTGTTCAACAATGCGTAATTCTATATGATCTATGCATTTGACGGTTACTGGAAGGTAAATGACATGTGAAGCTAATTCAATGATCTTATATCCTGGCGACACTGCAGGAAAGAACTTGTGAATTGTGTGCACACGACGTTCATTTATATAGGTACCTGCTTTAATACTGCACTCTATTCTCAAGGATTTTTTACCTTTAAAATGGTCACACGTAATTTGGAATTGTGTATAAGACCTGCTGGCAAAATCCGCTGTTGAAGGCCTAAGAGTTTACCAAGTGAATCTTTAAATTCAAAGTTGATTTGATGACTACATTCAATAACACTACGAACTGTGCTATTATTCGGCTTAAGACTTAATATTATACCTTTAGAATTTCATCTCTCTTTCAGATAATTTTCAATATCTGCAATTTCATAACTGCCAGTCGGTAGACTAATTATTTCTTCATCGACTCTTATATACATCCTCTACTCTCACAGTTTCAGTTAAAACCGTAATGTGCAAACATGGAATTCAAGGAGTACTCAATAAAATTACCAGTCATAAATTTTGACTCTTTTACAGAGCAGAATAAAAAAAGTAAATGACATGGAGATTTATTGCCAGATAGTATACGATCAATGATTTGGGCACTTTCCAATTGTGGAAAAACCAATAGCTTATTGACTCTTATAACTCATCCGAATGGTCTTAGATTTGAAAATATATACATATATTCAAAGTCATTATATCAACCAAAATAAAAATATTTAGAAAAACTTTTGGAACCCATAGAGGGTATACAATATTTTCCATTTAGTGAAGATGAAGCAGTAGTATCATCTGACACCGTAATTTCTAACTCTATTATTATTTTCGATGAAATTGCTTGCGAAAAACAGGACAATGTTAAAACTTACTTTTGCATGGGAAGACATATGAATGTTGATTCTTTTTATCTTTGTTAGTCCTATGCACACATTCCAAAGCATTGTCTAACGGATAATGTTAATTTACTTATATGGTTTCGATAATATGAGGTGAATTTAAAATATATATATCTCTATCATGTAAACTCAGATATGTCTTTTAATCAATTTAAAAACATTTGCTCAATTTGTTGGAATGATGAACCGCGGATGTGATCTATGTACATATAAGTTAGGCAGTCAGGGAAAAATCTCACAATTTTGTTTTTTTTTCTTGATCAATTATTCCGCCTAATTTTTCTTTTTCCTTTACGCGTAGAGCAAAAACTATCTGCAATAGCCCAAAATTTTTTCGACCTTAACACATAACTTTTCCATTTCAACTCCGTGGTGATACGTTTCTCAGTTATTTCGGTAAGACAGTTTTCGGAAACATTTGAGAAAAAAATCACGATACTCAGTTGTATTTCTATGAATAAATAATAAAAAAATATATTCTACTAAAAATTACACATGATTATATCTATTAATACACTTCTGGCATCGGGTCCTATAACAAAATAATGGATCTGTAACAAAACAAGACAAATACTTACTATAATCTTCCGCACACTTCGTAGTTGAACGATATTTAGAATTTACCTTTATCTAATTCGCACTTATTAAACTAGTTTGGAGCATTATATTAGGTTGTCAAATATCTCTGTTTCGCTTTTTGCTCTTCATTCAATGCTTTATAAAAAGTGTGATAGTGGTCGGATTCACTTCAAATATGCGCCGTTTTGTTCGATAATCTGTTTTCATCTAGACGGAAACTTCATAATACCCCTCTCGCAGAAACCCCTCTCCTTATTTGCGAAACACGGACAGCCACTTTTCACAAGCCTCTTTTGAGTCCAACTTTACAACACCAAGGGCGTTCGACATGGATAGGAACAGGTGGTAGTCACTTGGCGCTATGTCCGGACTATATGATGGGTGCGATAAAACCTCCCATCCGAACTCTCGTAGCTACTGACGAGTCATCAACGAATTGTGTGGTCTGGCGTTGTCCTGGTGGAACACGACACTCTTCCTGTTGGCCAATTGTGGACGCTTCTGGTCGATAGCTTGCTTCAAACGGTCCATTTGTTCACAGTAGATGGTAGAAGTACGCGTCTGGCCATATGGGAGGAGCTCATAGTGCATGATTTCCTTCCAATCCCACCAAACACACAGCAAAACCTTCCTGGCCGTCAATCCCGGCTTGGCCACTATTCGGGATGGTCCACGAGCCTTTGACCACGACCGTTTCGTTTGATATTGTCGTATCTGATCCATTTTTCGTTGCCAGTTACCATCCGCTTCAAAAATGGGTCGAGTTCGTTCCGTTTTAGCAGCACATCACAGGCGTTGATTCGGTCCAGAAGGTTTTTTTGCGTCAAATCATGCGGCACACAAACGTCAAGCTTTTTTATATCCAGCTTTCTGCAGATGGTTTAAAATGATTTGGTGACTAACTCTCATTTCCTGTGCGATGTCACGAGATGCCACATACCGGTTTAACTCGATAAATTCCATGATTTGATCGATGGTATCGTTTTCACCGGCTCTGAATCGTCGAAACCATTTCTCTGCGGTATTAAGTGATAGTGTGCCATACCGCAAAACACCATTAATCTCACGGAACGTTTCTCTAGCGGATTTGCCTTTGACGAAGAAAAACTTTAAAATAGCGCGAATTTCGTCGTTAGTGAACTCCATGTTTACACGTCTATAACTTTTGAACGCAATATCCAATCTAATCAAGCATAGCGTTGTTTTGCACGTTATGTCAAGATCTTTCAAACGATGTATAGTATTGCCAGATACAAGCTTTGCAGCGCTTTGTGCATATCTGTGAAATTCATAAGACAAAAATGCGGAAGGGAGATATTTGACAACCTAATATATAAGTATACTTATGTATAATGATTATTTTTATCTTTGTCAATTATATGTATACATTCCAAAACATCTTGTAAGGGATAATACTAATTACTTATATTGTTTTGACAAGATGAGGTCAATTTAAAACATATATATCTCGATCATGTAAATTCAGACATGTCTTTTAATCTATTTAAAAACATTTGCTCAACTTGTTGGAATGATGGTAAACATAGTTTTATAGTCATTGATAAAGATCAAAAGATAAATTATGGTAGATATAGAAAAGGGTTCGACTGTTTTGCTATAAATATATAGCATAACATAAATATGTCGAACATTCCGATTTTAAAAGTTGAACACTCAACATAGCCGACTATCAGCGAGAAAAAACTATATTGCGTCAACTAGCCAAGTCACGTGAAGCAATAAGACGTAAATATAAATTATTACAAGATGATCGTGAAAATGTAGAACGCGTATTTGATGAAACCTTCAAACCAATCATTACTCCTCTAAAGAAACTCATTACTGTAGCAAAAGTGTCTGAGGCTTCAAATATTAAAAAAGAAGAGAAGAACGATTTATCTACTTTTAAAGAGGAAAAAAAAATTAAAGAATCGTTGTCTGATGATGCGAGTAATTATGATTCTAATGTTGATAGTAGTAATAATGACACTTTGCAAAATGATCATTGCACTGACAACATTAATACTTCTTTTGAATCAGCTGAGAGTGATATTGAACAAGATGATAAAAGTCTTGAAAAATATCTAGTTATGGTGGACCTTAATCGCCATACATTTCTTGATTTTGTGTATGGAGTTCATAAGGAAAATAATGATTTGGTGATTGGAAATGTACCAATAAATTGCACCAATGGTAATGTCATAGTTAATAATACAAAATTTCTCATCAGTAAAGGCTTGTTAGAACTATTATTTAGAAAATTACGAGATGTAAAACTCATTAACAAAAACGATCGTCAAACTTATCAAAACATTCTCGAAGTATCCAATGCTCATAAAAAAGATTATGATAAAAATAAAGGAATTTGTGTAATGAAAAATAAAAATTTTTTAAAAATTATTTTACCTATGTTTACGAAAAAAAGAAGAGGTATTTTACCTCGATTTAAAATTGTACAAAAGTATGCCCCCAGACTATGTATACTGGGATAACTCGAATGAGTTAGTAAATCGACTAAGGTTATTATTAGCTGAAAGGTCTGCGGGAAATCAGAGTCACACAAATGAAATATACTCTATTATCGAGGAGTTGCGTGAGGCTAGTCTTATTAATATATAAACATAACATTCCAATCAGTTGAACAATGAGTGTCGCCGTCTTCGGATGGAAGCTAGAAAAACTAAAGGCAGTCAAGGTCCATCTGGCGTTGGATTTAAATTTACATATGATAGTCAATATGATATGGAAAATAAACGACTCTGTAATCTCTCACAGCCAGTTAAATTAAATGATGCTGTTGATTTAAATACATTAAGAATTTATATGCACGAGGAAATTTCAAACTTATTAAAACTTTCAAGCGAGATAAATGAAAAAATCGACGTTTTATCAGCAATACCAGCATCTATTATAGAATTAAAAAAAAATAATTGTTGATTCAAAAAATGTCATTCAGTGCGTATAAATCAAAAGTTAGAAGTGAATTGATTTCTATTCAAGCAAGGTAAAACAAGTTCTAGAGGTAGCAGGAAAAACACACAATGAATTATTCAAACAAAGAAAAAATGAAAGTATTGAGGGAAATTCATAAGCCTGCTCGTCGAAATTATATTCGACGACAATTTGAATTACGTGATATAGATGAGACATGGCAAGCAGATTTCGTTGAAATGCAACTTTATTCTCGAAAAAATTAAGGATACAAATACATGATTACAGTCATCGATACCTTATCTAAATTTAAATGGCTATACCTTTGAAGCGAAAAACTGGTAAAGTTGTGGCAACAGCTTTTAATACTATAGGCATGGATGTATACCAAAGAATTTGCATACAGATAGAGTTAAAGAATTTTACAATGTAGATTTTCAAGATCTAATAAGAAAAAATAATATTGATCTATACTCAACATAATGGAATCTAAGAGCATCTATATGCGAGTGTTTCAATCATACTTTGAAAGTAAAAATGTGGATACAACTTAGTCTTCGCCAAAATTATAAGTAGCTTGATATTTTACCGAATTTAATTACTGCTTATAATGCGACGAAGCATAGAATTATCGGTGTTAAACCGAAAGTTATTACATCAGCCAATAAATCACAAATTTTAAGAACGTTACTTGGTAGAGCGAAGATAAGCAAAAAACTTAATAACTTTAATGTTGGAGATAGAGTACGTGTGAGTAAACTGAAGCATAGTTTTGAGAAAGGATATACACTGGTCAACAGATATATTCACAATCAACAGATTTGCAGCAACCAATCCTACAACTTACCATTTAAAAGATTATAGAAATCAACCAATCGCTGGATATATCTATGAACAAGAGCTTCTAAGAACCAAGTATCCAGATGTTTATCTCGTTGAAAAACTTCTTAAACATCGAGGAGATAAAGTTTTCGTCAAGTGGCTTGGATTTCATAGTCATACTTTCATACTCGCACATATTGTTGAAGAATCTTTCATCTTTCATTAAAGCTTTTGAAATTCGGTTAGGTAAAAAAGATTGGAATTCACAATCAAGCTCGACCACTGTTTTCCATCCAAATTTCGTATTAATTTTCATGATTTTTGTAATCATATAATTTTTATTTTTTTTCTAATTCAGAAATTTTTTTAGTAGAAAGAAAGCCACCTCCTGCGATATGGTTCGATTTTATCAAATCCTTCTGAAAAATTTAAAAAAAAATATTTTAAACATATTTTTATATAATTATTTTCTACTATTTACAATTAAAAATTAAAAAAAACACACCTGAAGAGATTAATCCTCTAGTTGTACGCCGTCTACGTTAAAATTTGATATGAAATCAGCAGCCGTCAATTGTGCTACCAGTTGAGTAGACGACTCAGCACCAGGGAACGTCATTTCGGGACTCAGATCCATTGTCTATAATTAGCGTTAAACAGTTGCTTTTAGGAAAAATGTGTGTGTTAATTTTTTTCAGAGCCACTGCTTCGAAAGCCTGCGTATGGACAATTATAGTCAAGGACTAGACACTGAATTACTAAGTTCTCTTTACACTCTCGCTTTTTCGGTTGTTTTACTACTTCCATCAGGTGTATGTCCCCTCTATTTTCCATCTCTATGTCGAATGTGCTCTGACGTCGTTTGCGCAAGCTGTATTGCTCACCGTTAACTATCCCGATTTGCTCAGGTGATCTTTGTAAAGTTTTATCGCTAGCCTCGTATTCCATGCAAGTTCTGACTTTTTCAGTGGAGCAATGTACTAAACTACTACTACCCACGCCTTCTTCTACTATTCCGGTTGCAACTTGTTCAGTAGATAGTTGAAGAATTCGTACATTTTCAGTGTCATCTATGATTCTTCTAGCGATTTGTCCATTTAATACACCTTCATATTCACGAATGCAATTATATCCCCAAGGAAGAGTGTCTGTTCAGTTTGTTTCTATAAAACGCTTATCGTCAAAAGGATTCAATGCTATTTTATTGTGTTTTTCCGTTTGTAGAATATGCAGTCTCGAGCGAATATTAAACTGATTTCTATATATTACGGTTTTTCCTTCCAAGCATTGTATATAATCTTCAAAACTTATTGTATTTTTGACTACTGCACTTTTAACACCTTTGGCTTTCTTGATTTGACTTTGATCTTGAATTTTCATACTATACATTTTACTTCGCAATCCAATAAATTCAGTTGAAATTCAACCATTACACTCATCTTTCTTTAACCCGATAATTTTCTTATCTTTCTGAGATATTTGATAAGGATTATACTCAGAATATCAATATCAATCTTTTTTACTTCGTATACAAGACTATCAGTATCTGTATATAATAATTTACAATTTTCACATAATCTATTTCGCATATATTTATAGTGAAATCTGTACACAAGAGTTTTAGATAAATCCAATATGGACAACCCAACATATATTGGTTTTCTTATATAAATTTCAGTTCTCAATAACTGTTGTACGGCAACTAAATTTTCGTCAAAAATGGAGCAATTGTATAGGCCTTACAGTCTTTATACTATAATATATTATATTAAAATAATAACAGTCGGACTATCCTTGTTTATAATCACTCCGAAGAATCTGAAATAGAATTTATTACTAAAAATAAATTAGATTAAAAAGTAAAAATAATAAAAATGAGAATAATAATAAAATAAAATAAAAATAATAAAAATAATAAACTATATTCTATGTTAGCAAAAGACAAACTTACTGCATTCACTACCTTAAATTTAAATTCTTCTTTGGGGTACGATATTTCAAACCGCTGCGGCTGATCTTCAAGAACTAAACTGTTATTTTTCATTTTTAATCTATTTTTTAGTAATAAATACTATTTCAGATTCTTCAGAGATAACCATATACAAGGATAGTCTAACTGTCATTATTTTAGTATAATATATTATAGTATAAAGACTGTAGACTGATAAGAATATTTATTAATTTTGTTAATTTTGCCCGTCTTTAATAATTTCAGTCCATTTTGCTTCTATAATCTGGTCAAATAAATCTGTAATTTTGAATATGATTTTCGTGTACTCTTTTCAGAAATTTTTGGCTATTTTGTACTCATGTGCGATATTACTATATAAATAACTTGAAATTTATTTTCTTTTTAAAATTATTAATAACTTTCACTAATGAGGTTCTACATTGTTTCTTAATATCATTATTGCAACTAATAATATTATTTATGTCTGCGACGATTTCCTTAATAGTGAAATTGTTAATTAAATAAGATATTCCAAATTTTGCACCTTTTGAAAGGATATCCACAACTTATTTGTTTTGGTAATATTTGTTAAAATTTTAAAACCATTGTTATTATTCTTATTGTGAGTATTATTTGCTTGAACGTGATTTAGGTTTTTCAAATATTCAAATTTACTTTTTAGTTTTCTTTTTTTTTCGCATTTTATTTTATCCTTTTAGTCCGGGAGCCACCGACATATTTTAGTGACCAAATTATCTTCAGTCGAAAATTAGTTTAAATGATTCCTTTCAATATACTAAAGAGTGGAGCGATCATCCGCTGCGGCACTTAAACTGTATGTGGCAACATCAGGTACCCAAACTTTGCAAACATGATCAAAACCAAGTTTTAAGGAATAATTTTGAGTTTAAAAAAAAATTGTTCAAACAATAGTTGTCGATCCTATTCAAATGAATGTTCTATCCATTTTTGCTGTAAAGCTAATAATTGTCGAGAAAAACGAAATTAATAATAAGCGTTCTCAGCTACTATAATCATCCCAAATTACCGTCAATACGTCAGGGATCCACCCCGCTGCTCAGATGATACATGATACAAGTACTTTTTAATTAGTAATTTTGTTTATAAAATTTTAGTTTTAAAGCAAAAACATATGGAATGTAAAAAATTTATTATAGGTAGGTCTCCAAATTTTATTTAAAACAATATTTAACAAACTCCCTACTGTTTTATATATCGTCATTTATGTTATTATATACAATGTTTTTAATTCTTGTCACTATAAAATTTGGAGAGCTTTGTCTATAACATTCATTTTTCTAGTTTTTATTATCACAAAGATATTTAAGTTAGAAAAATAACATATACAGTCTCGTTAATTTATTAGAAATATATTTTCCTATTATAATCTGTTAGCTTGGCTTGGAAGGTGATGTATTTAAAAGTGGTTTCAAACTTACAAAAACTTTTACACTCGCATCACATTCTGTCAAAGAATAATATAACAAATAAATATGACAAAAATTATTCAAATGATAATAAGATTCTGGAAAATTTATTAGGTGATTCATTGAAAGTGCACCACGCGAGATATTCATCGTATTCCAGGTTCGCCGAAAGTGCGTTCTACAACTACAGTTTTACCTATCAGTTGTTATTTATCCTCGTAAAATTCTTTTTCCATCTTGTTCTACGATACATGCAAGTTCATTTATAATGATTTTTAGGATTGCAACAATAATCTGGAATGTATTTCCGCTGAAGCAATGAACAGTACGTTCCCTATCACGGAAACGTGAGTAAAGTGCACTCGAAAACGCGTGCTTGAACTGTAATTTAAAATTTACAGCTTCAATTCCAAATTGTTGCAGTTCTAAATATTATTGCAATAAACTTATATGTATTGTAGAATAAGGTGGAAAAAGAATTTTGCGAGGATAAATGGGAACTGATGGTTAAAACTGCAGTTTTAGCACGCGCTTTCGGTAAACCTGGAACACGATGGATATCTGGCGTGGTACACTTTCATCGAATCACCTAATAAATTTTCTAGAATTTTATTCGTATTTGAATAATTTTTTCATATTTATCTGTTATATGATTCTCTGACAGAATGTGATATGAGCGTACATAATTTCTGTAATTTTGCAAGCACTTTTAAATGATTTTATCGCATGCAATAGACCAGTATACAAATATCTAATTATTATAAATTTAAGAGTCGTGTATATTATTGTAATAATTTATAAATTTTTCTGAAAAAAATTCTATAAAATTTAAAGAAATAAATTATATGTATATAGATACCTCACTACCATATTTCTATATAACAAATTTTCTTCACCGTTATTGTATTTTAGTATTTTTGATTTATTTGTAATGAAAAATTTATAACAATTAGGAAAAGGTTTTTACAAATAATTTTTGGAGCTTTGGAACATTAATATTATAGATCAAATTGGCCGAATTAATACTGAAATAGTGAAAATAATTAAAAACTTTGTATATAATAATAAATAAATGATAGTATATGAAACAATAGAGAGTTTGTTAAAAATTATTTTGAACAAAATTTGGAGATCTACTGAAAATAAATTTATTACATTCGATATATTTTCGCTTTAAAACTATAATTTTATGAGCAAAATTTAAAGTTAAAAAGTATTTGTACCATGTATGATCTGAGCGGCGAGGTAGATCTCTGATGTATCGACTATGATTTAGGTCGATAACAGCTCGCAATGTTCATAATTCATTGCGTTTTTTCCCATAATTATTAGCTTTAGAGCAAAAATGGATAGAACATAAAAAATATGTTTCAATAGAATCTACAACTTTTGTTTTAAAAATTTTTTTCTAAACTGAATATTATTTCATAAAACCTGGTTTTTATCAATTTTTTAACATTTTTACAAAGTTTGGATGCCTGGCGTTGCCACATCCAGATTAATTAACGCAGCGGACAATCACTACGCTTTAGAGAACATTGCAACGAATTATTTAAACTAATTTTTGGCCGAGGATAAATATATGACATAAAAATGTCGCTGGCTCCCGGACTATTTAAAGGGCCGGGATTTGAGGTTTCGAAACCTCCTTTGAAAGTGCCCAAAATCATATCTTGTATCACCTATGTATAATGGTCCTATCATGGGCCAAGCCGATATATCGGCTTTCCGGCCCTGGAGGGTCATGAAAAATTTTTAGTTCGGTAAAATAGGAATAAAATCATATTCTCAGGTTTTGAGATGTGCTGCATCCAAATCTGGAGTCTAATCGGTCATAACTGCTAATAATCACGGTCATTCAAGGTCACACAAGGCCACTTCAAAGTCAAATGCAGAAAGTATCATATATATTCGAACAAAAACGATATCTAAAAGTATCCCGAGAATAAATTTCTAGTTATATTTGTACGATCTAAATTATGATGATATATACGTTTCTAGCAAAAAGTATTTCTGTAATTTAACTGGCAAACTACTTTCACGAGATAGATTCAGAAATTTACCTGAATAATGATATTGACAGAAATGCGATTGGTTGAATGAGAAAATTCGGTACCAAGCGCTCTCAAAATTGAAAAACCAATTTTAAATATTTTCCTGGGTATATTTTCAACCTGACCTTGGAGAAATTTTCATCTCTCTTTTTATTCGAGGTCAAAATGACGTAAATCCCGAACTCAGTGATTCAGTTTTGTTGCTTTCTCCCATCTGGCGCCTCCCCAGGTTGCGGATAGGGGATGGCTCGCTACGATTTGTAGAGGGCACTGAGAAAATAAAATACTCAGGTCGGACAAGAAAAGCTAATAGGGAGGGCCTTCCGAATTTAAGTCCAATTATGATTAGTGTTTGGCATTGCAGTGGAAAAGACCATCTATCCAAGCTGTGTGTAAATGAGCCCTGCTGTTTACTCTGTAAATATGAAGGAAAAAAGGAGATTAACCATTCAGCATACAGCTATAAGTGCCCGATCACTGTGGAGTTTTTAAACAGACATAAAACATGAGAATACTCCAACTGAATACCAACCATTGCGTAGCGGCTCATGACCTGCTGAAACAGACAATAAAGGAGCTAAGAATAGACATTGCTGTAATCTCCGAACCATATTGTGACAGAGACAGACCACAGCGCTCGATAAGTGACACAAGCAATAGAGCTGCCCTCTGAATTGGTCAAAATAGGCAGGTACTAAAGCAGTCGAGTCATCGGAGCGAATTGATATCCTGGGCTCAAATACAAGAAATATACGTCTTTAGTGTATATGCTCTTCCAAGCTTGACGGACACGCAGTTTGAAATCCTTGTAGCTAAATTAGTTGATGAAGCCATGGACAAGAAACCATTATTAATCGCTGGCGATTTTAAAGCGTGGTCCACAGCCTGGGGAAGCGCTTCAACAAATAACAGAGGTAGTATGCTGCTTGATGGCCTTAATTCTCTTCAACTCCACGTGGTTAATAAGGGATTTGAATCCACTTTCATTAGGAGTGATAAACAATCAGTCATTGATGTAACATTCGCCAGTGATGACTTGATTCAGCGGATCCTTAATTGGAGAGTAAGCGACCTTTACACCCACAGTGATCACAGGGCGATCTTGTACGAGATTGCAGAGAAGAAAGTAAAGAACAAGTGCAATGAGTGGATGCCCACACGGAAATGGAACATCAGATCGCTAGACTGTGAAGTGTTCGCCACTATAATATCAGAAGAGCGTTTAGAATATGGTGCACCAGGCCACCAGGCAAATGCACACATGAAGCATATCTCTGAAGCATGTGATGCATCGATGACTAGGACTAAGAGCGGATTTAAACATCGTCAATCTGTCTACTGGTGGACAAATGAAATTGCAGAATTGCGCAAACAATGTCATCGCGCACGTAGACTTACCCAAAGAGCCCGCACCCATCGTAATACGTTTAATAGTTTATTTAAAAAAGCACAAAGAGCGCTTGTCAAGGCCATTAAGGCAAGCAAGCGTCGATGCTGGCTTGAACTGTGTGCAGAGGCCAACAATGACTTATGGGGACGACCATAAAAAACAGTCATGGTACGATTGAGTAGGGCACCAATACAACCCACTAGCACGGTATTGATTGATAAGATTGTTTCCGCTCTCTTTCCCAATGACACCCATGGGACTGTACTGCGCACACAACACTCGGACGATATACCTCCTATAACAGAAATGGAGCTACATAATGCTTACGCTAAGATTAGAGACAATGCTACCTCTGGTCCTGATGGTATCCCTAATGCTGCAGTTCAGTTGGCGACACAGAAGAATCCATCTATATTTCTAAAAGTATATAATGCTTGTTTTCTTGAGGGTATTTTTCCTGATTGCTGGAAAACTCAAAGGTTAGTCCTGTTACCTAAGGGCAATAAGCCACTTGATGATCCGTCATCATACAGGCCATTGTGTATGCTCTATACGGTAGGTAAAATATTTGAAAAAAAAATATATAGCCGACTGGAAGCATTCACTGAAGTATTGCACGGCTTATCCTCACGGCAATTTGGATTTCGGAAATCAAAATCAACAGTCGATGCTATTAAACTGGTAGTGTTTACCGTAAGAAATGCAATCAGTGGTAAGAGATGGGAAGGTGTCACTAAACAGTATTGTGCCATTGTCGCTCTAGATGTCAAGAATGCCTTTAATTCAGCGCGCTGGTCTTCTATTATGAATTCTCTTAAAGAGTTCAGAGTACCTGGTTATCTCCAGAATGTCGTGGCCAGCTACTTTGAGAATAGGATAATATTATACCGAACGGATGAAGGCATTGTATCGCATAAGGTTACTGCGGAAGTCCCCCAGGGCTCGGTTATGGGACCTATATTGTGGAATATTATGTATGATGGCGTGTTGAGGATTCCACAACCGTCTGGTTCAATAACAGTAGGGTACGCCGACGATATCGGTCTAGTAGTGACGGCTAAGACCCTTGATGATCTCACTGCAAATTCCAATAAGATAATCAGCAATATCAATAGATGGATTAAGTCGGCTGGCCTACAATTAGCGGAGCACAAGACAGAAGTAGTTCTTGTCAGCAGTCGTAAGAAGGTAGATAGTATTACTCTTAAAGTTGGTAGCTGCCGCATTAGTTCTGCGCCATCTTTACGATACTTGGGTGTACAGTTTGATGCCATGTTAAACTTCAAAAAGCATCTAAAGATATCTGGCGAAAAAGTGCAACAAGTTTCAGCTGCCTTGTTTCGCCTCATGCCTAACATTGGTGGCCGACGCCCACCCCAGAAGAAGCTATTAGCTTATGTTGTTAATTCTGTCAGCATGTATGCAGCGCCAATCTGGCATCATGCATGTGGAATTAAATCGTATTGTGAGCTGACCATTGCGACCCATTGCCGCTCCTATATACGTATTATTAGTGGTTACAGGACAGTATTCACCGACGCTGCTGAGGTACTTACCGGAATTCTTCCTTTCAATTTAGCTGCAGATGAACTGGCTAGGCTGTACAACATATGTAAGGCCACTGTGGATTCTCTACAAGGTGCTAAAAACGTGGATCGTCAACGTTCTATAGAAATATGACAAAAACGATGGACCGATTCTAGCAAAGGCCGATAGACTTATCGTATCCTTCCAGACATACACAGATGGATCAACAGGAAACACGGGGAACTAGATTTCCACCCAACCCAGTTGCTGACTGGACATGTTTGTTTTAGGTTCTATTTCAACTGTTTTAACCTGGATAATAATGATTTCTGCCCCATCTGTCCGACATTGGTTGAGAATGCCGAGCATATATTAGTGAGCTGCCCTCGTTTTAGAACACAACGTGAGCACTTGATGAACATCATCAATAAGCCAATAAGACTAGAGAGCATCCTATCAATAATACTGGAATCTTCTGAAAACTGGAAGGCAGTGGCCAGTTTCGGAAAAGAAGTGATGACTAAACTTAGAAATGCCGATAGAATTAGACGAATGGCCCAGGATGAATCAGGCTAGCTGATTCTATTTTAAGTTGCAGAAGACGAACACCGAACCCCTGATCATTTGTGTGGCTGGGGGACGTAGGATAATGTCATAAGAAGAGGAGCCGTATAGGCTAACTAACAGTTCCGCAGAAATAATATTCCCGGATAGTCCCGGCGGAATGCTGGTTTCGAGAGGCCACAAGTGCAGAGCTTGCTCTGCCTACGCCTAACACACACACACACACACACACACACACACACATATATATATATATATATATATATTATGGACTCCAATAGATATTGATATACCTGAATAAGGTTTATATGACATACATTGCTATATATCTATATATATCTGGTGGCGACAGTGGCGCTTTCCACTGGCTGAATAACCTAACTACGAATAATTATCCAAAGGCTGGATCTAACGATTTGTACAGAAGCGTTCTTCTATACGCGTCTATTTTCTTTGGTTACGGTAACCCATCGGTGACCTAAAAGAAGGAAGTTATGTAGATTATACTAGAGATAATAAGGAGAGATTACCGATGCCATTTATGAAAGGTTCGACGACTTTCGAAATGCTACATTAACGCGCCAACGCGACGTCACAGCTAGATCAGCATAAATTAATGTGCGCATTTCCCTACATCACGAGTTGCGACGCAGGCAATAAATATATATAGATATAGTTATACGTTTGTGTCCAATGCGACGTTGCTGTTTTCGTTTGTATTATTACAGAGGCTAAGCCAAAACATATCTAATATAACATATATTATGTAATCTAATATCTATATATATTTATTGCCTGCGTCACAACTCATGATGTAGGCAAATCAGAGATAATAAGGAGAGATTGCCGATGACATATACGAAAGGCTTAACGATTTTCGAGTGCCGGGAACGTGCGCCCTCAACAGGTTCAACTCTTACACTAAGGCGCCAACGCGACGTCACAGCTACGTACGCATAAATTAGTGTGCGCATTTGCCTACGTCACGAGCTGTGACGTAGACAATAAATATATATAGATATAGTTATATGCTTTTGTCCAATGCGACGTTGTCGTTTTCGTTTATATCATTATAGAGGCTAAGCCAAAACATCTAATATGCGCACGAGTATCAAAAAGCAATACAGACCCAACTCCGATGTCAACTTTATCATGCAGACGAATTTTTGATTCTGCAGAAAATCAAAACTTTCCTTTCTTCCATTGTAGAAATTTCCTCATCAGGGACTGATGAGAGTCCCTGATGAGGAGCCGTAGCGAGCTCGAAACGTTGGACAAGTCTTCAATTAGGTAAGGGTGTTGGGGACAGTCAGACTGCACTTTACTAACAAAGAATTTTTTCAGCTAATATTTTATATTCGGATTAGTCTACGGGGGTGAATGTAAACAAGGACAGTCTGACTGTCATTATAATTTTAATTTAATTTTTAATTTAATTTTTATTTTTAATTTTTATTTTTTTATTTTATTTTTATTATTTTTTATTTTTTATTTCTTATTTTTTATTTTTTATTATTATTTTTATTTTTTATTTTTATTTTATTTTTATTTTTATTTTATTTTATTTTTGGATGGAATTGATTGGACTGTAAGACCTATAAAAAAATATTTATTAATTTCCAATATTAAAAATATTAATAATAATATAATAATGCTTTATATAATAATATAAAGCAAAAATTTAACTTTGTAATTTTTAACAGTCATACGTTTTCTAAATTATAAATACAAGATCTAAGATTTACATTGTCTAACGTTTTACAATAGGATAGAATTTGAATTTTTGTATTTTCTACAATATGCATTATCAATAAAAAAAATGTATAAATATTTTAAATAATTATAAGTAATAACATGACCTTAAATATATTTTCAAAAAATACGAGTATGTCGTAGATTTTAATGTTAACGTAGTTGATCCACCCATGTCTCTGATACTACATTTTAAATATAATTCATAAATCACAAACATTATTCCTAGTTTCCTTCACATTCAATCAGCATACTTTTCATTTATATTTATTATAATCTACTCTATATTGTTACTTATTGATATTTTAAACAATTCGTGTAATTCCGATTTAACACAAAGATTAATCTAAATCATAGAGTCATTTTCTGTATAAATTAATAACGAAATTATTCCGTTTGTTTATTTATAATATTGCAGTGATTGTGGACATAACCTTACTTATGATGAAATTATCTATTGAAGCAATTATTAAAAAAAATTATCTGAATTACTTATGTATATTATAGTGTAGTTGCAATAATTTATTTTATTCTGAAAATTATAGTATAAAATTTTAAAGAGCATATAATAAATCGTTTATAATCATAAATGTATATTATTTAATATACATCATTGAAACAGAGATGTTTCGAACAACTTGTCAGATTTATATAAAAAACTGATAAAAATTCTGCATAGATAGATTAAGTATAGATTTTGAGATTTATACTTTATACAAAACTTCAAATTCTATCCTATTGTAAAATGTTGTAGAATATATATCTTATATCTTATAGTTATAATTTACATAACATATAACTTTTTAACTTCTATATTATTATTTTATTATATTTTTTTATTTTAGCATTTAATTTCAAGAATTTCATTTTCCATTTTTGATTTATATTATTATTTATATTTTTATTTTTTAAGACAATTAATGGATTTTCTCTTTTTGTTCCTACGCGTTGTTTACTACAATATAATATATGCATTAAAAATTACAATGAAATTTTTTAAACTAATTAAGGAATATCCATTTTAGCACAAAATCATAAGATTCAGTTTGAAATTTCTTTTGCAAAAGAAATTTTTTTTTTCTATTTGGAAAGTCTTGATTTTTTGCAGAATGAAAATTCGTCTGCATTGTGAAGCTGGCATTGGAGTTTAGGTCTGAATTGCTTTTTGATACTCGTGCGCATATTTGATGTGTTTTGGCTTAGCTTCTGTATGATTTAAACGAAAACAGCAACGTCGCAGCTCGTGACGTAGCAATAAATATATATATATATATATATATATATATATATATAGATATAGTTGTACGCTTCTGTCCAATGCGACGTTGCTTGTAGTAAATAACGCGTAGGAACAAAAAGAGAAAATCCATTGATTGTCTCCAATATTAAACATATAAATAATAATATAAATCATAAATGGAAAATGAAATTTTCGTTATTAAATGCTAAAATAAAATAAAAGTATAGAAGTTTTTTAACTTAGTTAAAAAACTAAGTTTAAAAGTTATACGTTATCTAAATTGTAAATAACATAGATTTTAATGTCAACGTAGTTGAGCAATCATATCTGTGATACTACCAGAGATGAACCGAGATTGCCAGAGACGTAGGCGACGTTGGTTCCGTGACAGCGCCAGATTTTGCGGCAGAATCACGAACAAGATCCGTCTGCAATCTCGACTATCGATAAATGTAGCGCACTGCTGAAAAATGTCCGAATAGCTATTCGGACATTTAATACATAATATAATTAAGGCATCACAGCAAAGAAGGAGAAACAGCGGGCGCGTGTACAGGCTGCTGTTAAGGGGAGGGACAAGGTGGCTGATCGACACGATGCCGAAGAGGGGAAGTATGGGAAGCGAAGGACCGAGCGAAAAAGAAAACAACTGACATCTATACGTCTATATATATATATATATATATATATATATATATATATATATATATATATATAATTGAAACAAAATATAAAATTGAACTGAAGTATCGTAACTTATTAGACAGTCATTTTCGTAATCTACAACTATGTAAACGTATGCTAGATGTTATATTGCAATTAAGAATAATTATATTTTCATTGTTTTCTTATGTATTATATAATATATATAAATAAACACATAATATTATATTAGTATTGTAGATAGCGCAACGCCAATGAATTTGAAACGCAAAATCTCAGCCGTTCAAACTTTACATATATAATTATAAAGGTTCATAATCTCATTGTAAAGGTAGCAACCGGTAGAGGCATGCATTAATTGCGATGAAAATCCTGGATACACCTGGGAAAAAATTTTGGACACATTTTTATTTTTCACTAACCAAATATGAAAATAATTTAATTGTACTTATGTCGACTGCCCATATACAAATTAATAAATATTTTTTTATTGGTCTTACAGTCCAATCAATTCAATCTAAAAATAAAAAATAAAAATTCAAAATAAAAATTAAATTAAAAATTAAATTAAAATTATAATGACAGTCAGACTGTCCTTGTTTACATTCACCCCCGTAGACTAATCTGAAAATAAAATATTAGCTGAAAAAATTCTTTGTTAGTAAAGTGCACTTTACTTTTAATTTTTATTTTATTTTTATTTTTATTTATTTTTTATTTTTAGATTGAATTGATTGGACTGTAAGACCAATAAAAAAATATTTATTAATTTCAAATTTTAAGAAAATGAAATTGATTTAGCTACCTAAATAAATTCTATTTAGACAATTTAGAATATTTTTTTAAATTAAAAATATCGTTTCAACTAAATCAGTAAATACATTTAAATATATATTTTTCTTAACGAAAAACAGTTGTTTATATTAAACAAATTCTTCGTTCTTTGAATTCGACGAAATGTATTTATTTAAAATTATCAAATTTTATTTTAGCGTACTTCAATTTACAAAAAGTATTTCAAACAAAAGTTGTAGATCTTATCAAAATACATTTTTTGTACTATGTGCTGAATTTCTACAAACAGCATTTTTCAAGAAAAATGTATTCGAATGTATCTATATTTCATATAAATGTAGAATTGTTCCGGGGACCCCGAAACGGAAATGTTGAACTTTTCTCCAAAAATATATAGTTTATATCGAATAATTATATAGAACAAAAAAATATGTATTTTAATGAGCTCTATGATTTTGGTTTTAAATGTTAAATTTTTTCATTTTCTAAGATAAATTCAGGAAATTATGATTTTTATGGAGTTTTCGTCGATTTGGGAATACATATTTAATTTTGATTTAAGGTTATGATGATGTTAAGAATCCGCGCTCCAAAAAATATAAGTTTGCAAATTTTTAAGAAAATAGTGACAGGACTTATTCAATACAGTCACACCACTGTCGATGCTTTAGAGGATTAAATTTTTGATTATTTTTCGAGAAATATTCTCAGAGGATGAAATTATCTATAGGAATATAGATTTATAGATAGAGAATTGTTTTCATAGATATTATTTAACTGTTTAATAAATTGGTTACATTACTATTCTGAGTGAAGCCGAGACAGCAGATGTTTATATATAGATATATATATTAAAAGTTATAACAGTATGAATTTAAAAAAAATATTTTTTAATAGTGCATGCTTGCAGTATGATCGCTGCGATGTAAATTTCGCGAAAATTTTTTAATAATTGAGCCTTGCTCCAAGGCTATTGCGATCGTCGGCAGTCTAAATGCGTGCTCACAGCAAGCTTGATCCAATAAAAATTGCTATGTGAGTCTATAACAGAGATCGTGAATGAACTTCCGAAAGACGTGCATAATCGATTATTCAATTTTTTTTGGATGCCGATTAAAATTATCGTAGTGTCGTTTGATAAAAATTTAATTCTCAAGTTAAAAACTATAAACACAGAGTCTTTTGGACATATCTCGGGAAATATTAAAGTTTACAAAAATGTATTTTAAAAAATCATTGTACATCTCATTAAAATACATATTTTTTATTCTATTTAATTCGTTTCTAGAAGCTATATTCCTCGAAAAAATGTATACGAAGATACCTGCATCGAGTATATGCGGGGAACCGTTCACGGGACTCCGAAACGGAATAGTTTCCGAAACTGAACTTTGTCGAGAAATATTATTTGCACCGAAAACTGTACAGAACAAAAAATATGTATTTAAATGAGCTCTATGATTATGGTTTAAAATTTTTTTGCAAGTATTTTTATTTTCTTAAGGAAAATTGAACAAACCATGCTCTTTATGGACTTTGTATGGTTTTAGGAATGAATATTCAATTTCCGTCTAAAGCTGTTACGATATTCGTAATTAGTCCCGCAAAAATTATAAATATTCAGTAAAATAGTGCGGGGGAACTTTCTTGGAACTAAACTCAATACAGCCACATCACTGACATTGTTTCGGCGAGCCTTGAAGCTTCATTATTTTTTCCTGCAGATATTTAATATATGTTAATATTATTATAGGTAAAATTATCTAGGCAATATATTTTTATACATTGGGTATTTTTTATACAAGTAAACTGTAAACTTAATCAAACTGTAATTAACGGGATGGGCAAGGTGGCTGGCAGGCATAATGCAGAAGAATGGAAGTAGGGGAAGCGAAGGACCGAACGAAAGAGAAAAGAACTGCGCGTATATACGTCTATATATATATAAATATATATATATATATATATATATATATATATAAGAAATGCGTGCACTAATCTTTCCTCTATTTCGGCAAGTTCGGACCGATTCCAACCACCATCAAAATCCATTCATCTCTCTCTCTCTCTCTCCATACACACACACACACACACGCGCGCGCGAACGCACGAACACATTGTAAACTGTAATGTTTATCATATTAATATCATACAACATTTTATTAAATAACAAAGACTGACAAAAAACTATTATTAAAAATAAGGTATTTCCGTTTGTACACCATTATATAAAAGATGATAAATTGAATAAAATAAATTATTAATTTAATTCGAAAACAACGCACAAAAAACAAACATAAAACTCGATTTGCACTATATGCGCCATCATATATATATATATATATATATGATGGCTTGTTTGCTTATAGCGCAAATCTAATTGCAGATTCAACTGTGATAGTTAAGAAAAATGTTATAAAGCAATATACAAATGCAAAGTCATATTGCGATTATGATGAAAAAAAACTAATGCTGTCGATTGAAACGTTCTCTCTGAGCGCCGACCGCGAAACCGAAGGGATATATATATATATATATATATGATCTATATATATATTATCATATTTATATTTATATAAATATAAATATTCATCTCTGTTAGCTCTGTTACAATAACGGCTCATCTTCGTGTGCTTCAGGTGTCGCTTCAAGAAAGCGTACCATATCTCCGTGTCGGCGTGGTGTAAATTCGACTGTTTGAGCGATAAGCGTAAGAAACCTTATATACCGTGTTATGAGAATATTCGAAAAATGCTAAAAATTTCAAATAAACAAATCATTAATGTGTAAGCATTATAATATTTTATTGGAATCACCACTATCCAATTTTTAATCGCCATAATTATTACATATACTTAATAAATTTATGACAAATTCAAACAATTCGTGTGATATTATAATCAAAATAAACGAATATATTGAGGGTTTATGGAGCATATGCGTTTATTATAGTTTAGGTATAATAAAAAAGTGATTAAACGCATATTTATTGAATTTGAAATAAAATTTTTAAAATTAAACATCATGTAAATTTTTATTTAATATACATTAGGTTTTATGAAATATGAAATTATCGCGTTTCTATATCAAAATTATATACAGCTTAATAAAGTGATTGGTTTATTACACATCTAAATATGTAATTATTTTTAGAAACTATATTGAAAATGAAATTTTAAATATAAATAATATACTACATTACAATATATACATAAAATATAAAGTTCTGTGTAAATCATTTTTAATTAAGTTAAATGTTAAAAAAGTATTTACAGCTAGCATGTACAATATATTCTTATACATTTATTGTTCATTCTAGTACATACATTATGAATAAAAATTGTTTATTCTTTTAAATTTTTTAATATTTATAACAGAACATCATTTCATTTAGATAATCTATATGTTTATATAATTTTTTAATCCGAGATAGATCTAAAACATTAATATAAATAGATCAATAGAACTTTTTATGTGCATGTTATATTCCTGTTTTATAATTACAAATAATTCCTTTTTTATACTATTTAGATGCAGTTAATATTAATGAATATTCTGCATTGTATTTAAAATATCTTTAGTAACTCATTTTCAGCAGATAATAAAATGAACTGAATTTATATTATATTATATATTTGAAAAAATTCAATAAATTGCAACGTTTCAAAACGAGAAAAACTGATGATTATTGATATAAAAATAGATTTATTTAAAAAATAATTGATAGTTTCTCCATATTAAACGTGCGCCCGTGTACACGCACACACGCGCGCGCGTACACACACACACACACACACACACAAAGCACGCCCAACACAGCTACCTCACTCATATTAAAAAATTACAAAACATCATAATGAGGGAGGTCAAAGTTTGAGAATCAGAGTTTTAAGTAAAGAACACGCACGCATATATATATACATATATATATATGTAGAGAGAGAGAGAGAGAGAGAGAGAGAGAGAGAATGGATTTTGATGGCGGTTGGAATCGGTCCGAACTTGCCGAAATAGAGGAAAGAATTAGTGCACACATTTCTTATATGCATGCATTATATATATATATATATATATATATATATATATATATATAGACGTATAGATGTTAGTTGTTTTCTTTTTCGCTCGGTCCTTCGCTTCCCCTACTTCCCCTCTTCGGCATCGTGCCGGCCTGACACCTTGCCCCTCCTCTTAATAACAGTCTATACTGGCTCCCGCTGTTTCTCCTTCATTGCTTTAGATGCGTTATTTCTATTATTTTCTATTCGGACATTTTTCAGCAGTGCACTGCAATTACCGATAATCGACATTGCAAACGGATCTTTCGTTCGGGCATCTACCACTGTAGGCTGTAGCGCCAATTTTGGAACCATTGATTTACATGGGCCCTGGTAATCTCGGTTCATCTCTGATACTACATATTAAATATAATTCATAAATCACATACATTATTCCTAGTTTCTTTCACATTCAAACAGCATACTTTTCATTTATATTTATTTTAATCTACTCTATATTGTTACTTATTGACATTTTAAACCATTGGTGTAATTCCGATTTAACACAAAGATTGGTCTAAAGCATAGAGTCCTTTTCTGAATAAACGAATAATGAAATTATTCTGTTTGTTTATTTATAATATTACATTCAGTGATTGTGGACATAACCTCACTTATGATAAAATTATCTATTGATGAAATGGTTAAAAATAGATTATCTAAATTATTTATGTATATTATAGACTAATTGCAATAATTTATTCGACTATAAATAACTATAAATCGTATATATAATAATAACTATAAATAACGACGATATAATAAATCGTTTATAAGAATAAATATATATTATTTAATATATGTAATTGAATAGAGAGCTGTCTCGAGAAACTTTTCAAATTTATATAAAAAACTGATATTAATTCTAGATAGATAGATTACGTATATATTTTGAGTCGCTTTATTATAAATATTATGGAAATGGATAACAAAAAAATTTTGGAAATAAATAAATAATTATAGATGAGATCAGAATATAACACTTATTTTTCATGAAATTTTTCTCTAAAAGAAAAAAATACCGAATACAAAGAGATCGTTTAAACAAGAAATTGTAGAAAAATAATTGGTGAAAAAAAATTGTGAGATAAAAAAATTTGATAAAAATCAAACCAAATTGTAAAAAACATAAGAAAAAAATCCTAGAAAAAAATTTTAAAAAATGTTTAAATAAAACCGATTTCAAAAAATAGATTGCAATAACATTAGTTTTCAAAAATGTAAAAAAAGTACAAAATATCGATAGACTACTGCCGTATAATAAACTGCTTATTATCTCTGACTAAACTAAGAGTCTAAAAACTCGTATACATGCTGTTATTTGTGAGGATACATATATAATGTACTTATGTTTTATATAAAATTCTTTGATTGATAGATTTTTTAAAGATAAAATTTTTTATGTACAGCTGGTTCCGTTAACTATTTTAGAAGCTGCGGTATTTAGAAACAACGTTCGGAGATCTTTTTGAATCTGCAAGCATCACCGGACCACTTTGGAATACAAAAATCTGACAAAAGGAGTTTTTATTACATTTGACATGAGGGTGTAGTCTTATTACAAGTACTGTTCGGGCATTTTCGACCATATTATCCGATTAAGCCCTTTTTAATCAACTCTATAAATCAAAAATTCATCAACGCGTGAATAGAAGTTCATTGATATAGTTAAATCGGGATGTGGCACTGACTCCGAAAAATCAAATTGATTCTTCGTGAAATGCCTTGGATATTGTCACTAAGGCCATTTGAGTGTGATAATATCAGTGGTATATTATTTCTCGAAAAATTATTTTTCCCCTTTTAGCGCCACAGTAATAGTCTATCCATATTTCGTACTTTTCTTTTTACTTTTTTTTTGAACTCATTTTATTTCAACTTATTTTTTTATTTTTTTAAATTAATTTTTTCTGGATTTTGTCTTATATTTTTTAAACTAGTTTGACTTTTATCAAATTGATGTTTCTTTCACAAATTTTTTTTCACCAAATATTTTTCCTGCAATTTTTTTTAATCGATCTTTTTGTATTTGGTTTTATTTTTTTCTTTTAGAGAAAAATTGCATGGAAAATAAGTGT
Organism: Sycobia sp. Sy_11; assembly: GCA_018907035.1. Classification (NCBI taxonomy): domain Eukaryota; kingdom Metazoa; phylum Arthropoda; class Insecta; order Hymenoptera; family Epichrysomallidae; genus Sycobia; species Sycobia sp. Sy_11. The sequence goes on along the minus strand of JACCIC010000178.1, from coordinate 75,098 downwards.
TATATTTTGATCTCGTCTCTAATTTTTTATTCAATTTTTTCCAAAAACTTTTTTGTTATCAATTTCTATAATATTTGTAATCAAGCGAATCAAAATCTATACGTAATCTGTCTATCTATAATTTTTATCAATTTTTACGTACATTTGATCATTTTTCCGAAACAGTTCATATGGTCTTTAAAATTTTATACTATAATTTTCAGAATTAAATAAATTATTGCAATTAATCTATAATATACATAAGTAATACAGATAATCTATTTTTAACAATTTCTGCAATAGATCATTTTATCATAAGTGAGATTATGTCCACAATCACTGTAATACTATAAATAAACAAACAAAATCATTTCATTATTAGTTTATATAGAAAATGACTCCATTCCTTAGACAAATCTTTGTGTTAAATCGGAATTACACGAATTGTTTAAAATATCAATAAGTAACAATACAGAGTAGATTATAATAAATATAAATGAAAACTATGCTGATTGAATGTGAAGGAAACTAGGAATAATGTTTGTGATTTATGAACTTTTTCATTGATAATACATATTGTAGAAAATACAATAATTCAAATTCTATCCTATTGCAAAACGTTGTAGAATATAAATCTTTTATCATGTACTTATAATTTAGAAAACGTATAACTGTTAAAAATTACAAAGTTAAATTTTTACTTTATATTATTATATAAAGCATTATTATATTATTATTAATATTTTTAATATTGGAAACAATTAATGAATTTCCTCTTGCTGTCCCTACAATATTATATAAGCATAAAATATTAAAAATAAATGTTTTAAACTAATTATGGAATATCCATTTTAGCACAAAATCATAAGACTCAATTTGAAATTTCTACAATGGAAGAATAGAAAGTTTTGATTTTCTGCAGAATCAAAAATTCGTCTGCATGATAAAGTTGGCATCGGAATTGGGTCTGAATTGCTTTTTGATACTCGTGCGCATATTAGATGTTTTTGCTTAGCCTCTATAATGATATAAACGAAAACGACAACGTCGCATTGGACAAAAGCGTATAACTATATCTATATATATTTATTGTTTACGTCACAGCTCGTGACGTAGGCAAATGCGCACACTAATTTATGCTGACGTAGCTGTGACGTCGCGTTCGCGCCTTAGTGTAGCAGTTGGGCCTATTGAGGGCGCACTTTCCCGGCGCTCGAAAATCGTCGAGCCTTTCGTATAAGGCATCAGCAATCTCTCGTTATTATCTCTGAGGCAAATGCGCACTTAATTTATGCTGATGTAGCTGTGACATCGCGTTGGCGCGTTAGTGTAGCAGCTCAAAAATCGTCGAGCCTTTCGTATATGGCATCGGTAATCTCTCCTTATTATCTCTAATTATACATGAGCTGACATGAATAATTAGGTAACTCGCGTCACGTAAAATCAACATTAGGAGTCACGTAGTTTTAACAGTACTGTTTACAGTAGTATATATTACCTAACCTAATATAAAAATAAATAGCACTTAACAAAAAGATTCATTTTATTTATTTATAAATATATTGACAAATGTTATTCGAATTTTGTTTCAAGTGCATAGTGTAGTATTGTGGTAGTAATAATAAATTAAATGGAGCCAGTAAGTAAATAGTGATATTGATACATACCATATTTTGTTATTCTTGGTATATAATAGCGTAAACAGAAACCATACTTCACTTTGTATATATATACATATAAATAAATAAATAAATAAATAAATTTAACAAATTAAGCGACTGTCAAAACGTTTTTAAACGCCCTTTCCTATAGCAGAAAACTCAAGTTAGAACTACGTGAGTCTTCCGTAACGCTAACGTGGCGAGTTCGAGAAGCGTTTTACCAAAGTTATTCAACTATAATACTAACATTTTGTAGGATTCGTGCCAATATTAGCACCGCCGTCTACGTATCGACGTTATGGAATACGAGAAATAACTCAAGACTCATAATTAATAACTATCAGCTTTATTATCTAGGTATGACGATACTGTCCTGGTAGGAGTAACTTACGCCGAGGCTTGATTCGAGGAGAGTGCCTGCGTGCGGCTGCTGCCGCGCGCTTCAATGCTCGTGGCCCCCACCACGCCATCGGGGGGACCGCCGCTCGTACGTACTGACTATTGTTTGTGCCGGCGTATCCGGCGCACGCGCGTCGTCATGATATACTTACTTTAGTGTACAGTACCTACATCACTCCCCCCATTTTCTATGCGTCGAAAAGTCAACGTACTGTTATACACTAGCGTTCATTGGTTTACATTGCTTATATTCTATGTCTTAAAACTAGGAATCACATACATGCGCTGGTGTTTTTTTTTTTTTTTTTTTTTTTTATTTTTATTATTTAATTATAACTAACTTACATAATTTGTTCTTACAGTCACTATTTGTCAATATTACATTCGCTTTGCTCGCTTAAGCTCTATACTAAGTGTACGCTCGCTGGATGGTTACACATTTTCCGTCAGTTCGATCTTCGCCCCTTCGTGGTTGAGTCACCGTGTCAGGTGTGCGGATACATTGATCTTACAGTTAACTAGGTGAGCGTAGAAACTCCGGTTAAACCGCGTCATGTTCGCTATAAATCGTTCGCTAATTGGTCGCGTCTTTTTTCCCCAGCTTGTTGACGATGCTCACCTTCTGAATCCCCCTTACGCTCAGGTTCACGAGGAAGTTGTCCGTGTTGGAGAAGTAATCCATACTCACTGATCGTAAATCGGCACAACTGTCAAGGTAAAAGTTGTCGGAAACTGTTATGCCGTATATGCTGATCTCCTCTAACGCTGTGGAGTTCGCGATAATAGCGAGGATCGATTCGTCCGCGTACGGGTTGTTGTCGATGCACAGCGATCTTAGCGTCCACGACTCCTTTAGAACCGGCCACGCGTAACCGTTATCTAGTGGTATGGTCTGTGTCTCTGAATATGCGAAACTAAATGCTTGGAAAACATTCTCTCCAGAATAAACCGCTGCAAAAATCTGGCTAATGTGTGTGTCTTTCTCCAGGTACGCGCAATTATCGAAATTGAACTTTATCAGCATTTGACTCGATTTTACATAGTGAACGATCGGCCGTACGTACACTTTGGTGCAGTTCACCAGCTCGAGGCACCGAAAATGTGGGAAGTGTTCGACGATGAGGCTAACCGCCTGATAGTGCAAGTTGTTAAGCACTGTCAGGCGGTCAACTCCTTCCACACGAAGTAAGTTGTCGAAGGTGTCTCTCACAGGGCCCATGACTAGGCTGTTCGCTTTGTATGATCCCAAAATGAGCCTGACCACTTCTACGGTTACCTCCGTGTCGGATACGTCTATAAACTCCACCTGGAGCGCGCGTTTGCTCTGTGCTCTAAGTACCCTTTCCACAACGTTGACATCTATTTCGACGTTGGGGGCTTCAAAACTCAGCGATTTGAGCTTAAATCGCGATGCGTCTTCGATCATTCTCGTAACCGCGACTGATCCCCGGTACCGCTGGTTTGATGCCGCAAAGTGAGCGCTAAGCCCGATAAACTGACTGGAGTAGTCCAGTGCACGGTACAGTTTAGTGAAATCTGATGCCGATGACGTCTCGGTGATCTTTTCTAGCACTTCGTTGCATCCAAGTATCCGCTGCACTACGGGGTGTAGCGGGGGAGCGTGAAGGAACTCTAACCTATCCTCGGCTTCCGCCTCACATATAGTTGGTTTGACTCTTAACGCGCTCGGGAGTCCCTGCCAGTATTACCACTTTAAGTCTGATAAGCAAGATCTAGCTTACAGGTGGCACGACGTCTCCATGCTCGCGGTGTAGAGCGTGGCAGTCGTGGTGCGGCCGTTTGTAAAAACTTTCTCTACGCGAACGTTGTGGAAGCCTTCCTGCGTCAAGTAGTCAGCAACTTTCTTTTTAGTAGTAGCTACCCTAATATTATACAAAAAGAATCTGAGGGCGGGTTTCGCGTTTATCACCAGTCGCGGGTGGACGTAATCGCGGTCGAACCTTTCTTTGCATAGCGTCCGCAACATTCCCTTCCGCATCTGACGCGCCTCGTTTTCGTACTTTTGTATGAATGGTTTCTTATAGTTTTCGAGTTCAATCATGTCTAGCTCGCTGCTTAGGTGGAGCTGCCCGCGGGGTAGGCCTTCCAGCAGCCTTTCATCAGCTTTGAGCTGCTCAGAAACTTGCCATAGCGGCATATCTATGGGCTCCTTCACCTGCAAAACGAACGCGTTTTTGTTGGTTATTGTGAGTCGCACTTTGCCGCGAGTTCGCCGATTCGCGCAAGTTGTCGTGGATCGAACGATGGTTTCTTCGCAAAATATTCGGGCGATGCTTAGTCCGTCTCTCGCCATCGCGTCAATAACGTACGTTCCCGTGCAATTGGATCTCGCAGTATTTGAGTTTGCGCTGACCACAGAACTACCCGCTTCGGGTTGCTGCGGGCTGCCCCTGAGGATGCTCCGCGGTCTTACTACCCGGTCGCCGTCTTCGCCGTCGACGCGTATTTTGCCTGACTCGTGGTCGATCACGATGTGATTGCTAGTTCGCTCTTGCTCGCCTTTTCGCATCGAGTCGCATGGCTCGCTCTGCGGCGGTAATGCGGTCTCAAGATATCCGTCGTCATCGCTTTCGCAGTCTATCTCTTCGTTGAGATAGTGTGCTGGTTTCACACGTTCTATCGATACGGTTTTTTCGTGTCCGTTCACATTAATGCGCATGGTCTTTCTACTCGGGTCTTGCTCGATTACGCGATGCGTTCCTGAATACGGTCGGTAGAGCATCGGGCGGCTCGGGTTCGTCTGTAGGAACACGTGCGTACATTTGTTCATCTCCTTGTAGACGAACGGTCTCCTCGCGCTCTTGTGATCTACCTTAGCAGGTTGCACACGGCGCATTTGTTCTTTACGGTGACGTAGAAATACGCTGTCGTCCGGTTCAACGCCTTCGTCTAGGTAGAACGCCCCGGGTATTTTTAGCGTGGTGCCGTACAAGTATTCCGCTGGGCTAGCCCCGCCGTCGGATCGTACGCGTGTACATAACCCTAGTAGTACCGTCGGCAGTACCTTCGGCCAGTCCGGATTGTCCGCTTGGCACATAATTGCGGTTTTCAGATCGCGGTGCCATCGCTCGACAATGCCGTTCGCGGCCGGGTGGTACGACGTGGTGCGTATTCGTTTACACCCTGAGAATTTCATAAGTTCTTCGAATAACCGCGACTCGAATTGACGGCCCTGATCAGTTGTGACGACTTCGGGTGCTCCGTACCGTGCTACCCAGTGCTGCATGATTGCTTCTGCTACGGCGGTCGCGGTGATGTCGACTAGAGGCACGGCCTCTGGCCATCGGGAGTATCGATCAATCATCGTCAGTATGTACTGGTAATCGTTTCGCGCTGTTAGCGGTCAGACTATGTCGACGTGAATATGCTGAAAACGCGCGTCGGGTGCCATGAAGTGATCCGATCGCGGTTTGTTGTATCGCGCTACTTTCGCCAGCTGACATTCGATGCCTTCCTTGCATTTTTTTAAAATATCACGACCCATGTCTGGCTACACGTACTGCTGCCTGATGAGTCTATCTGTAACCTTCCCGCTCGGATGCGAACTGTTGTGGAACAGCTTAAACACCTCTTCGCGTAACGATGCCGATATATACGGCCGAATAGTGTTCTCATGAATATCGCAGTAGAACGGTGTGTGATTGGCGTCGTTAAACGAGAGCATGTGGAGCTTCAGCGGGTGGTTGCGGTCGCGCATAATTCCAAAGAGCTCGGGGTCCGAATCCTGTTCGGCTGCGAGTTCTTTGGCGTCGAACAGTGTCGGAAGTCGAAACGCATTTAAATTGCTGCGGACCACGTTTACGCCCCCCCCCCCGTTTGATTGTCTTCGTTGCTCCAATCGAACATACTCGGAATACGAAACGCCTCGATTCGCGATAGTGCATCTGCCACTACGTTTTCACTCCCGGCGTGATACACTATCTTAGTGTTGAATTGCGCGATGTAGTTAAGCTGCCGGCAACGGAGCGCCGGGGTTTTGTCTTGATTCTGTGCCATGATGTACATCAGTGGCTTATGGTCTGTGACAATGTCGAATTCGCGCCCTTCCAGGTAATAGAAAAATTTCTGCACTGCGTAGTATATTGCAGTGAGCTCGCGGTCGATTGTCGATTACTTTTTCTGCGCGTTATTAAACTTCTTAGAGTAGAATGCTATTGGTCGCCATTCGTTTCTATAGCTGACTCATTCGCGGCGTACAGCTTGAACTTTCTCGCACGCGTGTCCTGCTTGTGCAAGCGTGGTACGACCGATATTTCGGCGCCTGAATCGATGAGAAATCTACTTTTCGACTAGTAGTCTTTGACGTGGAGACGCGACGAATAGGTTAGCGTCGGGGGCGTCTCTTGCCTAGCGCTACTTATTCGTTTCCCGACTCACTGTTTTGCGCGGAGAAATCCGCGTGCCTTTTACACTGCGGGTCGCACGTGCGAGCTTGAGAACCGTACTCGTAGTGCGCGTTACATAGCCGGTCGCGTATCCGCGGGGCTTTTTTGCCCTTCATCGCAGACTTAGCTGAGCTGCGCACTTGCGGTGGCTCGTGTGTGGGCGGGGCTGCGCTTTCATGCATGCACCGCTGCTCGCCCGGCTTGCATCTGCTCATGTTATTGCTACGACTAATACTCGACCTTCGCTGTGGTCTTGGACTGATTGCCCGTTCTCGCGGTGAGCTTGTAACTTCGACATTCCTGAGGCGTAGTTCACGCGTGAGCCTCTCAATTTTCTCGTACGTGCGTTCGAGTTCGCTCGTGGTGTCGCGTGCGCTTTTCTTTGAGCGATATCGACTACTTTGTCTGCGTGAGCCGCCGCGCGTTTGTCCTCGACGTTTACTATCTGTATTTGTATTTGCGCGGGGAGGCGAGACCTCCAGAACCGCATCACGGTGTTTGCGTGGATTTGGTCGCCGGCCAGCCTAGTCATCTCCGCCAGAAGTTCGCTCGGTCGTGCACCGTGGTTTCACGGAACATGTCTTCCATGCGCTTTTCAATAGACATAGAGTATCGCGCAATAATTTCGCGTTTCAACGCGTTGTATTGCTCTTCCTGGGGAAGATCCGGTAAACATTCAAAAAGCGTGTCGACTACCTCGGGGTCGATATGGGTTATGAATAAGTCGACTTTCTTGGCATCATCGGCGATGCGGAAAATCTGCAACATTCTCTCAAAGGACTGGAACCAACCCTCGCAGTCGGTCGTCCTGAACCACGGAAAGCGAAAATCTCGCGGCCGGAAGCCGGAAAATGGAGTAATATTAGAATCAGCAGTAGAGAAAGTTTTGAATAATTATTATCAAGAAGGTGGTGATGTAAATAAAACATTGTCTTATTTAACTGCGACTTTTCGATCAAGAGGTGCAGTATGTTTAATTTGTATTTCATCAGTGAAAAAAACAGATTCAGTAAGTTATCAATGTGTTGATGTGATACATCTATTTTCTTGTAAAAGATATGGAATTGTAAAGAATGTTTTACATTTATGCACTTAACTTGTATTCAACATTGGATAAGAGATAGTTTAAGTTACAAGCATGAAAAAGGTATTACACCTACGTGGGGATGGTATGTTTGTATAACTATGAATAATATATATTTTTTTAAATATATTTAGATACTACTTTGATATATAAGTGTAATTTATATTTTTTAAGTGTAATATAATTACATAGTTTCATATTTTTATAGTTCAAAATGTTGAACAGATTATCAGGAAGTTCAAATACCAAAGCAGTATGTATGTTTTTGTGGAAAATTGGAAGAGCCAACTTATCAGCCATGGCAGATTCCTCATTCTTGTGGAGATGTGTGTGGAAAGTTTTTGCAACCAAAATGTGGACACAAGTGTATACTTTTATGTCATCCAGGTCCTTGTCCTCATTGTCCAAAAATGGTGTCAGTAACATGTTTTTGTGGAAAACAAGGGCCTTATTCACGTAGATGTATTGCTAAAGAATGGAGCTGTATTGAAAATTGTGGCAAGAAATATAAAATGTGTGAACATAAATGTATAACAAAATGTCATTTAGGTAAGTGTCCACCTTGTTCAAAAAAGTTACTTACATTTTGCAATTGTGGAAGCCACTCTGAATTAAAAATATGTAATAAATCCTAATAAATAAGTTATGTGGAAGACATTCCTCTTGCAATTTGCATACTTGTCAGAATTTTTGTCATAAACCTGGTGATTGTATTCAGTGTCCATTTGAATTTAATAGATCTTGTCCATGTGGTAAAAAAAATATGCTATATCTTGTAAACAAAATCAAGTACCAACATGTGGTGATACTTGTAATAAACTACTAGATTGTGGAACTCACTATTGTAATATGAGGTGCCATTCAAAACGTTGTGGACAATGTTTGGAAGTTTGAATAAAAACTTGTCATTGTGGAAATTTTAGTAAAGAAATTGCTTGTGTAAAAGAGTTTCACTGTAATAAAAAATGTACACAAATGAGACTTTGCGGTAGACATTTATGTAATAAAAAATGTTGATTGTTTAATCAAAAATAATTTTAATTTATGTGAAAAAGTTTGTGATAATACTCTACACTGTCGATGTGGAAGCAACAAAATTACTGTTCCTTGTGGAATTAATAAAAAAATTAAACCTCTAAATTGTAATAAAAAATGCAAAATTCCTCCTATATGCCACCATTCTAAAAGGGAATCACATAAATGTCATCAAGGAGCCTGTCCACCATGTCGTAAAATTTGTGAACTAAAGCATAAAAAATGTGGTCATACTTGCTCAGTAGTTTGCCCTACAAAAGTATGGACGAAAGTTAAACCAAATAGAATTACTAAACCAATTGGACCATGGGAGAATGATAAAGAAAAATGGGAATATAAATCTTTACCATGTCCACCTTGTGAAATTTCTGTTATGGTTAAATGTCTTAGTGGTCATGAAACACTTTCATGGCCTTGCCATAAAGCTGTTTCAAATTCTTGTTTTAGAAAGTGTGGTCAATTATTATCTTGCACAAATCATAATTGTGAGGATTCTTGTCATAAAATAGAATCTCTAGAATTTATTGATAATCAAAATAAATGTACGGAATGCAGAAAACCTTGTCTTTTTCCAAGACCTAATGGATGTACCCATATATGCCCTAAATTTTGTCATCCTGCTCCATGTGACTCATGTAAAAATCTTGTCAAAGTTTTCTGCCATTGCCATATTAATACTCTTTTTATACGCTGTGCTGAACTTACTTCAGCTACTAAAGAAAATCGCAACAAACTTTTGCAATGTGGAAATCGGTGTCCTCAATACGTAAGTATTACTCTTATAAAATTTCAGTCCAATCTATCGTTATTTAAATAATATATTAACATATAATTGCAGTATTTTTGTGGCCATCGATGTATTAATAATTGTCATCCTGAAGCATGTCAAAAAGCTGAGGCTTGTGTTAAAAAAGTAAAAGTATTTTGTAAGTGTAAGCGAATAAAAAAAGATTTTTCATGTGCTTCAATACGTTCTGGAAATGTGATTGTAAAATGTGATGCTGTATGTCAGAAAAAGAAAAATGAGTTTGATAGAATTCGAGAGATCGAACAAGAGAAGAAGAAAAAAGAAGAGGAATTTAAAAATCTGAAAGAAATTGAATTGTTTGAAAAAAAATTCAAACCAAAAAGAAGAGGAAAAAATCGTCTATCTTGTACAGAAAAATCAAAGAACAGTAATTCTGTTAATTGGATATGGATAATTGTTGTACTTTTTGCTGTAATTACAATTACTTTAGCATTCTAAGCTGATGATGAACTATTATTAATGGGTAAAAGTAATCTCAATTTTTATTTTTATTTTTATTTCAAAAGTGTAATTAATTAATTTATTTATATCATAAATATTATTATTTTTATTATTTAATAAGATTTAAATTTTTTTGTATTTTTCACTGATGGTTTGTGATAGTTATTTACTTTTGTACTAATATTCTTACAGTACAATGCTTTTAAGAAAAAACTGCAGCCAAGAAGTGCAATTGTTGACAAAATAACAATATATTCTATTCGATTAGTGAAAGGTGTTCCACATATTGTGTACCATTTTGCACCATCTGTAGGAGGCTTTTGATTAGGTAAACATGACCATCCAAAGTAGCTTTCATCATTATCTGTTAGACATAGATACTTTCTTTTATACAAAATATGGCCTAAAGCAGTATGTATTGTTAAATTCTCATGGCAAGATCCAATTGGTTCATGCCAACCAATTGAGATTTCAGAAGCAGGATCAATAAATATTATTATAACTATAAATAGGAGTATAAATTAAAAAATATAAATAGCTAAGATTGAATATCAGATATATTAATAATATAAAGTATTTAAAGTAATAATACTTACCAACAAAAAATGTATAGTAACAAAACATGTAAATCAAAATTATATAATCAGCTGTTTTACTTCTACTTTTTATGAATGATTCCATATTATTTGGACAACTTAACCATATAATGCTCAAAAAAATTACAAATAGTACAAAAACTGTGACTTCTGTATGTATCCCATAAATATCATGTAATGGATGATAAAGTGGAATAAATAAAATAACACCTCCAGGCATACCTAAAAGTGCTGCTATGATGGTACACATAAATTCTTTTAAAAAACTGTAAAAAATGATAATACAATTAATCATAAACTAAAATTTTTAAATCATACATTAAAGATGAAATATTGTAATTACGATATACTCAAATTTGAGTTTTGAAATTTTCCAAACATTATGAATCTAGTAAAATTAAACCAAAAAATAAAACTTGTTGTAAATGCAGCATGAAAGTAAAATGAATTCCAAGGTACATAATAATGTTTATCTGAAATATTGGGATCTGTGTCATGCCATGTCCAATGCATAAGTCTTATTCCTACTATGTCGTATGGATAATCAATTAAAACTGTAACAAGACCAACAGCAAAGGGCTGACTCCATATTGGTAATTTTAATCTATTTATAGCTGTCACTGCAGGGTAAATAAAAACTGTATCTGTAGGAGATAAGTATATTATGTTACTTTTATTAAAAAGCTAAAATTACATTGTAAATAATAGGCTTACAAATTAAAATAATGTACAATGGTAAACGTCGTCCAAGAAAAATAATTGGTGATTGAGAGTGCCAAAAATTATCTATATCTGGAAGATTATAAGAAATGCTTTCTATAACTAATCCATGTAAAATAATTCCAATCCACAAATAAATGAATTGGCCTCGAGTTTTCCAAGCTAAAATAAATTTTTATTTAACTATATTAAGATTAAAATTAAAAATTGTACTTATGTTGACTGTTCTGAATTAAAGTAATACATATTTGTATGGGTCATACAGTCTTTATAATATAATATATTAGCTAAAATAATTGATGATAATATATTCTTTGTTTTAGGTACTTTTCCGTTTGTGCAATATATTTGTCCCAATCTTTACAATTTATTTTGTATACCACCCCTGTTTTCAAACATTTATCATCCTTATTTTTACAATTATTAAATAGTTTTCTTATATTATTATTGTTTCTAAAGTAAACTTGAATATTATACTTTTTGAATGCACATCTAATTCTTTCCGATAACCCTTTTACATATAGTAATACCACGATTTTATTATTATTCGCTTTCTTTTCCATATTATGTTCTCTAGTATTATTATAAATCTGATCTACTCTCTCTGCAATCATTTTATCTATAAGGTCTATTGGATAATCATTGTTAATGAATAGCTCTTTAACTAATTTTAAATTATTTTTTCTAAAATCTTTGTGTGATAATTTGATTGCTCTGTCGATGACTCCCTTTACAGCACCTATCTTGTTTCCAAATAGATAGTGTGAGTTAAAATTGAATAACCTACCTAACCATGTAGGTTTTCTGTACCAATTTCATTTTACTCTGTTATTACTAACTCTAATAACATTGAAGTCCAAAAAACTTAATTTATTGTCTAATTCATTTCTTTTGCATATTTAATTCTATCATGGATGAAATTCAAAATATCCACCATTTCGTCTACACACCTTTCTGGTACAATTGTAAAGATGTGATCAACATATTTTATATAGATAATTGGTTCAAAATTTAACTTATTTAATGCAATATTTTTTAATTTTTCCATTACCAAATTAGCAATCACCGGTGATAAAAGTGATCCCATTGAACAACCATTTCTTTGTTCATAAAAATTATTTTAAAAAGAAAAAATTGTGTTAGTAAAAACTAAATTTATTGCTTTAATACATTTATCTTTAGTGAATTTTGTGTGTATGCTATTTTCTGACTATTTTTCTTGTATAATTCCTTTAAATAACTCTAATGGTATATTTGTAAACAAAGATAATACATCCAATGAAATCATCTTATAATTATTCGGAATATTAATAACTTTAACTGGTTCATTTAGTTTCTGAGGATGAACTGGAGCGGTTCGAAACATCGGACACCAAAGGTGAAACTAAATTTAAGGTGGTGTGTAAATACAATTTATTGTAGTAATAAGTTCTATTTCAGATTCTTCGGGGGGTGATCATAAACAAGGACAGTCTGACTGTCATTATTTTAATATAATATATTATGGTACAAAGACTGTAAGGCCGATAAAAATATTTATTAATTTAACTATATTAAAAAATTAAAATATTAAAAATAAATTTGTTACTCAAATAGAAGTATCTTTAATATTCTGTAAAAGACAATAATTTGATCTAATATCATCTAAATTTACACACACACACACACACACACACACCTATAATTATTCATAAATATATTAATTTTTACTCATAAAAATTATAAATACCATGACAAAATGTTATCAAACTACCAATCAATATTAAAAGTTGCATTAGAAGATAACTAGGCTGTGCTTTCCATAATATATGAACATTGTTATATGCCACAAACCAATCTAAAAACTTAAAAATCTACTTTTAGCTTTACTTCATTTCAATTACTATATAAAATAATAAATCAAAGCAATGTAATAGGAATAATTTAATAATGCATATATTGTAAAATAGTAATATTACAAAATTCTAAAATTTATTTCTTAAAAATATAAAATTAAAAACATAATTTATATTGAAACACTTACTCCAGTAAATTCCAATTCATTTTTTTCTACAGCAAAATCAGGTATTGTAGAAAAATTCATAATATAAAATAAATTTTTACAGAACAGTTTCACACTTTAATAAAGAATTTTGCTGCAAATAAATCTATTTTATCTTAGTTTTCATATTATGTTGTTTTCAATGATAAGTGGTTGCATGAAGACACGATAAGCAGACAATCAAATTTAACCAGAAACAAAAGTTCTGTATCAATAAAAATCCAATATTAAAATCTTTTGTATAAACTGAAATTCGTTTTATGTAATTATATTCTGATCTATTTCAATGTATAAATATAAAATTAAATTAGTAACTTTAATATCCAATTTTACATAAAATGTATTAAAATAATATTTTCTTACTTGTATTCTTAAAAGTTAAAATAATTTATTATGAAAAATATATTACACAATGCATTTATAATTCAGTTTATGTAGAGATAGATTCAGATAAGATTTCTGATAATCATTAAGTTAAGATCAGAATTATAAATCTTATCTTATTTTACACAATATAAAGTATTCATATATTAATTAAATTTTTAAAAAGAAAAAATCTAAGATTGAACAGAAGTTTATTTTATTGGGAATCTTTCCAAAATTAATAAAAATGAATTTTGAAACTTATGTTAGATTTAAAATTTAAAAATAAGAGTCATTAAAAGATGTTTAATATACTAATGGATAGTATCAGATAGATATATAATAATAATTATAGATGTAGTATAGTAGATTAGACCAGATTAGATCAAATATATTATTTCGCCCTGCAATGATATTTTATGGATTATTTCGGTTTTGTAGACGATTGTTCCCTCCCATTTTCACCTGTCTGGGTTTGTGGTGGTAGTAAAATGATGTATTACAGCACAAATAATTAAAGAAAATAAATCTTCTTGTTTTATTACAACAACAATTATTACAAAGTTAATGCTACCAGGATTCAAATGCACTTTTCATAATTTTCTTCCGTGGAGGAAATCTGGAGGAGCCTTGCTACGCTTACGTATTGTATCAGAAACGGGAATATATTGGCGCCTGGCGCTAGTTGCTGACGCATACTATTTGTTCGCATACCCAATATGTAAACTCACACTCCATGTAGGATCGCATCCCTATATCATTCCCCTTGTTTTGCGATATAACTATAGCAAAAGCTAATGGGACCGGTGTAAGGAACTTTTCGCAGTTAAGAGTGCTCCTCACGATTGCCGGAAGTCCGAATCGATCGATGCGCCCCATAGAGAAAATTTTTGCGTCAAATTAGAGAACTAAAATCAATGGTCTGCACTACCGACATTTCAGGAACGTATCCACAATGAAAATTGTATGAATAGCTCCCTTTCTTACATATATATACACTACGGCTATGTAGCGCTCGATGTTATACACGAAAGAACGTTCCTTATCAAACCTTTTTATTTCAGTATCATATTTCATTACCTTGCTCTGTCGCAAGTACCTGCGAGTAAAATGTAGCATCTCAAAGTTCGATAATAAGTTGCCAGTACGTACATATGGCAATATTGAAATGCATTTTTGTAATTTTTAATAACTTTTCTGATAACAAATATTAATAGTCAAGGCAATACATATTACTAATATAGTAAAGATAATTAAAAATTATTCTTTAATAAATAAATAAATAAATAAATAAATAAATAAATAAATATATATATAAATATATGTTATACATTAGTTCATTAATTTCTAAAAAATTCTGTAAGAACATTTAGAATTTAGAATATCTATTCGGAGCTTAGAAAATTTCAATATAAACCAGTAATCTTATCGCAGTAAAAAAAATATTTTTCTTATTTATCACTTAGGATCGGGAAATACAATTTCCATAAAAAATGTGCAATAAATAAAATATGTGTAATACTAAAAATAGAAAAATTGTACAAACATTAGTAAAATCTACAATATTTATTTCATATATTCTGTTGAAAACAAAAGATACGAATCCTTCATGTTTCGTAATTAAATTATACGTGCAACAAGTTTTCTGTGTGGCATTTATAATGAACGGCTGAGTATATATCTCTATTATTATTTTAAAAATTTTATTTTTATAATAATAATCAATAAAATTATTCCAAAATTCAGCTGTTTATCTATTCCTTCAAAAAATAGAATTGTAATACCCGAAACGAATTGATAGAGAAAGTTAAAAGACAGTATAACATTGAAGCTTATAGGATTAACAATTATTGTTACCAATGATTCAGAAGGAAGCTTAGCTATATCACGAATAATATCTAGTACATTTGTGGCTAAGGCTTTAGACTGCGAATCAGAGCGTAACCTTCGGATTGACTCTTTGAGAATCGATTAGGTAAAAAATAGTTTTCAACGTCTTCTTCAAAGAAATCAAAATCATGAAATTGTACAATTATATCTATATATATATTATTCAAAATTAATAGAGGTTAAAAAAATGAATTTGCCAATCATATCGCAATGTTAATTATTTAGGGTTTTTTTTTATAATCAAAAATCAATCAAAATTAATTTAAACTGAATGGAATGAATGTTGCAAATACTGATTAGAAATCCACATTTTTGTATAAATCAATATATTAAAGGAGAATAAATTTATGTATTTAAATTATATCTTATTAAATTAAATAAATAATTTTTTATTCGGATTATTTTTCTTTTATAAAATTTTAATTTAATACTACTGCCATATCATCTTGATTCAATATTCTACGAGTTGATTTAATTTAATTTAATATTTATTAATTTAATAATATTTATTAATTGAATGCATTATGTTTTCAATAATTGTAATAAATAAAATATCCTCTAAAATATCAAAACTTGATATTTATATTATTTCCTTATTTTTAATACTTCTAAAGATATTTTGCTGATTATAATTGTTATTTCTTTGCTAATTTTTGTACAAACATCGTTGCACACCTATAAATCGAATGCCATTGACAATGCCGAATAAATGCAATTCATATATTTATGCATTATAGATGAGGGGCTACTCCGATTGAGAGTCAAGTTCTCCAAAAGATCTCTTTCGGCTTTTGCCGAGCCCTCTTGCTTCTCTTCTGTAATACAACGCCAAGTAAACAGTACATCAAAATTCATCTATAACATTGTGTGGGCGATAAGAACGAAAGTCGAAAAGAACTGGAGAGAGCTAAAGAAAACCAGAGAACGTCCAATCTCATTATATATTTTTAGGTAATTTTACTTTTTCATAATAATTAAATTTTTTTTATTTAAATTCTATATTATCTTGGAAAATAATCTTCGCATTAAAAAAAATGAAAAGAGTAACTTTCGATTTAGAAGTTAATTATTCATAATAATTACATATTTGAGACACCAAAAAGTTATGTGCTTTTTGGCTCTCACTGAGCTTTCCCCGCCTCTCTTCTACTTTCAAAGTTGTTCTCTTATTTCCTTTACAAATAAGTAGTACGTTGTTTATAAATGATAACAAGCGAACAAAAATAACTTTTTTGATTTTCTATTTCATTAACCATTTCCTAGTCATTTTTTATGTTATAATGGACAGTTCAATTACAATCTATGCTTCACTATAAAAATGTCACATTTTTTGTTGAAAAACAGATTTTTGGAGTTTCTTCATAAAATGTTAAATGGCTGTTTGAATAAGTTTTTCATCACAGACTAAGCAATAAACAATAGTCATTAATACTTTCTACCACTTGTACAATAATAATAGGTTAAAACAAGACAATGTGGTGCATTTATCTATTCATTTATATTATAATTTTCATTGTTATCATCTATAAACAACGTACACCTTATTTGTAAAGGGAAGAAGAGAACTACTTTGAAAGTAGAAAAGAGACGGGGAAAGCTCTGTGAGAGCCAAAAAGCACATAACTTTTTGATGTCTCAAATATGTAATGATTATGAAAAATTAAATTCTAAATCAAAAGTTACTCTTTTCATTTTTTAATGTGAAGATTATTTTCCAAGGTAATATAGAATTTAAATTAAAAAAATTAAATTTTTATGAAAAAGTAAATTTTAATCGAACTTCCCGTGGTCCTCACCTGCGCGCAATAGAATTTATTAAAAAATATTTATCTAAAGAAAGCACAATTACATATTATATCGCGAATATCTAAAAAATTACCTAAAAGTATATAATGAGATTGAACGTTGTCTGGTTTTCTTTAGCTTTCTCCAGATCTCTTCAAATCTCGTTCTTATCGCCCACACAATCTTATAGATGAACTTTGATGTACTGTTTACTTGGCTCTGTATTACAGAAGAGAAGCAAGAAGGCTCGGCAAAAGCCGAAAGAGAACTTTTGGAGAACTTGACTCTCAATCGGAGTAGCCCCTCATCTATAATGCATAAATATATGAATTTCATTTATGCGGCATTGTCAATGACATTCGATTTATAGGTGTGAAACGATGTTTATACAAAAATTAGCAAAGAAATAACAATTATAATCAGCAAAATATCTTAAGAAGTATTAAAAATAATGAAATAATATAAATATCAAGTTTTGATATTTTAGAGGACATTTTATTTATTACAATTATTGAAAACATAATGCATTCCATTAATAAATATTATTAAATTAATAAATATTAAATTAAATTAAATTAACTCGTAGAATATTGAATCAAGATGATATGGCAGTAGTATTAAATTAAAATTTTATAAAAGAAAAATAATCCGAATAAAAAATTATTTACTCAATTTAATAAGATTTAATTTAAAATTTAAAAAAAAAATTTAAAATAATAATACAGATATATACTCAGTGGTTCATTATAAATGCCACACAGAAAACTTGTTGCACGTATAATTTAATCACGAAACATGAAGGATCGTATCTTTTGTTTTCAACAGAATATATGAAATAAATATTGTAGATTTTACTAATGTTTGAACAATTTTGCTACTTTTAGTATTACACATATTTTATTTATTGCACACTTTTTTATGGAAATTGTATTCCCGATTCTAAGTGATAAATAAGAAAAATGTTTTTTTTACTGCGATAAGATTACTGGTTTATATTCAAATTTTATATGCTCCGAATAGATATTCTAAATTCTAAATGTTCTTACAGAATTTTGTAGAAATTAATGAGCTAGTGATCTCCTTACTTTATTAAGCTATATTTCAATTAAAAATATATATTTATTATTATTTTTTAGAGTTTTACATATATTTGTATAAAGTATACTATGCTGTTATTCGTAAGGATGCACATAAAATGCACTTAGCCATTTGTTTCAATGGTACATTGTTTTAAGAATTTATTGCGTTGTATAATTTATTTTGTGCTACTCTGTTTCGGAAGATTTTACAACAATATTTTGTGTAAATATTATTGTGGTATATGAATATTTATGCTTGATCTATGAAAAGATTAACAATATAATTATATAGATTTTTTGTATGTTTTTTTGTCTTTATATAAAATATTTTTCTAAATTTAGTAAAATAGTAAGTTTGTATAAAAAACATGTAAGATTTATAAATTGTAAATTTCTGAATATGCTATGAATATATGTTATTATGTTTCCCTTTGTCACAATTAGTACATTTTCAATTTAACTATAGAATATTTTTGGGCTAATATATTAGGAATTTATATGAAATCTTTATAAAATTCGTGAGAAGATGCATTTAAACTTATTACCATGCTAAGAACACATGAAACTCGCCTAATTGCAGTCTGTGTGTATGTATGTATGTGTGTCTTTTTGCTTCTATTATTTTCATTATTATTATAATTATTATCATACTGAGTAGATTTGTTCCGTTTATATTTGTAATCACTACTTCTAAGCGATATTCAAGTTTCGGAGATGTTTAACTGATGTATGGAGTAATTACATTTTTTTTTTAAATAATTTATATTTAACATTAGATAAATAGCTAAAAGCTTTATGGTTTGTTGAATTTATTAAAAAGACTACTGTTCAATCATTTTTTTAAATTATCTTATATAATTAGTATAAAGAGTAATACAATTATATTATTTTTATTCTTCTTGGAATTAGCTTTACTTACAATACTTTACTTTATTGATTTATTCAAAATATATTTATTATTAAAAAGTTTTTGGAAGTCATTTTAATATAAAAATTGGCTAACTAAAATTACATGTATGTAATGAAATTCTTTATCAGTGAAATTTATTACTGTTCCAACAAGGTAGTTCAAACTAAATAACGAAACCTGGCTCAGATTGTAATATAATATAATATATTAGACAGTAGAAAACACTAGCTACTTTTAATTACATTCATTTCAATAACGCTATTGTTTATAAATAACTGAAAAGATAACTGCATATCAAAAAGTTATAATAACAGCACAATAAATTTTGAAATAATTATAAATTTTTCCTGCTGATAAAGAAATATTATAAGATGGTATATAGGAATATAAATAATTGTATAGGTATAATTAATTTTATAGGTATATTACGACATTAGTTAAATTTTTTCAATAAAATAAATTAATAAATGAACAATTTTTAAAAAAAAATGAATTATATATTAGATAAAATTTGAATAAAAGTGGATACCAACGAAAAATATTATCGAAAAGAAGTACACCACAGAAAACTGAAAAGTGCACACCACACCACAGAAAAGTGCACCACTCAAAACTGACAGAATTTGAGTATAGCTACAGGAGGGACTTATTTTGATAGCACGAAAGCATACAATATGTTGAATGAATTTTGACAATTCATACTGCAGTGGTTTATTCTGAAGATTTGTTTTAATATTGAGCCTAGAATCGATATTCCTATTGAAATCATGTATTCTAAATAGATATTCGTTTGAAGGAGATAATTAAAAAAAAATATGCACCCGCGCATGTGCGTGCATGCGCGTGTGTGTGTGCGCGCGTGTTTGTGTATATACTATATATATATATATATATATATATATATATATATATATATATATATATATATGAAGACAAAGTGTGTTTTTCTTGGACACATTCAACAAAAAAAATTTCTGAACCTGTTGATTTAAAATTTGAAATATGTATTCTATATGATCTTATGAATATCTTGTATTGAATAATCTTACTTCATTGAAATAATTTTGCATGCATATATAAAAGGGAAATATGGTAAGTTGGTCCAGTTGGTTGACAGTATAAACCGAGTTTCTATCTCATTCTCTCTCTCTCTCTCTCTCTCTCTCTCTCTCTCTCTCTCTCTCTCTCTCTCTCTCTCTCTCTCTTTCTCTCTCTTCTCGATATAAGGTAGCTATATATCATATGCCAATTATGATTAAACGGATCTTTTTTTAAAAACTTTAGAAAACAAGCGCGCGCGCGTGTGTGTGCGTATGTGTGTGTTAGTAATATGTATCAGTTAAAACAGTTACTCTATGAACATTAATATTTATTATTAGAAAATTTACTAAAAATGACGAAAATGTCGTATGCCCGTACTGGTAATGTATGCTTGATCTTTCAGCTACATTCTACGAGCAACTACTCGCAACAGGGCAAGGCAATGAAATTCGATCCTGTAATAAGAAACCAAGATAACCAACGCACTTTCGTCAAAAACATCGAGCGCTAATAGATGTAGTATGCATATACGATCGTCTGAAAATGTAGAATAATATAGCTTTTTTCTAAAACTTATGCAAAAACATATAAAGTAAATGAGTATACATACATATATTTATTCATAATAGTTTTTAATCCTGTATATGCATGAAATAGTTAAAATAATAGTAAAAATTTAAAGCACAGGGCCCTCTTTACTTGATTGAATTCGTACGATATTGAGCGTGGTTTGCTGCTCCAGCTCTTTCAAAACGCAGCAACTATATTTCTGTCTGTTTTGCCGACAACTATAGTTATTTATTGGATTTATGGTTACATTGTAAAAGCAATTTACTTTTTCTGTTTTCTCAAAATATGTGGCATGTAGAGCGATAAAACAAATTTTATTTGGTTCATTATTTTATTCTACAAGTGGGAAAACTCGAATTAGATACTCAACAAGTACATAGAATTCAAAATAAATGTTTTCTTTGTAAGATCTGAAACGCACTAGACTGTGTACAGCAGACGATTCGTAAGATAAAACTTTCTGAACTGTTTTTTCCTAATTTAGAAAAATAGATTAATTCATATCTCTGTTTTCCCATTTGTAGAATAATCTGAAGAATTTTTTAAAATGTTTTTTCTCTCTAAATAATGCGAAATGACGACAAAAACTGAAAAAGTAAATTTGTTTCCGTTTCAGTAGTTCATCGTAGCGCTGCGAACGCCGTGAGGAGCACTCTTACGAGTGCTGCATACCCCGATCGAAGCGCCACGCTGAACTACCAGAACGGAAATAAATTTACTTCGACGTCTCATTCCCTCAATTTTAATTGTAGAAAGTTAAAAAATATTTATCATAAATCTTTCGACGTGCCTACAAGTGGCGAAACTTTCTTAGAGTTAATAACATTTCTCTAAGTTAAAAAAAATAAAGAAATTTCGTACAAATTTGTTTTCTGCTCCACGTGGTGCTAGTTCTTTTAAAGAAAATATTTATTATAAATTTTCGATGTCTTTTATATACACAATTCGAGTGTCGTTACTTGTAGGACAAAATAATAAATCAATTAAATTTGTTTCACCGTTCTATGTATTGTATAAACAAAATGAGACGTCGAAGTAAATTTATAATGCCTGAAATCCCCTGCAACTGATAATCACTATTTCTGTAGATAAAAATGAGAGAAATTTAGTCTTGGAATATTCAAAGAGATGTCGCAACAAGCAGCAGGCAGTACCGTACATATATTATCGAAATAAAAAGAACCCCGATGTTTATTGTAATATTTTAAATTCATATTTTACGTAAGTAATTATAAAAGAAAATTAGGCGATACAACTAAATATGTGTAGATAATATTTTACCTTATGTATTTTACTGTAGTTTTTACATATAAAAGAGATTTTATTTTTCAAAAGAACATCAAGCGTGCAAGTTTGCAATTACACATATACTCACACAATATATAGCGATCCATGAATGAGTCGAGCGTCTCTGTTGCGTGACCCTTCTTATCTAAGTATCATCAGAGATAATAAGGAAACATTGCTGATGACATGTACGAAAGGCTCGATGATTTTCGAGCGCCGGGAGCATGCGCCCTCAACAGGCTCAACTGCTACACTAACGCGCCAACGCGACGTCACAGCTACGTCAGCATAAATTAATGTGCGCATTTGCCTACGTCACGAGCTCTGACGTAGGCAATAAAAATATATAGATATAGTTATACGCTTTTGTCCAATGCGACGTTGTTGTTTTCGTTTATATCATTACAGAGGCTAAGCCAAAACACATCAAATATGCACACGAGTATCAAAAATCAATTCAGACCCAACTCCGAAGCCAGCTTTATCATGCAGACGAATTTTTGATTCTGCAGAAAATCAAGACTTTCCTTTCTTCCATTGTAGAAATTTCAAATTGAGTCTTATGATTTTGTGCTAAAATGGATATTTTTTAGTTAATTTAAAAAATTTCATTTTAATTTTTAATGCTTATATTATATTATAATAAATAACGCGTAGGAACAAAAAGAGAAAATCCATTAATTGTCTTAAATAATAAAAATATAAATAATAATATAAATCAAAAATACTCTGTATTATTACTTATTGGTGTGATATGCATATTGATAAACAATTCGTATAATTCTGATTTAACACAAAGATTAATCTAAATTATAGTCATTTTCTGTATAAATTAATAACGAAATTATCCTGTTTGTTTATTTATAATATTACAGTGATTGTGGACATAACCTCACTTATGATGAAATTATCTATTGTCGAAATTGTTAAAAAAAAATTATAGTATAAAATTTTAAAGAACATATAATAAATCGTTTAGAATCATAAATGTATATTATTTACTTTATATATATATATATATATATATATATATATATATATATATATCATTGAAACAGAGATGTTTCTAACAACTTGTCAGATTTATATAAAAAATTGATATAAATTCTGGATAGATAGATTAAGTATAGATTTTGAGTCGCTTCATTACTAATATTATAGTGATTAATAACAAAAAAAGGTTTTGGAACAAATTGAATAAACAAATATAGATCATATCAAAATATAATACTTATTTTCTATGCAATTATTCTCTAAAAGAAAAAAATAAAATCGAATACAAAACAATCGATTGAAAAAGAAATTGCAGTAAAAAATTTGGTGAAAAAAAATTGTGAGATAAAAAAATTTTCATAAATATCAAACCAGTTTAAAAAATCATAAGAAAAAAAATCCAAAAAAAGAAGCTAAAAAATAAAAAAAATTTTGAATAAAACTGATTTCAAAAAATAGATTGAAAGAAAATTGGTTTTAAAAAATGTAAAAAAAATTACGAAATGTCGATAGACTACTGCCGTATAATAAACTACTTATTATCTTTGCTAAACTATACATGCTGTTATTTATGAGGATACATATAAAATGTACTTAGCCATTTGTTTTAATGGTCCATAGTTGTCAGCTGTAATTTCGTTATATAATTTATTTTTTGTTAAGATACTTTGGAATAGTTCCGAAAAATGTTTTATATGAATATTGTTCTTATTGTGACGTCCGAGGTGAACTCTTCTGGTGCACAAGATGTATTAGAAGTATGCGCTTCCTTTTGAGCCTAGAGTTTCCTCCACTATCTCGGGCCCTGTCCTTGAATAATATATTTAATAAATATTGCTCTTATATACGAACATTTTTTTTTGTTTTATTAGTGTATACAGAAAATTACTCTATGCTTTAGATTAATCTTTGTGTTAAATCGAAATTACACGAATTATTTATCAATATGTTTATCATACCAATAAGTAATACTACAGAGTAGATTAAAATAAATGTAAATGAAAAGTATGCTGATTGAATGTGAAGGAAACGAGGAATAATGTTTGTGATTTATGAATTATATTTAATATGTAGTATCAGAGACATGGGTTGATCAACTACGTTAACATTAAAATCTACGGCATACTCGTATTTTTTAAAAATATGTTTAAGATTGTGTCATAACTTATAGTAATTTAAAATACTTATACATTTTTTTATTGATAATGCATATTGTAGCAAGTACAAAACTTCCAATTCTATCCTATTGTAAAATTTTGTAGAATGTAAATCTTATATCTTGTAGTTATAATTTACATAACATATAACTTTTTAACCTAGATTTTTATTTGATTTGATTTTATTTTTTTATTTTAGCATTTAATTTCTAGAATTCCATTTTCCATTTTTTGATTTATATTATTATTTATATTTTTATTATTTAAGACAATTAATGGATTTTCTCTTTTTGTTCCTACGCGTTATTTACTACAATATAATATAAGCATTAAAAATTAAAATTAAATTTTTTAAACTAATTAAGGAATATCCATTTTAGCACAAAATGATAAGACTCAGTTTGAAATTTCTTTTGCAAAAGAAATTTCTTTTTTCTATTTGGAAAGTCTTGATTTTTTGCAGAATGAAAATTCGTCTGCATTATGAAGCTGGCATTGGAGTTTGGGTCTGAATTGCTTTTTGATACTCGTGTGCATATTTGATCTGTTTTGGCTTAGCTTCTGTATGATTTAACAGCAACGTCGCAGCTCGTGACGTAGCAATAAATATATATATATATATATATATATATATATATATATATATATATATATAAAAATATAGTTGTACGCTTCTGTCCAATGCGACGTTGCTGTTTTCGGTTAAATCATACGGAGGCTAAGCAAAATAATATCAATATGCGCATAAGCATCAGAACACAACTCAGACCCAAACTCCCATGCCAGCTTATAATGCAGAGGAATTTTTGATTCTGCAGAATATCAAGACTTTCCTTTCTTCCATTGTAGAAATTTCCAATTGAGACTTATGATTTTGTGCTAAAATGGATATTCCTTAATTAGTTTAAAAAATGTAATTTTAATATTTAATGCTTATATTATATTGTAGTAAATAACGCGTAGGAACAAAAAGAGAAAATCCATTAATTGTCTCCAATAATAATATAAATAATAATATATAAATAATAACATAAATCAAAAATAGAAAATGAAATTCTTGCTATTAAATGCTAAAATAAAATAAAATAAAAGTATAGAAGTTTTTTAACTTAGTTAAAAAACTAAGTTTAGAAGTTATACGTTATCTAAACTGTAACTACAAGATATGAGATTTACATTCTACAACGTTTTACAATAGGATAGAATTTAAAGTTTTGTATTTTCTACAATATGCATTATCAATAAAAAATGTATAAGTATTTTAAATAATTATAAGTAATGACGTGAGCTTAAACGTATTTTTAAAAAATACGAGTATAACGTAGATTTTAATGTCAACGTAATTGATCAACCCATATCTGTGATACTACATACTAAATATAATTCATAAATCACATACATTATTCCTAGTTTTCTTCACATTCAAACAGCATACTTTTCATTTATATTTATTTTAATCTACTCTATATTGTTACTTATTGACATTTTAAACAATTAGTGTAATTCCGATTTAACACAAAAATTGGTCTAAAGCATAGAGTCCTTTTCTGAATAAACTAATAATGAAATTATACTGTTTGTTTATTTATAATATTACTAAGAGTCTAAAAACTCGTATACATGCTGTTATTTGTGAGGATACATATATAATGTACTTAGCCATTGGTTTTAATGGTCCATTGTTGTCTGCTGTAATTTCGTTATATAATTTCTTTTTATTAAGGTATTTCGAAATATTTCCGAAAAATATTTTATATGAATATTGTTCTTATATATGAATATTTGTTTTTGTTTTTCCACGAAATGATTTACATATATAAATATTTTTAGTTTACTGATTAAAAATCTACCAATGTATTATTATTAGTTAAAATAATAGTAATAAACGGCATTAATTAATAGAATAAAACTTATGTTTTATATAAAATTCTTTGATTGATAGATCATATAAAAATAAAATTTTTTATGTACAACTGGTTCCGTTAACTATTTTAGAAGCTACGATATTTAGAAACAACGTTCGGAGATCTTTTTGAATCTGCAAGTATCGCCGGACCACTTTGGAGCACAAAAATTTGACAAAAGGAGTTTTTTATTACATTTGACATGAGGGTACAGTATTATTACAAATATTGTTCGGGCATTTTCGACCATATTATCCGATTAAGCCCTTTTTAATCAACTCTATAAATCGAAGAATCATCAACGCGTGAAAAGAAGTTCATTGATATAGTTAAATCGGGATATGGCACTGACTCCGAAAAATCAAATTGATTCTTCGTGAAATGTCTTGGATATTGTTACTAAGGCAATTTGAGTGTGATAATATCAGTGGTATAGTATTTCTCGAAAAAATATTTTCCCTCTCTTAGCGCCACAGTAATAGTTTATCCATATTTCGTACTTTTCTTTTTACCTTTTTTTGAACTAATTTTTTCTGGATTTTGTCTTATGTTTTTTAAACTACTTTGACATTTATCAAATTTTTGTTTATTTCACAATTTTTTTTCACCAAATGTTTTTCCTGCAATTTTTTTAATCGATCTTTTTGTATTTGGTTTTATTTTTTTTCTTTTAGAGAAAAATTGCATGGAAAATATGTGTTATATTTTGATCTCATCTATAATTTTTTATTCAATTTGTTCTAAAAACTTTTTTGTTATCAATTTCTATAATATTTGTAATCAAGCGAATCAAAATCTATACGTAATCTATCTATCTATAATTTTTATCAATTCTTACGTACATCTGATCATTTTTTCGAAACAGCTCATATGGTCTTTAACATTTTATACTATAATTTTCAGAATTAAAGAAATTATTGCAATCAATCTATAATATACATAAGTAATTCAGATAATCTATTTTTAACAATTTCTGCAATAGATCATTTTATCATAAGTGTGGTTATGTCCACGATCATTGTAATATTATAAATAAACAAACAGAATTATTTCATTATTAGTTTATACAGAAAATGACTCTATTCCTTAGACCAATCTTTGTGTTAAATCGGAATTATACGAATTGTTTAAAATATCAATAAGTAACAATACAGAGTAGATTATAATAACTATAAATGAAAAGTATGCTGATTGAATGTGAAGGAAACGAGGAATAATGTTTGTGATTTATGAATTATATTTAATATGTAGTATCAGAGACATGGGTTGATCAACTACGTTAACATTAAAATCTACGGCATACTCGTATTTTTTGAAAATATCTTTAAGCTCGTGTTATTATTTATAATTATTTAAAATACTTATACATTTTTTTATTAATAATGCATATTGTAGATAATACAAAAATTCAAATTTTATCCTATTGTAAAACGTTATACAATGTAAATCTTATATCTTGTACTTATAATTTAGAAAACGTATAACTGTTAAAAATTACAAAGTTAAATTTTTGCTTTATATTATTATATAAAGCATTATTATATTATGATTAATATTTTTAATATTTGAAACAATTAATGAATTTCCTCTTGCTGTCCCTACAATATTATATAAGCATAAAATATTAAAAAGAAATTTTTTAAACTAATGATAGAATATCCATTTTAGCACAAAATCATAAGAGTCAATTTGATATTCTACAGTGGAATAAAGGAAAGTCTTGATTTTTTGCAGAATGAAAAATTCGTCTGCATTATGAAGCTGGCATTGGAGTTTGGGTCTGAATTGCTTTTTGATACTCGTGTGCATATTTGATCTGTTTTAGCTTAGCCTCTGTAATGATATACACGAAAACAACAACGTCGCATTGGACAAAAGCGTATAACTATATCTATATATATTTATTGCCTACGTCACAGCTCGTGACGTAGGCAAATGCGCACACTAATTTATGCTGACGTAGCTGTGACGTCGCGTTGGCGCGTCAGTGTAGCACTTTCCCGACGCTCGAAAATCGTCGAGGCTTTCGTATATGGCATCGGCAATCTCTCCTTATTATCTGTGGTATCATCTATTAGTGTAGTACGTTCGAGTGAAACAGAAAACGAAGATGTATTATCTACATAATACATAACTACATCTATTTTATTGCTTTTACTCTCTGCTCCAACAAACTCAACTTATTATATGTATTATATTTGTGTCGTAAAGGCCCTTGGGTAAAAGTACTATATATATACATGAATGTATACTTAGCAAATTTAAACGTTCGCTTTGCTGCCTTTCAAGCTTTTTTGAAAATATATATCTAGGTAAGGACTTCGGAAGAGCTGCCCCATTCCATTTTGTGGAAAATATATGACCTTATGCTTTTTGCGGTATTTATGATGGATGTCATACTGCTTTTTGCGAAAATTCAATTTGAATGGCGAAATAAATACAAAAAACATAAAATAGTGGTTTTTGGTATTCTCGGATAATAAGAATATTTTTAAAACAATTTTCAAAAGAGAGACATACATTTCATAAAAGTGCATCTTTTGTATCTTTTTTTTTATCCTCTTTTACGACAGCGACGTAAGCAGACCCAGGTAGAGGTTCAACTATAGTCTTATCTTTCTCGACAAAAATCTAGCGACATCTCTGACGGGATCACCGATGAGCGCTCTCTCGTTCGTGGCATTGCTGGGCACGATAACATATTCGAAATCCTACTTGACTCCGTTTAGGCACGTACTCAGAACCACGCGGCCTATTGGTTGTATCGGCGCGTTACCGAAGCCATTAATTTTGCCACTATATTCACAAATTTGCACCTTAGTTTTTAATAAGGCATCAATTTCATTCCACAGATCGTCCCTTATATAATAATATTTATGAATGCGCCCGAGTCAATAAAAGCCATAACCTTTACTCCTCTGATTATTGCTTCCGCGTGGTCACGGTATTCCTCTCTTGTGCAGTTTTCAAGTTGATTCACTCTTGAACGGCGCAAATTTTCCTTTTCCTTGCAATCCCTAGCATGATGACCGGACTCTTGGCACTTGAATCAAATTACCCCTCGCTGTCTATCCAGACATTGCCTTCCTATATGGCCGGCCTTTCCTCATAAATAGTGATTATCTGTTGCACGGGGTTTAGTGCATTATAAATTTACTTCGACGTCTCATTTTGTTTATACAGTACGTAGAACGGTGAAACAAATTTTGTTTCATTTATTATTTTGTCCTACAAGTGGCAACACTCAAATTATGTATGGAAATAACACCTAACATTTATAATAATTATTTTCTTTAAAAGCACCAGGTGGAGCAGAAGACAAATTTGTACGAATTTTCCTTATTTTTTTAACCTACTTAGATAAATTTTATTAACTCTTAGAAAGTTTTGCCACTTGTAAGCATATCTAAAGATTATACAATTTTTTTAATTTACTACATTCATTCTGGTAGTTCAGCGTGGCGCTTCGATCGGGGTATGCATCAATTTTAAGCTCCATTGCTATTTCATGTACTTTCTTTGCATTAGTTCGATCTCCTCTTTATTTTCCAGATCCCATACTTCTGCTCCGTACAAACATTCTGCTCTTATTAGTGTCTCGCATAAGTAGATTCTTTTACTCAGCTTCATGATTTCTGCTCTTTGAATTATACTCCATATTACATTAGCGGCTTTTTGAAATTTTCTCGCTATTCGTATATGTGCTGTATTTACATTTGTGCTTTTAAAAGTGAAACTTAAATATTTGAAGTTATTTACAGTCTCTAGGCTTTCGTTTTTATATTTCCATTTATCTCCCTTGACTAATATATCCCCCTGATCTAAAAACTACAATCTTTGTTTTGTTAATATTTACTATCATATTATTTTTTTCGCTGTATTTTTAAGTTCATTCAGCATTTCTTGGAGTCCTTCTTTATCGTCCGCTACAATCGCTATGTCATCTGCGAAATTTAAACAGAAATTTCCTCCAATGACTCTCCCTCCTATATTTTTGTTAACCCATATGTCATCTATATCAGCGACCACGAGGAAAAATAAACATGGGCCTAGCGAACATCCCTGCCTAACCCCCTTAGAAGTTTAGAATCTCTGTTAACCCCTCGTCTGTTATAATTTCATTCTTTGTTTCTCTGTATATTCTTCTGATCATTTCCAACATTTTACCTTTTATGCCGAGATTTTCTAGTTTCACAGAAAGTATCTTCCTGTTTAACACGTGAAACGCTCTTTTAAAACTTGTAAATCTTACATATAGTTTTCTGCGTTTTTCTTTAATTTTGTTTTCGATTAAGCTATTTAGAATAAAAATATTGTCTCTCGTTCCTCTTCTGCTTCTGAATTCTTCATGACTTTCCTTGAATATTTTTTCTTTTTCTGCCTACGTGTTGATCCTTCTAACCATTATATTTGTTAGTATTTTGTATTCCGTATCTAATAATGATATTCCTCTATAGTTTGATGCGTGTATCTTCTTCCCTTCTTTATGTATCGCGTATAATCTCGCAATTTCCTACCGTAGTATGATCTCACTCGATTCCTACATTTTGTTTAGGATCTCTATTAATATGTTTGCTGATTTCTCTGTTACATATTTAATAAACTCAATAGGTGTACCATCTTCCGTAGGTGTCTTTTTATTTTTCATTTTTCTGATCGCAGTTTTGATTTCCTCAAAGAACATTTTATTTATTATAAGGATATTTTTCTAACAGTACCCATGCTTTTCTATTTTTCTATTTTCAAAGTTATCGCTTTGAACATACCTATAATTAATCTATTTTTAAAATTAGTTTTTTTCTGTTTTCCTCTTCTTTCCCGTCTAATATACGAAATATATTATTATTACTTTTAGTTGTGCGCTGGTTAAGGGACTGTCCATAAATTACGCAGCTAGATTTTTGACGACAAACACAAAAGTTAATATGTAAGTATTATTGAAAATATATTGCAGATTATGACTGGATAGTCTTTTGAATTAATCGTATGATTTAATTGACTATTGTAGGCTTATTACATTCCTTGAATAATTGTATTAATGCTTTGGTTCACCATAATATACATCCCTGATCCAGTTGTAGCGTTCTCCTGAGCAGGATCGCGTCCGGAGGTTAAGAATTTACAATATTTTGTTAATAATGTTGAAATATTTATTAAATTCAATAGGTATTAAATTATCAAGGTAATAATTATAAAATAAAATAAAATAAACAGAAAATAAATAATTAAATGCAAAAAAATGATGTAAAAAGACAAGAAGTTATTTAAATAAACTCTGTAGAATCCCCGAAGTATCCGACTCCGTGACTCGCAAGAGACTACCTGCAACATCCGTATACCGACACTAATTGCCGTTTCGTTGCCTAAATTTTCCTCTTCCCAAGGTCCTTATTTTCCATCGCAAAATATTGATACTTGGTGCATCCAATATACCATCGAAGCTGAATAAATCGATAGGATTGTTTTGAGCCGAAACATATATCGTGAGAACGGATAGGTTTTATGCGCCAAAAAGAAACCCCCGACCCTGCCCAAAAGCACTAGTACTATAAACCGCGCAGATCAGGGACCTTGTACTAAATACACAGGCTTGCAGATATCGGCAATCTTAACATTTTACCTACACTGTTACCGCATATACTCGGGGTTTCACCCGTGACAAGGGGAAAACCTCATAAGGTAAAAACCTATGCCAAGAACAATGCTTACATTCTGAGTAATCATAGATTTTATATAGTCGAAAATCGTCGTAAATCGTCGATAATCATCGTAAACTATTCTCTCCATTTCTAACCATTGTTCTCAGGTGTTTGCAAGATAGAAGCAGGAAAGCCGCCAGATTTATGCTATCTTTACATATAACCAGCCATCGAGATTGCATGTTTCGTAAACAAAGCGTCTGCGAAGGGAATTTATGGTCTTCCTTCGACCTCGCGCTTCTGTCTTATTAAATCGAGAAGAGAAACCGCCAAGTATAAAATATGCGGCACCGACATCCTTAAATACGTCCTCACAAAATGCGACTACAACGTTCAAAATGCGTTGCACTCGCAGGGTTTATGCACCACGTAAGCGCAGAAACACTTATCCGCTGAAGTATACGGCTCCCGTGTTACTGTCGCTTTCCGGAAACACCATTGTTATACCAGCAAATCTATATGAACCACCTTGCCGCGATCAATCTTCTTAAAACCGATAAATCGATCTTGCCATACCAGTCTGTTTTATAGTGACTTGTCTGCTTAATGGAGCGAATGATACATATAATTGCAATAATATCAATATGACTTGAAAATTGAGTAACCGTAAATCTCTATCTGTTTTAATTTCAGTCCATTTACGTTTGTCTACCTGAGCGAAAGCCCGAAAGAGGAGTACCGTCACGGAAATGTCATCCACTACTGTTCCCTTCCTACTCGTCACGGCCAACGTTGGCAGCATCTTCGAAGAGGTGAGATACACAGTAAGATATTTATCCATCTTTTAATCTCGAAGCTGATAGAAATCCAGCTATCTTTTTTCGCTAATTAAACTGTTGGTTGGACACGTTGCATTTTAAAATTTGTAAGGAATAATATTAAGTTTTCCCTATATGAAGCTTAATATTAATTACTATTATATACTTCGTTTCAAAAATTGTTCTATAAGATTCCAAGTTAATCATATTTCTCTTAATAATTAAATCTATATGCATTTTGATTAACATTATTATTAATATATTAACTCTATGTGGGTACGTGGGCGCACGTGTGGGTATACATACATGAATCAGAACTATTTTAGATATAATAAATTTGAAAGTGTTTATCATATACAGACGACAAATAAATTGAAAAAGAAGTAGCATCTATTTCATCAAAGTTATAATAGTCTCGTTCCTTCAAATATAGTATTTTAAAAAATATATTTAGAGCCGCGTTTAGAACGCAGTTTAATGAACAATGGACAAGAACACGAATTAATTTAGCAATTATTAAAGGTGAGCGGATTAAATTTAAAACAAATTAGCCTTGAACATATTTATCATAAGAATTATCTTTGAAAACATATGATCAATTATCAATAATAATTTCATAATATTTTTCATCGTAACATTATAGCCTCTTCTTACAAAAATCTTCTAACAAAACATTAAGAAATTTAAAATTGTGTATATTTTTTGATTATAGCACTCATAATGTAATGTAATTTTAGGAAGTTGGTTCAATGTAAATGAATCGGAAAATAAACTTAATTATTAGTACAACGTTTTGGTAGCAGATTTGCTGTTTTTCGCAGGCTTTATTACATTAATATAAATAGTTTTAAATTTGTACTCAATTCGATGCGTTCTTTCTTTTTTTGTTTGATAGTTGATAATCTGGAAATTATTAGGTCACATTTTTAAATGATTTTATTAGTCTAATATAAATTCTATGAATTATTTTAAAATGCAATTCAATCTTATGAAATTAAAAAAAAATTTACAATAATTTTGTTAGTTCAATTTTTTGACGTCGATTTTTTAAAAAAAATATTTTTAATAAAATTACATGAATATTGATTAATAAATTTTTTTATATTGATAATAGAACGTACCACTCTAAAGTAATTACTAAAATTACTTTTTACAAAAGTATAAAATAAGACAAGTATGGTGTATTATACTTCCTAATCATAGCTCTTGTCTATAATGTATTATGTTAATATAAATGAAAATTTTTTCTAATTAGACTTCATACTCAATTACACGGGCCTGGCAAGTTTATACCTATATTTTTTTAATCATTATGAATTATCAGAATAAATAGTAGAGCAACGTTCATCTAAAAACATCGGCAATTCAAGATAATTAATTATTTTTTAGAGTTCACGCGTGAATAGTATTTCTATGTAAAATATATTATTATGAATTTGAAGTAACCATTTTTTAACATACTCATGTAATATTCAAAAACTCACATTTTGTTTATCCTCTGCTTATTATAGTTTGATATCAAGTGTATACGCATTTGAATATCTATTATTCGTCTGCTTATTAGACTTTTATTTTCAATTTTAGAAAAATTCACATGGTATGCCATTTATACCGGATGTTTAATGTGAAAATGAACTAAGCTAGTTTTAAATGAATTATTACTTGTTTAAACTACATTTCAGTTGAAACTATTTATTTATTAATGTGTTTCAGAATTTTAGAAATATTCTGTATAAATTTTCATACTGTTATTTATAAGGACATATTTAATGAATTGAATGAAAACATCTATAATATAATACTATATAATTAGATACTGTGTGTGTGTGTGTGTGCGCGCGCGCGTGCGTAGGGCATAGGCTACGTTTTGTTTTTAAATCATTTTACTTACGTCAATAAATTAAGTTAATGGTCTTAACAGCCAGTTTCACGAGCAGCCAGAAGGCGACATCTTGAATCAAGATTATCAATTCAAAGTAGTCCGCTTAAGCTATCAATACCAGGCCAGCTCAGTTGAATGATCATATCCAACTTTGGGATTCATATCCTAAAGTAGGTGCGAGTTAGCTGCTATTATCCGTTTTGTTCTTCAGATTAATCTGAGAATACTCTTGCACCTAATGGATATCTTTTGATTTTTCTAAATTTTATTTTCTGTAATGTGAAAACGTCTCTCTCTCTCTCACACACACTTTTTCTGTCTTCTTTTATGAAATGGTTGTGTATGCCAAATTCTACTGAACATAATTTCGGACGACAAATTATGTTTTTGTTTCTGTACGATACCTTCAGAAATGACATAGGGTATGTTTTTCTTTAGTTTGAATAAAAAAAATAATGGCAAAATAGGGTTCTTTATCAACAACCTCGAAACACACACACACACACACACACACACACACACACAGCTAAGACTAGAGACAGTGCTGCCCCTGGCCCTGATGGTATCCCTAATGCGGCAGTTAAGTTGGCGATACAGAAGAATCCAGCTATATTTCTAAAAGTATATAATGCTTGTCTTCTTGAGGGTATTTTTCCTGACTGCTGGAAAACTCAAAGGTTAGTTCTGTTACCTAAGGGCAATAAGCAACTTGATGATCCTTCATCATACAGGCCATTGTGTATGCTCGACACGGTAGGTAAAATATTTGAAAAAATAATATATAATAAGCCAATAAGACCAGAGAGCATCCTATCAATAATGCTGGAATCTTCTGAAAACTGGAAGGCAGTAGCCAGTTTCGCAAAAGAGGTGATGACCAAACTTAGATATGCCGATAGAACTAGGTGAATGGCCCAGGATGAACCAGGCTAACTGATTCTATTTTAAGATACAGAGGACGAACACCGAACCCCTGATCACCTGTGTGGATGGGGGACGTAGGATAGTGTCATAAGATGAGGAGTCGTATAGGCTAACTAACAGCCCCGCCGAAATAATATATCCGGATAGTTCCGGCGGGATGCTGGTTTCGAGAGGCCACTAGTGCAGAGCTTGCTCTGTCTACGCCTAATAAAAAAAAAAAAACACACACACACACACACATAATACATTGTCACTTCTGCATAAAAAGGTAATATTTGCTATTCCTTGACTATAATTTTGCTTTAATTTCAATTGGCACCACTACTATAATAAGGAAAGATTCGAAATAAATAAATAAATAAATATGTATGTATATATATATATATATATATATATATATATATATATATATATTGTGACCGACCGCTTGCCGCGAGAGTGCGCGGCGTGCACGAACGATGGAGGTAATCGAGAGAAGCATCGTTCTTCTCTTACGAGCTGCCGAGGAAGACAATTGCGTTGGAAAGAGAAACACCCGAAATAATAGAACTTTCTCTCTCTCTCTCTCTCTCTCTCTCTCACTCTCTCGAGCTTGTTGTCCATTGACGCCATTCGCATTCAGATCATCCCGATGCCTTCATCTACGTCTACATCGGCACATTCCGAGCAGCCACACCAGATCGAACGACCGTCCCCACGATCATCCTGACTCGAGCTCCGAAAGCTCATTGAGAGCACGAGACAGAAGAATGGAAGGAAGGAAGCTCTAGCGAAAGAGAGAGAGAGAGAGAGAGAGAGAGAGAGAGAGAGAGAGAGAGAGAGCATGAAGATCAAGAATCGAGAGTAGGACGAGAGGAGGTTCAGCACGAGAGAAAGTAGCGGCGCCGAGGACTCATTGGCAAGTAGCCTCTCATTATATTAATATATGGAGTGCGCGTCATCGTTGTACGGCCGTGCGCGCGAATGTCTCATGCTAAAGCCACAAAGCGTCGCGTCCCCCCTTTCCCCTTCCTACCGTGTCCATCCATGTCTGCGGAACCTGCTCTGTGGCGATTGTCGTCGCCGCGCGGAAAACTGATGTATGTAGATCGCGAGATTGTAATGCCGTGTTCGACGTAAGTCGAGTAAGATGATATTTGTTGTTTGCGAGTGTTAATAATAAATTATTAATAGTTTTGAAAGACATCCATTGTAGTCATTTTAGTTCCCCGTTTTCCAGTTCCAGCGACGCTGACGCCACCAAAGATCTTGCAGGTAAGCGCTCGCAAAAGTCGGGTTATAAAATGGCGCCCAACACGTGAGACCCGACGGAGATATATAAAAATATATCATTCCAGCGAGCCCGAGTCGCGCACGGTAGTAGGATAGTCCGCGTAAGAAATCATAAACTACGAGACAAGAATAAAGGTCGGAAAACACGACGCGAAGACAAAAAGTTAAAAACGTACCGTTTAATGCTTATGTGGCAGACCCGTACGGCCATATTGGAGAGCGGCACATCAATATCCGCAGTAGCGCCGTTGCGCGTAGCAGATGCAGCCAGGAAACTGAGGAGATGAACACTTCCTCCCCTCGCCCCCGCCCCCTTTCATTAAAATCCGCTTTCCCCTCGCAGAAGTTCAATATGATTTAATTGTTAAATGGGAATGTTATTAAAGATAATGTCGAGTCAGCCGTGTCCCGTAAACTAAATATAACAATAACAATATAATAATATTAATATATGCATGAGTGATATGATTTTAAATAGTCTATTTACATGTCAATATTTATAAAATTTAATTCAATTATATTTTATTATATTATATTCATAAACCTATTTACAAGATACGTACTCTATTTTATATAGATACAAATACATACAATACGCACTCTATTTAATCTATATATTTACCATTTATTATATATTATATATCATATTCTATATATTTTATATATGCTATATATCCCTATGAAATATTTTATATGTCCGTAATTACTATTAGTAATTTGAACATTCTGAGCGGTGTACGACTGCCCTTCTCCCTGTCGTCCAGCTCACTAGCTTGAAGAAGCTAGTGGCAAATACCCCTGTGAAATCTGCACAATCAGGCTAAGAAAACCATACTGGCATTACAAGCGTATATGATTGAGCAGTAACAGCTGACAGCTGTCACGCTGTATGCATGCCAGTACATACAGATTTTGGCAGACTGAAAAATTACAGAAAAAGATCGAATTTATTGATTGTGCAAGATACGTGTTGCTCAGAACAACTGCACCTATGGTGGAAATAAAATTTAGAAAGATTCAGCGAAAAAAACCAATTCTGACTAAAAAACCTAATAGTTAAAACAGGTCCTCGACGAGCCATACATGTAATACTTAAAGGTACTTGCTTTTTAAAGGTAATTTATTTTCATAGAATAGAAGTTCTAGTAGGTTCTAGAAAGTTCCAGCGAGCACATGATTTTACCAATATAGCATCTCATTATGTTTAATAAAAATCAGTGAAAGTGCCAGTGATTTTAACACTTACAAAAAGTTAACATTTGTCTGTTATACCAGGCATGCAGTGTACGTATAACCTATACTAGCATCCCCGTCTCGGCTTCGCCCGAGATAATAATTTAACCGATTTTTTAAACAATTCAATAATATCTAAGCAGAAAGTACTCTATATATAAAAATCTATATTACTATAAATGATTGACCTAAATTTACTTATCGTCGCTTCTGTATATACAGTTTATATATACAGAATGTACAACCGTATTTAATACACACATATATACACATTAGATACGGTTTCTATCGGGAAAATGGTTCTTTTGATTTCGGGCGGTTGAATGTCCAAATGTTTCGAGACGACGTTTACGGAGAGTGTCGTGTTCGGAATATAGGACATATCTCGGGACGACATGGCATTCTATCATTCGAACACACAACTGCCTACAGAAATCGACTTGAGGCAACGGGATATCGTAATCAACCACCCGAACACGCCGCCAATATCATATTTCTCAGTAGAAACCGTATTTAAAATGTGTATATATAATATGTACCATATAATATACATACTATACACACACACACACACACACACACACACACACACACACACACACACACACACACACACACACAAGGGCAGACTATCAAGCGCAAGAAGCCCAAAGGTAAAGATAAAGAATTACCTAGTTCACGGAGGCTTAATGGACGAAATAGACCTAATTCCATTTTGATTAAGTCCAATGAAGGAGTTACATACGCGGAGGTACTGCGTCAAATAAAGAATGATCCGGAGTTATCTCATGTGAAGAATGAGGTTAATAGGATACGCAGAAATGCAAGCGGTGCCCTTGTACTTCAGTTAGAACGGACAGCCAAAGATGCACATGAGTTGGCTTGCATTGTTGAAACTAAGGTTGGCCATAGCGCATCCACTTCGGTCCTGACTAAGCTTATTACTTTGGAGATTAAAGATATAGATGAGGTCATTACAAAGGATGAAGTATTAGAGGCTCGGAAAACACACCTCGAACTAAAGGAGACCAACATGCTAATCGCTCGTTCCTTGCGGCAAGCTTATGGGGGTACTCAGACGGCGGTGGTGTCTGTACCATATAGCCACGCAGCTGAGTTACTACGCGCAGAGCATGTTCGAAGCGGATGGGTCAACTGCAGAGTTCGAAAAAAAACAGAAATAAAGCGCTGCTTCAGGTGTTGGCAGACTGCTCGGGCCCTGACAGAACTAAACTTTGCAGGCACTGCGGTGGAAAAGACCATCTATCCAAGCTGTGTGTAAACGAGCTCTGCTGTTTACTCTATAAATGTGAAGGAAAAAAGGAGATTAACCATCCAGCATACAGCTAGAAGTGCCCGATCACTATGGAGTTTTTAAACAGACACAAAACATGAGAATACTCCAACTGAATACCAACCATTGCGTAGCGGCTTATGACCTGCTGAAACAGACAATAAAGGAGCTAAGAATAGACATTGCTGTAATCTCCGGACCATATTGTGACAGGGTCGGACCACAGCGCTGGATAAGTGACACAAGCAATAGAGCTGCCCTCTGGATTGGTCAAAATAGGCAGGTACTAAAACAGTCGAGTCATAGGAGCGAATTGATATCCTGGGCTAAAATACAAGAAATATACGTCTTTAGTGTATATGCACCTTCAAGCTTGATGGACAAGCAGTTTGAAATCCTTGTAGCTAAATTAGTTGATGAAGCCATGGACAAGAAACCATTATTAATCGCTGGCGATGTTAATGCGTGGTCCGCAGCCTGGGGAAGCGCTTCAACAAATAACAGAGGTAATATGCTGCTTGATGGCCTTAATTCTCTTCAACTCCACGTGGTTAATAAGGGATTTGAATCCACTTTCATTAGGGGAGATAAACAATCAGTCATTGATGTAACATTCGCCAGTGATGACCTGATTCAGCGGATCCTTAATTGGAGAATAAGCGACCTTTACACCCACAGTGATCACAGCGCGATCTTGTACGAGATTGCAGAGGAGAAAGTAAAGAACAAGTGCAATGAGTGGATGCCCACACGGAAATGGAACATCAGATCGCTAGACTGTGAAGTGTTCGCCACTATAATATCAGAAGAGCGTTTAGAATATGGTGCACCAGGCCATCTGGCAAATGTACTCATGAAGCATATCTCTGAAGCATGCGATGCATCGATGACTAGGACTAAGAGCGGATTTAAACATCGTTAATCTGTCTACTGGTGGACAAATGAAATTGCAGAATTGCGCAAATAATGTCATCGCGCACGTAGACTTGCCCAAAGAGCCCGCACCCATTGTGATACGTTTAATAGTTTATTTAAAGAAGCACAAAGAGCGCTTGTCAAGGCCATTAAGGCAAGCAAGCGTCGATGCTGGCTTGAACTGTGTGTAGAGGCCAACAATGACTTATAGGGACGACCATACAAAACAGTCATGGCACGATTGAGTAGGGCACCAATACAACTCACTTGCACGGTATTGATTGATAAGATTGTTTCCGCTTTCTTTCCCAATGACACCCATGTGACTGTACTGCGCACGCAACACTCGGACGGTATACCTCCTATAACCGAAATGGAGCTACAGAATGCTTTCGCTAAGACTAGAGACAGTGCTGTCCCTGGCCCTGATGGTATCCCTAATGCGGCAGTTAAGTTGGCGATACAGAAGAATCCAGCTATATTTCTAAAAGTATATAATGCTTGTCTTCTTGAGGGTATTTTTCCTGACTGCTGGAAAACTCAAAGGTTAGTTCTGTTACCTAAGGGCAATAAGCAACTTGATGATCCTTCATCATACAGGCCATTGTGTATGCTCGACACGGTAGGTAAAATATTTGAAAAAATAATATGTAGCCGACTGGAAGCATTCACTGAAGGATTGCACGGCTTATCCTCACGCCAATTTGGATTTCGGAAATCAAAATCAACAGTCGATGCCATTAAACTGGTAGTGTGTACCGCAAGAAATGCAATCAGTGGTAAGAGATGGAAAGGTGGCACTAAACAGTATTGTGGCATTGTCGCTCTAGATGTCAAGAATGCCTTTAATTCAGCGCGCTGGTCTTCTATTATGAATTCTCTGAAAGAGTTCGGAGTACCTGGTTATTTACAGAATGTCGTGGCCAGCTACTTTGAGAATAGGATAATATTATACCGAACGGATGAAGGCATTGTATCGCATAAGGTTACAGCGGGAGTCCCCCAGGGCTCAGTTACGGGACCTATATTGTGGAATATTATGTATGATGGCGTGTTGAGGATTCCACAACCGCCTGGTTCAATAACAGTAGGGTACGCCGACGATATCGCTCTAGTAGTGACGGCTAAGACCCTTGATGAACTTACTGAAAATGCCAATGAGGCAATCAGCAACATCAGCAGATGGATTAAGTCGGCTGGTCTACAATTAGCGGAGCACAAGACAGAAGTAGTTCTTGTCAGCAGTCGTAAAAGGTAGATAGTATTACTCTGAAAGTTGGTAGCTGCCGTATTGTTTGAGGATGCCGAGCACATATTAGTGAGCCGCCCTCGTTTTAGAACACAACGTGAGCACTTGATGAACATCATTAATAAGCCAATAAGACCAGAGAGCATCCTATCAATAATGCTGGAATCTTCTAAAAACTGGAAGGCAGTAGCCAGTTTCGCAAATGACGCATGATGACCAAACTTAGAAATGCCGATAGAATTAGGCGAATGTGCCAGGATGAACTAGGCTAGCTGATTCTATTTTAGGTTGCAGAGGACGAACACCGAACCCCTGATCACCAGTGTCATAAGAAGAGGAGCCGTATAGGCTAACTAACAGCCCCGCCGAAGTATCAGGTATGTGAATAAGTCTTTCCCGTTTTTTTTCAAATTTTGAGCCTTTATTGTGAAAAAATGGTTACAAATGAATTATTGAAAGTATTGGCCATCGCTAGCTACAACAATCCCGTTGCGAAAAAATTCGACCGGTTTGGCCTCTATCCAGTCATCCACCCATTTTTTGGCTTCCTCATAGGAATGGAAGTGCTGGTCAGCCAGGCCAGCAACGTCTGGACTATATGGCGGGTGGGGTAGGACTTCCCATTTGAGCGTTTCTAAGTATGTTTTCACCGGCGGTGCAACATGTGGGCGAGCATTGTCATGTTGCAAAATAATTTTGTCGTGCCTGTCGGAGTATTGTGGCCGTTTTTCTCGCAGTGCGCGGCTCAAACGCATCAATTGTCGTCGATAGACCTCGCCTGTGATCCTTTCATTCGGTTTCAGAAGCTCATAGTAAACCACAACTAGTTGATCCCACCATATACAGAGCATGAGCTTGGCGCCATGAATATTTGACTTGGCCGTCGATGATGATGCATAGCCGGGTAGTCCCCATGATTTTCTTCGCTTCGGATTATCGTAACGTATCCACTTTTCATCGCCAGTCACGATACGATGCAGAAAACCCTTTCTTTTATGTCGCTGAAGCAGCTGTTCGCAAGTGAAAAAACGCCGTTCGACGTCTCTCAGCTTCAGTTCGTACGGCACCCAATTTCCTTGCTTTTGGATCATTCCCATGGCTTTCAAACGCTTGGAAATGGTTGTTCGGTCAACTCCCAATGCTTCAGCAAGTTCTTCTTGCGTTTGACAAGAATCTTCATCAAGCAAAGTCGCCAATTCTCGATCTTCAAAGATTTGC
This sequence comes from Sycobia sp. Sy_11, assembly GCA_018907035.1. Taxonomy (NCBI): domain Eukaryota; kingdom Metazoa; phylum Arthropoda; class Insecta; order Hymenoptera; family Epichrysomallidae; genus Sycobia; species Sycobia sp. Sy_11. The sequence goes on along the minus strand of JACCIC010000178.1, from coordinate 32,505 downwards.
GGCCGCCCGGAACGCTCCTTGTCTTCCACGTCGAAATCACCGCTTTTGAAGCGTCGAAACCATCCGCGAACACTTGAATCATCGACACAACCTTCTCCATAAGCCTCCTGAAGCAATCGATGCGTCTCGGTAGCAGGTTTCTTCAAATTGAACCAATAAAGTGAAACTTCCCGCAAATGACGTCGACTCGGCTCAAATTTCGACATTTTCACGATATCAAAAATTTATGATGCGAAAAAATTTTAACTAATGTGTTAGTATGGAATTGTTGACATATGAATAAGCTTTGATTATGACATATGTAACCATTGAATACTCGCACAGTATTGGTGGCGCCATCTCTTACAAAAAACGGGAAAGACTTATTCACACTCCTAATATATTCTAACGCGGTAAACATACCGAAAGCGGGCAAAGGTCGCGACGACTACTGTAGAAGGTTCTCTCTCTCTACCGCTAAGCTTAAGTCCGAAGCATACGATAGAGGGGATACACTGCGCGCGGCAAGAGAGAGCCGCGTCAAGTGTATTAGGCCGGCGGCCGTTATCCCCGTCTAATACACGCCGCACACATACTACAATACTCTTTCATCGAACGGCACGTACCAGCAGTAAATACTGCGGTAGGCGAACGCGCAAGCCTTATGCTGGCGCGCGTATTCCAGTATATACATCGGGTGTTCTAAAACAAATTCACCCGCTGTATTTAATTAATATAATTAAATAAAGTATTATTTGTACGGAATACATATATATATATATATATATATATATATATATATATATATGTGTGTGTGTATACATTAGTGTCCGTGTATAAAATCACTTGTACGCAGCACACTGGCTGCAAACATAAGTAATAAATTGTAAATATTAATTATTATGATTGTTATTAATATTATTATTACTAATTGTTATTATTATTATTAATATAATTATTATAATTCGGCGACTCGTTCGAAATTGAACGAGCGGCGACGGAAATAATCGACCGTTTTTGTATAAAAGGGCCTGCAAAAGGCAAAATCGAGAGTTCGCCCAGTGAACCGACTGCCCCGAAGTCAAGTCACACGAACTCCTCCCGGAGCTAAAACTTATCCAGAGCTCAAATTAATCCTGACCCTAAATCCCCCCGGGCGAAACTATTAGTTTGTTCTCTGTTGCGAGGCGCTCCTCAAAAGAACAGCGGAGTGATGCTCACATTAGAAAAACCTATTTTTATATTCTACCTGCTTTATTTTTATGATTCCCCGCGTGGAAAATAGCTACCGTGTATCCGTGTGGAAAATAGCGCTGGATTAAACTACGTGACACAGAGATTAGCGCGAATCCAGTAGTTATAATATATATATCTAGCTAAACTTATTTCTTTCAAATAATTATTTCGTTTTATTTAATTTGTTTCAGAAACCTTGTAAATAGAAGGAAGTTTCTATAATAAACATATTTTTATTTTTTGTTATAAAAAATATACTGTTTTGCTAAGTTATTTTCCTGATCCGCTGTTCTATCCTGAAGTACTTCCCCCCTCTCAAAAATACTCTGGAAATGCACCGTATGCTATCCCGAGAGGGACAGGAACGTTACAACTTTAATTTTGTGATCAATAACATAAATTTCATGTGAGTGGTTCCGATATTCATATATCCCAATTCTTATCCCCAATAACATCCTTACCAGACGACATCGAACATAGACGCGTGAATGATTAGACCGAGAATAAACGCGTTTCACACGTCGGTTTGGAAGCAAGAGTTTGTAACCGGCCAAACTGACGGTCCGCGGTTGGGAAACCAAATGTTCGCGCGTGAAAGCGAAAATGCGTGAAGCACGAGCTGCGAGTGTGCGCGACGTGCACGCACGAAAGAGGAAGTCGAGAGAAGAGTCCTGCTTCTCTTCCAAGCTGCCGAGAAAGACAGTTGGGTTGGGAAGTGAAACACCAGAAATAATAGAACTCTCTCTCGAGCCTGTCGCCCACTGACGCCATCCGCATCCAGATCATCCCGATGCCTCCATCTGCGTCTACATCGGCACATTTCGAGCAGTCACGCCAGTTCGAGCGACCGTCCTCACGGTCGTCCTGACTCGAGTTCCGAAAGCTCATCGAGTGCACGATACAGAAGGAAGGAAGGAAGCTTTAGCAAAAGAGAGAGAGAGAGAGAGAGAGAGAGAGAGCCAGAAAATCAAGAATCGAGAGAAGGACGAGAGGAGGTTCAGCACGAGAGGAAGTAGCGGTGCCGAGGACTTATCGGCAAGTAGTCTCTCACTATATTAATATGCGGAGTCCACGTCCCGGTATGAACGCGCGATATCGTTGTACGGTCGCGCTGCGAGCGTCCCGTGCTGAAGCCACTACGCGTCGCGTCCTCCGTTTCCCCTCCTTGCTGTGTCCATCCATGTCCGCGGAACCCGCTCCGTGGTGATTGTCATCTCCGCGCGGGAAACTGATTTATGTAGATCGCGAGATTGTAATAGATTAATAAATTGTTGGAATAAATTGTTAATAGTTTTGAAAGACATCCATTGTAGTCATTTTAGTTCCTTGTTCCCCGTTTTCCAGTTCCAGCGACGCCGACGCCACCAGAGATCTTGAAGGTAAGCGCCCGCAAAAGTCGGATTAGAATATATATATATATATATATATATATATATATATATATATATATTCACTTGGACCTGAATTCGTGTACACAACGAAGTTTATATTTCACCTCACATAACTGTCTCATAGGGGGGGGGGTTCCGACGGTCTGAAAGGGGATTACAGGGAAATGACAGAAAAAGAAAAGGAATAACCGCGCGTTGTACGCAAGGGCACAGAAATGAGTCGGCCCGGGGTAGGTGCAGATCCCGTCGCCGCGCGGCGCACACTCCCTGCACCGACGATGTTGAAGGGGCTGGCTGGATCTGGTGGTGGGCCCAGTGTGGAAGGAAGGCACGTGCTAGGTGCAGATTGGCATCCTCGTCCTCTCCTGCGCTTCTTTTCGCTCCACTTCTATTCCTCTCTCCGCTTTCTTTGTTTTTTCTCTTGGCTATTTCTTCTCTCTCGTCTTCTATCTCTATAGTTCACTCCGCTCCTCTATTTCTCTCTCCACTTTCTTTCACCGTTCTTTCTCTTCGCTATTTCATCCTTTCGCTTTCTATCTCTATCTCTCTTATCCTTGGCTCGCTCTCCCACGTCTCTTCACCTTCTATCTTCTCTCTATAATTTTCTTTCTTCACCTTCTCTATCTTCTCTCTCTCTAATTTTCGTTCTTCACCTTCTCTATCTTCTATCTTTAAATTTCGTTCTCCATCTGCTCTATCTTCTATCTCTCTAAATTTCATTCTCCTCCCGCTGACTCTGCTTTCCCTTATTCCCGTTTGGCGGTCGGTAGCAGAGTGTTCGCGCCGCGCGTCACCGAGTTCACGTCGGGTAAGGGACGGGATAAGGGGGGGAGGTACGACGGCGGTCGGGAAGCACCGGACGCGGCACTCCAAGCGCGAATATCGCTTTTTAATATAAGTTGGCTCGATTTGAATAATAATTCTAATAATAATAGTAAATTGCTAAATTTAACTTGACAAAAAAATCCCCTTTTATTATTATTATTTGTGTTTTTGTAAAAGATTATCTCTTTAATTTTCACTAGGTTGAGATTTTATTTACAGCTGTCCGGAGAGAACACCGTATTCATAAAAATTTTTGTTGCTAAATCAGACAAATTGAATTCAATATAGGATATTCACCATACCACATGTAATAAAAAAAATTTTCACCATTTTATGCATTTTATCTATCTTTGATCTATATTGAACTAGGCGTCTTAAATAAACATTTTCCTTCTGTTACATTAATCGCATCTTAAATTAAATTATAATGAATTTTCAATCACATTAATAAAAATCTCTACCCAGCTTAGTTTGTCATTTGTCCATTCATTCTTCTATAAGCACACAAGTTATGCCTTACAAATACAAACTTAGTATGAATTTATCGAAGTCTCTAATTTATGCATTTCTTTTCTGCCTTGTTTTAGGATATATCATTTACATCAAAGATACTTTGCACTGAAATGACATTTTTTTGTAATTGAGAAACATCAAATTTCCACATGTTATTGTAAAACCTTTAAAAAATTTTTTTATGTAGAACTAATCAAAAATAAATTTTTACATTATTCTTTTTGAGATTAAAGATTGTTTTTTCGATTTTTTTGTCCAAGTCCTTTCATAGGAATGATTCTAAAGTTCATGTGACAAAAAAATATGAATTTTAAAGTCTCAATTTAGATTTTTAAGAAACCTTTTTTTTGTTTCTTACGCAAAATAATTAATTCCAAATGTAAGACTTTTCCGACTTCAACTCGAATTAAGACTATCTATAAATATAAATTAAATACTATAACCACTACTTTATTTTACAGTCCTTTAATCAAAGTCCAATGGAGTCAATGCTCGCCGTTTGTAATTTACATAACGTATATAGTAGCACAGTATTAAACTACTTTTTTATTGAAAGTGCTCATTTAAATATTTTAAAAAAAGAGATAATTTATATGACTTTCTTCGGATAAATTTAAACTTTGCTTGTATACAGAACGATTAACTTTATGTTTTCAAAAATTTAACACTCATAATGATTTATCAATACCCCTTTTTTCATTAAGCATAATAAAAAAAATCCATTGTAAACTTCTGATAATAATGTCCAATAATTCAAACTTTTTCCATTTAATTTCGCGCAAACCAGTCCAATAAGATCCTCCATAAATTTATAACCCTGCCTCTCCTATACACTTATGGAGAATTCGAAGAAATAAAAAATCTATATATTTGGCCAGTTACAAATACTTCTTAATAGTCTTCCTGTCGCCTTTGAATTGATGATTGATAGTAATTAATCCTCCGTATCGTGTATTTACATCTCTTTAATCTGCTATTATATCCTGCACCTTTATATAAAATAACTTACTGGATTGAAAATTTTTTCTGGTATGTAATTATCGAGCATGTGTTTCGCTGTATATACTCTATCAATTAAGTCGTTACCTATTACCTAAATAAAGAAAATTCATTTGAACAACTACAAAACGTAAATGTATGTACTTCAACAAATTCAATGATTATTTAGAATTTATACTTTATAACATTCAAAATTATTCATTGTTATTTCCAGACACATTTGTAATAATTTCATGATGTTTGGTTTATCTTGACAGTTACCCTTCAATTTCATGATTATCATTCAAAATTGTGGCTATTATTTATTGTTTATTTATAATAAGTTCAGAAAAAAACTTTATTATTGCTATTGCTGCAGATTCGTTATTTGATCTGTGTTTCACCCACTTTAGTATTTTCACTTATAGATTTTTCACTATTTTTCAGCCTTCGCTCTACAGATTCGATAATTTTTTTCTTTATTATTTTGCCTAAATTATTTTGTCGTTTCTCCTTTTTATCAGATTCATTGTTTGCATTAGCAAAATTTTTTTCTTATTATTTATTAACACCACCGTTCTAGATTGATTACTTTTTCTATTTTTTATTTGTTTTTTTCATCCATTCTCTAAATTTGCAACACTGTCACTTTAGCACAATTGTTTTAGATTCACTTCTTTTGTATATCAAGTTTTTTTATAGTCGCCTTTGAGATTCATTGGCTTCGTTTTACTTATCTACCTTTAACTTAACTTAATTTAACTGTATATGCTCGGATGATATGTTCAGATGATAGAATGCAATGTCCAGGTATTACCGAACGATTTCTATAGGGAGTATTGCATTTAGTCCGTAGGAAACGATGACTTCCTTAGGATATCTTCTATGCATACCTTCATGACCGGATGGTAAAATACGAGGTCCAGGTGTCGCTGGACGATTCCGTTCAGGAATATCGTGTTCACTTGATAGGAAACGATGTCCATTTATGTCCGGACGATTTGTACGGGGATTTTCATGTTTGAACGGTAGAATAAGATGCGCAGGTATGACGAGACGACGTCTATTAAGAGTATTCTATGAAGTATTCTATCATTCGAACACCCAAACTCCAAGTACAAACCGTCCGTGTATGACGGTCGGCAAAATAGCAGCTTTTTAAAGTGGACGCTGCTTTGAAGTAGCTTTTCATACAGAAGCGACGATAAGTTCATTAAGGTAAACTATTTAGCCTATTAGAATTACAAACTGTACTTATGTCCACGGTTCTGAATTCAATTAATAAATATTTTTATCGGTCTTACAGTCTTTATAATATAATATTAGGTTCTCAAATATCTCCCTTCCGCCTTTTTATCTTATGAATTTCGCGGCTATGTACAAAGCGCTACAGAGCTCGTATCTGGCAATATTGTACATCATTTGAAAGGTCTAGACATAACGTACAAAATGACGCTATGCAAGATTAGTTTGGATATTGCGATCAAAAGTTATAGACGTGTAAACGTGGAGATCACTAACGCCGAAATTCGCGCTATTTTAAGGTTTTCCTTCGTCAAAGGCTGGGGAATGGTACGCTATCACTTTGAAACGCAGAGGAATGGTTTCGACGATTCAAAGCCGGTGAAAACGACACCAAGGATAAGCCAGCCGGTGGAAGACCTGTTTCGACGAATACCGATCAAATCATGGAATTTATCGAGTTAGACCGGCATATGGCATCTCGTAACAGCGCCTAGGAGATGAGAGCTGGTCACCAAACCATTTCAAACCATCTGCAGAAGGCTGGATACAAAAAAAGGTTGATGTTTGGGTGCCGAATGATTAGACGCAAAATTTACTTTCTGGATCAAATCTACAACTGTGATGTGCTGCTAAAACGGAACGAACTCGACCCATTTTTGAAGCGGATGGTAACTGGCGATGAAAAATGGATCACATACGACAATATTAAGCGAAATCGATCGTGGTTCGAGGGTGGTGGACCGTCCCAAACAGTGGCCGAGCCGGGATTGACGGCCAGCAAGGTTTTGCTGTATGTTTGGTGGGATTGGAAGAGAGCCATCAGCTATGAGCTGGTCCCATATGGCCAGACGCTTAATTCTACCATCTACTGTGAACAACTGAACCGCTTGAAGCAGGCTATCGACTAAAAGTGTCCACAATTAGCCAACAGGACCACACACTTCATTGATGACTCGTCAGAAACTACGGGAGTTAAGATCGGAGGTTGTATTGCATCCGCCATATAGCCCGGATATAGCGTCAAGTGATTACTACCTGTTCTTGTCCATATTGAACGCCCTTGCTGGTGTAAAGTTGGGCTCAAAAGAGCCTTGTGAAAAGTGGCTGTCCGAGTTCTTCGCAAATAAGGAGAGAGGTATTATGAAATTGCCGTCTAGATGATAACAGATTATCGAATAAAACGGCGAATATTTGAATTAAATCCGACCACTGTAACACTTTTTATAAAGCATTGAATGAAGAGCAAAAAAGCGGAAGGGAGGTCATATATCTAATATATTAGCTAAAATAATGACAGTCAGTATGTCCTTGTTATATTCAGCCCCAAAGAATCTGAAATAAAACGAATTACTACAATAAATTATATTAAAAATGAAAAAGGAAAAATGAAAATAAAAATAAAATTAATAATAAAATAAAAATAAAATAATAAATAAAATAAAAATAATAAAAACAATATTCAATGTAAGTAAAGGACAATCTGACTGCCTCCACCACCTTAAATTTAGATTTAACATTGGTGTCTGACGTTTCGAACCGCTACGGTTTGTCCTCAGGAATTAAACTGTTTTAGTTAACTGAGTTTAGTTTATTTTTTTAACTGTTATAACAATTTCTCAATCTAATCCGTTATAACAATTTCTTCTTAAATCTACAATTAACCTATCTTACTTAAATTATTTAAAAAACTAATTTATTCACCATCCGCTTCAAAAATGTGTCGAGTTTATTCCATTTCAGCAGCACATCACAGACGTTGATTCGGTCTAGGTCTTTTTGCGTCTAATCATGCGGCACCCAAACATCAAGCTTTTTTAGCATCCAGCCATCTACAGATGATTTAAAATGGTTTGGTAACGAACTCTCATCTCGGCGATGTCACGAGATGCCCCATGCCGGTCTAACTTGATAAATTCCATGATTTGATCGGTATTCGTCGTCACAGGCCTTCCGCCGGCTGGCTTATCAATGGTGTCGTTTTCACCGGTTATGAATCGTCGAAACCATTCCTCTGCGGTTCGAAGTGATAGCGTGCCATTCCCCAAAATACCACGAATCTCACGGAAAGTTTCTCTAACGGATTTGCCTTTGACGAAGGAAAACTTGAAAATAGCGCGAATTTCGGCGTTAATGAACTCCATGTTTACACGTCTATAACTTTTGAACGCAATATACAAACTAATCATGCATAGCATCGTTTTGTATGTTATGTTAAGACCTTTCAAATGATGTATAGTGTTGCTAGATACGAGCTCTATAGCGCTTTGTACATAGCCGTGAAATTCCTAAGATAAAAAGGCGGAAGGGAGATATTTGACAATCTAATAAATATATATATATATATATATATATATATATATATATAATAACGGGGCTTTCTCGGTGGTCATCTGTCCACCGCTGCCGAGTATATTAATGTTATAACACCTTATTTCTGCGGAGCTGGTGTGTTCCTGAAGGGTGCTCTAATAATGAGGCGTCAGTTACTTAGAAGCTAATGATTAAGGGTTTATTGTATAAATTTCTTGACAATGCTAAAATATAACCAGTGAAATAAACGTTGGGCACCTGCTGAGGTACACCTCTCAGCGCGAGTTTTAGTCAGCTTGCTTTATAGGTTCATGTCGGTTATGCAGCACTGACGAACGCGCTCTTCGCGTTAGTAAGATGGCCACGGCAGGCTCTCCAGGGCGACGAATTCCACGCGGTGTGGATGATGAAGAAGATTACATCGCAAATAATCAAAACCAAGACAGCGCGATATATACTTAAGCTATATATGAAATTCTACTAGTGATAGCAGGTCGGCTCCCTGTAGACTTCGCGAAATATTCACTCAAGAACAGACTTGAAGAGGAGAACTTATCCCGCTCTCACCACTGGCCCCTCACTCCTCAGCAATGACTCGTACGCCGTGGCAGGCGTCTCGAGCTGATTGTTCCCGGCCTAATTCTCGATTCCTCACCGCTCTTTAGCCTTCGATGGCTTCTTGCGGCCCCGCCTCTTGGCTGCCTGGCACCGGAATCCTAAATGCACGCGAACTCTCCCGTCGTCGGGCTCTGAAACGTGAGAACTCTTTTCTCCTCGCGCTCCGCAATGCGAGAGAGAGAGAAGTATTCTTCTCCAATCCCGACACCGGACGCGGCCCTCCCGAAACGGCGTAACGGGGAAGACTCTTTCTCCCCACCCATCTCCGTTCGGTATGGCTCGCGATTCGCGGAATATGTTGTCGAGTAAACAGGACTAATGTGTTCTTCTCTTCACTCTGTAATGTTTCCCTTTTCCCCTCGGGATAGCTTACGTGGTAGCGCCAGGATCGATTTGAAAGGAAAGGGAATTTAGACAAGATCAGGAAAAAATTATGTTTTACTCAAGTATGTTCAGATATAAAAAGATAAGAAAAATATATTATAATGTAAGAATATACAATGAAAAAATATTACAAAAGTAATAAATAAGAAAAATCTTTCTGGCTACAGGCCCTCCGATCTGTACAGACAAGACGGACGGAATTTTATGTTCAAACCGTATATTATACCTTATGACACTATTTTTCGGACGCTGCTTATATTATACAATATTCACACCTTAAATTTAAACGCCCTTTATTTTCTAATGTCGCGCATTATACTTATATAAACCTTTACTGTAGCTGGGAGGAATTGGGCGGACGAACGTAGCCTGCTGCTCTATAGCGAGTTATCCGATTGTTGCTCGGTACTTGCTACTTCGTGGCTCCGGCTCAACATGCCTTTAGTTTCTTTTCGCAAGCACTGAAAGTACGACAGAGCTCGTGCACCCAGGACTAGGATTTTGTTCAGAGCTAGGAGTGAGACAGCTGGGCTTTAATGGAGCGCCACGCAACCAGGATCAAGCTTCACTAGGATTCGGACGGGATAGTAGAGCCTGCTGGTTTTAAACAGAGCGCTGCACAACCAGGATCGCCATTCTACTATTCAGGATTTGCGGACGGGCAGGATTACTAGAGCTCTAGAGTCAGGATAGCTCTAGGGAGTTTCTTTCGGCCGTATCACCGAGAGAACTGCTTTTGGGGCGGAAAACTCGCCCTTTTATACACGAAAAATTGGTCGATCGGATGTTTACGCCACCGTTCGACTAATTTCGTATCAAGCCGCCGAAAAATAATAATAATAATTTTACAATATTGAAATAATTATAATCGCATTAAAATTATATTAATTATACGGGTAATTTGCGAATTTGTCCTTGAGGGTGCTCGTATTCTTATAATCATTTCAGCGTAAATTAGCTTTCTCGGGTATTTATTTATTACAATAATAAGAAAAATTATTATTATCTAATTATAATAATAATAATCATTGTTATAATAATAATTAAGTTGATATTTGCGTCCTTGGCGACGCTCGTGTTCTATAATATAAATTATATTATAATAATTCTGGCGCTGTTTTTCTTAATTTAATATGCTCGTATTTAAATGATATTTAGTCATTATAATACCTAAGATGACAATTATTGCTATAACAAATTAATTTAATTAATACAAATTAATAATAAACAATAACTGTTATTATAACAAGTTATAATACGAATTAAATAATAATTAATTTAGTATTCGATTCTTTCCGACTCTGAACATTTAATTATAATAATAATAATAATTAAATATTATAATTGCGCATAGCAATGACGATTATTTTCACAATAATTAATTATATCTTTTGTCCTTTAGGACGTTCGCACACGTTTAATTATTCGTGTATTTTTAATAATATTTACTTGCACGTATTCTGTGATTAGCGTTCTATATATTAAATTATATATAAAATGCCAAAAGTGAAACTTTTATATTATTTAATAAAAATGAGGTATTTAGAAATACGACGATAGGTGTCTTTACTGTCTCGCGAGTTCGTAGACACGGAAAGCGCGGGGGCGCAGGAAATCTTTTCCACGCTGGCTGCCGAGCGGCTCTCTCGTGCGACGCGCGTGAGCTCCCCTCTGTTCGCCCCTGTCCTACGTTCGCGAAGCAGGTACATTTAATACGCGCAATTGTATTGTTTTGAAGACTGATTATTTTAATTTATTAATTTAATTTATTGCCCGATTATTTTAATTTCAGAAACTTTAATTATTTCAAATTAAAATTTTGCGCGTATTAGGCTGTATCGGGAATACAGCCTGATCATCGCAACTTTTTGAGACTTAATGACCAATAATTTTGATTCTAATAGGACATCGGACTTTGTCCTTATTGTAACGCATTTCCCGCGTTACCATATATAATATATATACACTGTGTCCCAGATATAACTACTCATATAAATGGCATGGTATCGGCAAGGGAAAGTTATGTGTGAATATTAATATTCATGTAGCTAAATTTTTTATAGTTTTTGCAGTACGGGCCCATGTCTGTGAGCCAAGCAGCGTTCAGAGAAGTGGGTCATCACCTGCGAGCGAGAAAAAAGGATATCAAACGAACAGAAACGAGGCGAAATCGAGCGAACACAACAATGACCAGTAGTTGTAATTTTTCCTGTCCATTGTTAACGCTCGCATAACTGCTTGGATATAAGGATGCATTGACGAAGCAAGGTTCATGCATTTACGAATAAAGATTACGTTTTTTCGTCTACAACGGTCCCTACCCAAATTTTTTGTCAAGCTATCCTTTTATATAACAGCCCTCTCCATTGCATTAGAAATAATGAAGAAAAGGCGGATGTTTCGCTGGCGCGGACGAACTCACCGCGAACACATGCGTGTGTTTTATAAAAACAAATGTCCAACTGAATTTTCAAAATGCTACAAATAGTTAAAAATAGATGTTTGATAATCACATTCAAAACTGCCAAAAATACCGATTGCAAGAAACTTTGAATGGTAAAAATCAGATGGTTTGGGCTCGAGTTACGTATAAAATCGTATAAAATAATTATGAAGGTATTGCTAAGCCCTATAAGATCATTTTATCCGATTTTTCTCAATCACATTTCCTTGCAATCAGTATTTTTGCCAATTTTGAATGTGATTATCAAATATCTATTTCTCAATCTTTGCAACATTTCGACAATTTAGTTCCACTTTAATTTTCGTAAAACACGTGTGTGCACTCGCGGTCAGTTCGTGCGAGCCGGCGCGCAGCCGCTACGTTCCCCACCCCCTTATTCGACCAGCAACTTAGACCCTTTCTTAATACTCTCTCTCATAATCAGTTGTGAATTAAAAAACAGGCATATCATTTTTGTAATTTAGTATACGGATGCTAAAAAACTTATTTAATGTATTATACCATGGAATCGAGTCCTTACGGTATAATATTCATATATGAAATAGTAAAGAAATAAATAAATATATTGTTATAGTCTTTTATTTAAATTATTTATTCTTTATATCTTCAGTACTATAAATAGTTAAAATTAACATTTAAATCATATAAAATAACTTTTGTGGAAGAACCTCATTTTTTAAATGAATGCATAAAATTTTTAGTTGAAAATCAGAGTACAAATTACTGAACTTAATGTCTTATTTATTAAAATATTTATAATTATAACTTAATGTTAAGAGAGTTAAAAGCTGCTGGCCGAATAATGCGGTGAGGAACGAAGCGGCTGCGTGTGGCGCGCACCAACTGACCGCGAGTGCACACACGTGTTTTACAAAAAGAAAAGTGGAACTAAATTGTCGAAATGTTGCAAAGATTGAGAAATAGATATTTGATAATCACATTCAAAATTGGCAAGAATGCTGATTGTAAGGAAATTTTTACGTAACTCGAGCCCAAACCATCCGATTTTTACCGTAAAATTTTGACACTCAACGCTACAGCGGTGAACGTCGGTACTCCGTTCGTGCAATATTCTAGATGTTGGTTTTTGAGCTCGTGCGATCGAGGGGGTGATGGCGTTCAGCAGGGGGGGAGCGCCAAAACAATAGATGCAATAAAAGGGTTTAACTGGTGTGTACAGATTTAACAGGGTTTAACTGGTGTGTATAGATTTTCTTATCTGAGTGTACAAGTGTGTATGTACGTGTATATGGATGTATTTATATATCTACGTATTTTCTTAAAATTTTGAGTTTAAAACTTGACAATAAGACTACGTTCACGTTCATAATAAGACTAATTTGATGTAAAAAATTATACTTTCTGTAAATTATTTATATAATAACACTCATTACATTTTTGTGTAATAAATTTTATTTCATTGCTACTTATATTATATCATGTAATTTACTAAAGAATATAATTTATATTATTTTACTCTCTCGCTGAGAAATAAATTTATATAAATTCAAATAAATTTATTTCATAAAACAGATATTATTGAATCAAACAAATATTTATTTAAAGTAAATTAAATTCATTAAAATTAATTCAATAGTTATTAGAACCCAACAAAATTTATTTAAATTTATGTTTAAGTAGTATATTTATTACATTATATTAAATAAATTATTGAAAAGTAATAAATATTTCTTGAATTTTACTAAAGGAACTTAATATGCGTTAAATATAAAGTGAAATAAATAAATATTTGAAAAACTATACATTTTTGTAACGGGGTGGGTTCGCTTAATAGAACTCAGGTTCGAATATCGACGCGCGACCGCTTCCGTACGGTCCGCGCACAACCCACGTTACTCCTTCTTCTCGCCGTCCAGAGAATAAGCGCCCGTCGGCGGTGGAGTCTCGGCGCGCCACAACGCATCGGCCCGTTACAAAGTTTGACTCGCGAATGTGAGAGTCTACTTACGTGTCTCGTGCGCGGTGCTCTGGCAACAAACACCACGTCCGCAGCAAGGCGGCTCCTTTTTCAAGGAGTTCCGGAGCCAGCTCAGATCGCACGACGGAAGGACCTCGCCGTGCCTGCAGAGGCGGGTGGATCCAAAGCGCAATATTAATGCGATGCGAGAAAAACAGGAAGGTGGAGATAGACAGCGAGGAGGAACAAAGAAACAAACGCGAACGTTCTTTTAAGTTATAAAGTTTATTTCCAGTACGATAAACTACCGGATTACAAATTAATGGACGCAAGACTCACGATCTTGCGGTAACGACCGCGAAATCCGGCAGGCCGCAATACGCGCGCACGCTCTCTCACTCACTTTCGCTCTCTCTCACACACACGCTCTCGTTCGCTTGCCGGCAGAGCGCCTTGCAAGGGCGCTCTCGCGTGGACTAACCTTTGCGTACCCACGGCGGAGCGGGTGTTCCCCAGAAGTACGAACGTAGACGCAGAGCGGCACACGCGAACACACGCGGGCAGCAGACAGCAGCGATACGCCTACACCATCGGCGCCGATTCGATACGGACGCATGCACTAGCGCGACAGGCGCTGGGCGACGGCAGGATTTGCAGGGCCTCCTCCTTCACCATCTCAGCGACACCAGCTGTCGTCGACTCCCGCAGGCACTCCTTTCGGTCTCGCGCACTCCTCTCCTTCGTAGACTCGAGATGCGCCGCTGCAGTCGGCGCGGAACCTGTCGCGAAGTTTGTCCTCCGAGAACCGTCCGAACCGCGTATATAAGTCTCGCCTTTATTCTTTTTATGCGACTCGGGCGCACGTGGTTCCCTTTTTATCGCACAAGACAAACTCTAACTGTACTTCGAGCCTCTCCGCACCGAATCTTCACTCCCCCCTCTTCACGCTCTTCTCGCGTGGCCAAACGCCGCGTCGAGGTCGTGCGGTGTTTACATCTACGCACATGCCGCGGCTCGCGAGACGCATTTCGGAGGCAGCCTCGTGATAATACACAAATTTAACAAATATATTCAATTTTTGGAAAAGTTATTCAATAGGAACAATTAAATAGCTTTATAAAAAGGTGAAATATATTTATTTCATTATACCCAACGAGTTATTAAAAACTAATAAACATTTCTTCAATTTTATTAAACGAAGCACAAAGATTTAAATATTAAATTTTAATGAATAAAACTTTTAATAATACTATTTATATGTTATAAGAAAATAATTTTTTCAAAAATAAAAAATATTTTTTTGATTTATATATAAATTTTGTAGTTTTTTCTATTTATTTATTAAATTTAATATTTAAATCTTTGTGCTTCGTTTAATAAAATCAAATAAATGTTTATATAGATTTTACAACTGGCTCGGAACAATCAAATAAATCTAATCCACCATTTGAGAAAACTATTTCAATCTTTCGAGTAAATGGTTTTTTTCAAATATTGAATATATTTCTTGTATATGTATACATGCGATTGTTCTGTACCAAGTAAATATTCTATTTAACCAAGTATTTGCATAAACTCGAACCAAGAAAGTAGTTATTAAAATAAAGCTTATATTTTCTCAACAGCAGAACACAAATATTGGGAATTAAATGAATATTTTCTTATTTTGAGAAAATATATCCTTAAACCAATAGATTCAAATTTAATATCAGCAAAATAAATTCTTCGATTAATTAAATATCTCCTAGATTGTAGTCCAGATTTTCTAGAAAATGGGTGGCTGAGATTGGAAATTAAACAAATGTTTTCCTATCTCAGAAAAATATTTTCTTGAACCAATAACTGAAGATTTTGAATTAAAAAATTTAGTTATTTTATTCAAGTCGACAAAATTAAGTGAATATATACCTGGTAAAAGAATTTCATTACTTCACTCGTACTGTGATAGCGCAATTAATAAGGCGTTAGCTTGTAAATCCAAAGGTCTGTGGATAGAATCCCGGTTAGATCGAATTTTTTTTAAGCGAAATGAATTAATTATGAAACTTTAAATCATATAATAAATGTAATAAAAGTAAATTAACGAATAAATTAAAGTTAAGAAAATAATGCTTTGAATCAAGAAACTATACACTACGTTTAAAAATTTAACATACTTGAATTTTCATGTTTCTAGAAAATAAAAACGTATTCAAGTAATTATCATTTTAAAAATAGGAATCGAATTCTTCGTTTTAAATTAAATTTCTTGAGTGAAGTAATGAAATTCTGAATCCAAGTATATATTCACTTAATTTTGTCGGCTTGAATCAAATAACTAAATTTTTTAATTCAAAATTTTCAGTTATTAATTCAAAAAAATATTTTTCTTAGAGAAGAAAATATTTATTTAATTGTGAATATTTGTGTTCTGCTGTTTAGAAAATATAAGCTTTATTTTAGTAACTACTTATTTGGTTCATATTTATGCGATTACTTGGTTAAAGAAAATATTTACTTGGTACAGAACAATCGCATAAATTTCTTGATTCAAGTAATATTTACTTCATATTAAAATTTTCCCAGTGTATAATTTTAAAGAATTATTTCGAAAAATCTATTTCTTAAACTAAGAAAATTTTTATTTAATTAATTTGATAATATTTTTCTTTTGATTGTATCAGAAAAATCTTGTCTTTGATCACAGATTTGATCAATCTATAATTTAAGTATTTTGATCATTTGCAATTATAGTTATTAGATTTTCTGAATTCCATGCATTACTTTTTGTTTTAATATAATAACCTTCTGATTCAAAATTTTATTTTCTTCGATTGAGAACATATTTATTTATATATGTATTGTGTAACTCTGTGCTATAAATATACTGTATAAAAATCGATTAAATACTAATTTCTAGAAAATATTAGTTTGATTATGTAAAGCCTTTTTTAGAGAACCAAAAGTATTGTATTCAGGTTTATGATTACTAAATTTAAGAAACTCAGGTTTTCCATTTTAATTTTGATCAGCTTGTTTTAAAGAAACGTTTTATAGAAAATGAAAGTGCTTATTTTCAGATTATAATGAGCTAAATTTAAGTAATTAGAACATTATTATTAATATATTATTAACATATAATTAAATAAATCTTTACTTGACTCTCTTGGTTTACAAAAATCATGTTTTAATTATTAGCAGTTTTTCCTAAATTTAAGTTAATATTTGCTGGAATTTCGGAAATTTCCATTTAAGTAATTCAAATTTCTCAGATGAAACAAATATTTTCTTTATTTTAGTATTTCAATACATTGGATCAAGTAGCTCAGTAAATAGTACATCGATTTACTTGAATGAAGAAATTATTTTTTTCATTGTAGTATTTTCGAATATCTATTTATTTAATTTTATATTTCACGTGCATGTAATTCTGTTTAGAAGAATTCAAGAAATATTTATTATTTTTAATTGATTTAGTGTAATGTAATAAATATATTTTTTCTATCAAATCTTATCTATTCAAATAAACCTAATTGTTGGTTTCAAAAATATAGTTTATTCAAAATTACAAAATATTCACTCGTTTGAAATATGTATAGTTTTGTTTCAAATATAGAAAATTTCAAGAAATATTTGTTGGATTCAAATAAATACACTTTTACAAAATAGACTCATTTGCATCTAGACTTTTTTTTCAGTGTGTAATTCAGTGTAAATAATTTTCTTTAGAAAATTGCAAGATATGATAATGTATGTAGAAAGAAGTAAAATCTATAATAAAAAAATGCAATACATGTTTTATACATAATTAATTTATGTAAACTAGAATTATATATGTATTTATAACGTAAGAAATATTTTTCTGTTTTTTAAATAAACCTACCCGTTTATTTCAAATATACGATTGTTTCTAAATTACAAAATATTCGTTCGTTTTAAAAATGTATGTTTGTGTTTTAAATAAATAGAATTCGAATAAATATTTGTTGAATGTAAATTAATACTTTTACTTTTTCAAAATTGACTCATTTGCCTTTAAGCTTTTTTTCAGTGTTTAGTACAATCTAAATTGTTATGAGATAAAATCATGTCTAAGTCTCAAGTTAAATAACATTCAAATTCAAAATATTATTCAAATAATATCAATGCGATCCGTTTTATTAATAATTTTATTTTAGTTGTATTTTTTCAATTCGGTGACGATTTAGTAACGTAATCGACTTATCAAATAGTTAATGTATGTGTAACAACTACTCTATGTATAAAACTATATTACCTATAGACAATTTTACCTATGATATTTCTGCAAAAAAAGTCAAGTATCCTACCTCAGGGCCCCCTGAAACATTGTCAGTGGTGTGTCTGTGTTTAGTTAGTGTGTGTGTGTGTGTGTGTGTGTGTGTGTGTGTGTGTGTGTGTGTGTGTGTGTGTGTGTGTGTGTGTGTGTGTGTGTGTGTGTGTGTGTGTTATGTTTTATAGGCATAGGCAGAGCAAGCTCTGTACTAGTGGCCTGTTAGTTAGCCTATACGGTTCCTCTTCCTATGACATTATCCTACGTCCCCCAACCACACAAGTAATCAGGGGTTCGGTGTTTATCCTCTGAAAATTAAAATAGAATCAGTTAGCCTGGTTCATCCTGGACTATTCGCCTAATTCTATCGGTATTTTTAAGCTTGGTCATCGCCTCTTTTGCGAAACTGGCTACTGCCTTCCAATTTTCAGGAGATTCCAGCATTATTGATATAATGCTCTCTGGTCTTATCCGCTTATTGATGATGTTCATCAAGTGCTCACGTTGTGTTCTAAAACGAGGGCAGCTCACTAATATGTGCTCGGCATCCTCAAACAATGTCGGACAGATGGGGCAGAAATCATTATTATCCAGGTAAAAACGGTGGAAATAGAACCTAAAACAACCATGTCCAGTCAGCAACTGGGTTAGGTGGAAATCTAGTTCCCCGTGTTTCCTGTTGATCCATCTTTGTATGTTTAGGAGGAAACGATATGTCCATCGGCCCTTGTTAGAATCGTTCCATCGTTTTTGCCATATTTCTATAGAACGATGACATTCCACGTTTTTAGCACCTTGTAGAGAATCCACTGCGGCTTTACATATGTTGTGCAGCCTAGCTAGTTCATCTGGAGCTAAATTGAAAGGAAGAATTACGGTAACTACCTCAGCAGCGTCGGTGGATACTGTCCTGTAACCACTAATAATACGTATACAGGAGCGGCGACGGGTCGCAATCGTCAGCTCACAATACGATTTAATTCCACATGCATGATGCCAGATTGGCGCTGCATACATGCTGACAGAATTAATAACATAAGCTAATAGCTTCCTCTGGGGTGGGCGTGGTTAATTATGCCCACCAATGTTAGGCATGAGCCGACACAAGGCAACTGCAACTCGTTACGCTTTTTCACCAGATATCTTTAAATGCT
The DNA here is from genome assembly GCA_018907035.1 of Sycobia sp. Sy_11. Lineage (NCBI taxonomy): Eukaryota > Metazoa > Arthropoda > Insecta > Hymenoptera > Epichrysomallidae > Sycobia > Sycobia sp. Sy_11. The sequence continues at coordinate 13,220 of JACCIC010000178.1, read as the reverse complement.
CTTTGAAGTTTAACCTGGCATCAAGCTGTACACCCAAGTATCGCAAAGATGGCGCAGAACTAATGCGGCAGCTACCAACTTTAAGAGTAATACTATATACGTACTGACAAGAACTACTTCTGTCTTGTACTCCGCTAATTGTAGACCAGCCGACTTAAACCATCTACTGATGTTGCTAATTGCCTCATTGTCATTTTCAGTGAGTTCATCAAGGGTCTTAGCCGTCACTACTAGTGCGATATCGTCGACGTAGCCTACTGTTATTGAACCAGGCGGTTGTGGAATCCTCAACACGCCATCATACATAATATTTCACAATATAGGTCCCATAACTGAGCCCTGGAGGACTCCCGCAGTAACCTTATGCAATACAGTGCCTTCATCCGTTCGGTATAATATTATCCTATTCTCAAAGTAGTTGGCCACGACATTCTGTAAATAACCAGGTACTCCGAACTCTTTAAGAGAACTCATAATAGAAGACCAGCGCGCTGAATTAAAGGCATTCTTGACATCTAGAGCGAAAATGGCACAATACTGTTTAGTGCCACCTATCTATCTCTTACCACTGATTACATTTCTTGCGGTACACACTACGTAGCCATAATTGCACTTAGGATACAATCAGGGCCGGGGAATTCAAAAAAAGCAGTATTATTATCCTTTCTTATAGGAGGAATCTCGATGTTGTGCGCTACTCCCTTGGGTGAGTTGGGAAAGCGGAAACCATCTTATCAATCAATACCGTGCTAGTGCGTTGCATTGGTGCCCTACTTAATCGTGCCATGACTGTTTTCTATGGTCGTCCCCATAAGTCATTGTTGGCCTCTGCGCACAGTTCAAGCCAGCATCGACGCTTGCTTGCCTTAATGGCTTTGACAAACGCTCTTTGTGCTTCTTTAAGTAAACTATTAAACGTATCACGGTGGGTGCGGTCTCTTTGGGCAAGTCTACGTGCGCGATGACATAGCTTGCGCAATTCTGCAATTTCATTTGTCCACCAGTAAACAGATTGACGTTGTTTAAATCCGCTCTTAGACCTAGTTATCGACGCATCACATGCTGCAGAGATATGCTTCATGACCGCATTTGCCAGGTGGCCTGGTGCACTATATTGTAAACGCTCTTTTGATATGATAGTGGCGAACACTTCACAGTTTAGCGATCTGATGTTCCATTTCCGTGTGGGCATCCACTCATTGCACTTGTTCTTCACTTTCTTCTCTGCAGTCTCGTACAAGATCGCCCTCTGATCACTGTGAGTGTAAAGGTCGCTTACTCTCCAATTAAGGATCCGCTGAAGCAGGTCATCACTGACGAATGTTACATCAATAACTGATTGTTTATCTCCTCTAATGACAGTGGATTCAAATCCCTTATTAACCACGTGGAGTTGAAGAGAATTAAGGCCATCAAGCAGCATACTGCCTCTGTTAGTTATTGAAGCGCTTCCTCAGGCTGCGGACCACGCATTAACATCGCCAGCGATTAATAATGGTTTCTTGTCCATGGCCTCATCAACTAATTTAGCTACAAGAATTTCAAACTGCTTGTCCGTCAAACTTGGAGGAGCATATACACTAAAGACGTATATTTCTTGTATTTTAGCGCAGGGTATCAATTCGCTCCGATGACTAGATTGCTTTAGTACCTGCCTGTTTTGACCAATCCAGAGAACCGCTCTATTGCTTGTATCACTTATCGAGCGCTGTGGTCTGTCCCTGTCACAATATGGTTCGGAGAGTACAGCACTGTCTATTCTTAGCTCCTTTATTGTCTGTTTCAGCAGGTCATGGGCCGCTACGCAATGGTTAGTATTCAGTTTGAGTATTCTCATGTTTTATGTTGGTTTAAAAACTCCACAGTGATCGGGCACTTATAGCTGTATGCTAGATGGTTAATCTCCTTTTTACCTTCACATTTACAGAGTAAGCAGCAGGGCTCGTTTACATACAGCTTGGATATATGGTATTGTCTTCCACAGTGCCTGCAAAGATTAGTTCTGTCAGGGCTCGAGCACACGGCCGCTAAATGGCCAGTCGGCCAACACCTGAAGCAACACCTTATTTCTGTTTTTTTTTCGAACTCTGCAGTTGACCGATCCGATGCGAACATACCCTGCACGTAGTAACACAGTTGCGTGGCTGTATGGTACAGACACCACCGCCGTCTGAGTATCCCCATAAGCTTGCCGCAAGGAACGAGCGATTAGCATGTTAGTCTCTTCTAGTTCGAGGTGTTATTTCAGAGCCTCTAAGACTTCATCCATTGTAGTAATCTCATCTATATTTTTAATCTCCAATGTAATAAGATTAGTCAGGAACGAAGTGGATGCACTATGGCCAACCTTAGTTTCAACAATGCGAGCCAACTCATGTGCATTTTTGACTCTCCATTCTAACTGAAGTATCAGGGCACCGCTTGCATTTTTGCGTATCCTGTTGACTTCATTCTTCACATGAGATAACTCCGGGTCATTCTTTATTTGACGCAGTACCTCCGCGTATGTAACTCCTTCATTGGCCTTAATCAAGATGGAATTAGGTCTATTTCGTCCATTAAGCCTGCGTGCATTATTCCTTATCTTTGCCTTTGGGCTTCTTGCGCTTGACGGTCTGCCATTGATTTTCCTTGGCCATAGATTTCCTTGTAGGTACTCCAACCGATTCTGATGGTTTCCTTGAGCCCAGTGATGGTCTTTTGTCCTTTTGCTACCTACTTTTTTAGGAGTGGAATATATCCCTTCGGCTGCGCTTAGTTTAGTATCAGAGCGTAGACTGAGCGAAGTCTGAGTCACCATTTCATGAGTACCGGGACGGTGATACTGCACGTTATGCCTATCTTTCACAAAATCCAACAGTTGGCTTATCTTCTCTCCAAATCGCTCCAGATGATTATTTCTGCGCGTGATAGAAATGTCTCGAGCAGAAATACTATCGACTTGATCCGTCATAACATCTCCCTTAGTGTTCAACGTACTGTCTATGATGATGTTTGATTTGCCCTCCCCAGAATCCGAGGGGCTACCACCGACCATAGAGGCTTGCACTCTATCGGAATCGGTGAGGAGATTGACCGGTTTTGCCGGAGTTACTCCCTGGGGTATATCCTTGTTTATACCAAACATTAATCATAATTGGCCTTAAATTCGGGAGGCCCTCCCTATTAGCTTTTTCTGTCCGCCCTGAGTATTTTATTTCCTCAGTGCCCTCTACAAATTGTAGCGATCCATCCCCATATCCGCAACCTGGGGAGGCGCCAGATGGGAGAAAGCAATAAAACTCCACACTGGCATGAACGTGCGTGCGCGCACGCGTGTGTGTTAATAAAATTTCTTTTTGGTCGCTACCAGTATAAGCTTTTACTTCACCCTGCTGTCAGCCTATTGTTTCACCAATCATTCCCCCCGCACGCACCGAGTACAGTCGTCCCCCCCCCCGATCGCACCATCGCACGAGCTCGAAAAACAACATCTGGAATATCGCACCAAACGGTCAGTACCTCACATTCACCAGTAGAGGCCCTCGTTTTCAGTCAAACATTATTACTCTCCCATACGCGTCGGCGATCTTATTATCTCTGGTAAACGCATGAACCTTACTTCGTCAATGCGTCCGTATATCCAAGCAGTTACGCGAGCGTTGACAATGTATAGGAAACATAACAACTACTGGTCTTTATCGTGTTCGCTCAACTTCGCCTCGTTTCCCTTCGTTAGACCTGCTTTTCCTTGCTCGCAGACGATGACCCACTTCTCTGAGCCCTGATTGGCTCACAGATATGGGCCCTTACTGCAAAAACTATTAAAAATGGACCTACATGAATATTAATATTTACACATAACTTTTCCTTACCTATACCATGCCACTAATATAAGCAGTTACATTTGGCACGCGGTATATATATATATATATATATATATATATATATATATATATATATATACGAAACAGATTTTTAGTTAAAGATTTCGATGGGAAATGATTCTGTAGCTTAGAAATAGTATTTATATATGTTGCATAAACGTCGGTAGAACAAAATTTAATACTTTTTTTCAGGATTTGAAATTTCGAAATACAAACGTAGAAGTAAATAGTGCAGTCGCTGCACCATGGATCAGTGGTTCTCAAACTCGTATTCGTGGCGCTATCACACTACATGATGGAGTCTAATTAGGACAAATTTTTCTTTTTATAAATATAATACATTATAGAGAAAAGTTTTTAAATGATTAGAAATATAATATAATACATCATACTGGCCTTATTTTATATGTTTGTATAAAGTAATTTTAAAGTAATACACAATATAATTTTTAACGCTCATTAATTTTTTCTTTCCAATGCTTTGTTCAGAAAATCGAGTCTATTTGTGCCAAACGTGTTTTTGTTGAATTTAAAATTTTACTGTATAAACTTACAGTTAGTTTATATTATTTATCACTTTTTCACAGTAACAGTAACAATTATTTAACACTTTTTCTCAACTAGGATACAAATGGATACAAAAAAGTGGAGAAAAAAGCTGATTTACTATATAATCAACGATAATTTATATGAATCATTTATATATGTGCTAAATACGCTATAAAGAAAAATTATTATAATTGATTATAATAAAATTATTATGTTATATACTATTAAAACATCCAAAAATTAATATTAATGTACATGCGGGGCAAAAGGTCACATTTTTACAAACATTTTGAGAGCTATCTTACCATTTACTTGCAGGTAGGCGCACGCACAATTACTATACGAGGCGAGGTTTGATGTGATGCGCTGAGTTCCGACGTCAATGTCTTGGGCGCGGGGAAACCCTTGTTGGTGACGGCATCTACCGGACTCCCACGCACTGGTCAGAAAGCCCCTCAGAGATTCGATGTATCTAAATCATAACAGAGCTTCAGTGCTCTGTCCACGGGAATGTTAATCCGAATATTTTGTGTAATCCACGCACACCAACTCAAACACGCTGATCTAGCTCCTTATCCAGATCAGATAGGCGAAACACTCCGCAAAGCAATACGACGCAAACTATATGGGTCTACCACGTCGCAAGCAAAATCTTCTGCATTAGATGAAAGCTGAAGATGAATTAGTTATTCCTCCGCGCAAAAAAGTGGGGCTCATCACAATATTTGAGAGAGAAAAAATATATTTCTTATTTGTCTCACTACAGCCCTATTGTTCGGGAAGGGAACTTTTGCCGGAGCATGTACAGCGTAAGACCCACCGATGCTCGGCAGATGTACGCGCTCCATGCTTGTGCGTGGCGGAAAAGGCTTGATGGCAAGCATATGCTTATGCATTGCAATAAGCCCATCCTTTTACAATCATTTCCCACATTTCGTAAAAAAACCTCGATCTTTTAGAAACCCCTTAATTTTTAACAGTTTCAATATAATAGGTTGTTAAATATCTCCCTTCCGCTTTTGTTCGATAATCTGTTTTCATCTAGACGGCAACTTCATAATACCCCTCTCGTAGAAACCCCTCTCCTGATTTGCAAAGAACTCGGACAGCTACTTTTTACAAGCCTCTTTTGAGTCCAAATTTACACCACCAAGAGCGTTCGACATCGACAGGAACACGTGGTAATCACTTGGCGATATGTCTGAGCTATATGGTGCATGCGAGAAAACCTCCCATCCGAACTCCCGTAGCTTCTGACGAGTCATCAACGAAGTGTGTGGTCTGGCATTGACTTGGTGGAACACTACACCCTTCCTGTTGGTCAATTGTGGACGCTTCTGGTCGATAGTCTGTTCCAAGCGTTCACAGTAGATGGTAGAATTAAGCGTCTGGCCATATGGGAGCAGCTCACAGTGGATGATTCCCTTCCAATCCCACCAAACGCACAGCAAAACCTTCCTGGCCGTCAATCCCGGCTCGGCTACTGTTTGGGACGGTCCACCGGCCTTGGACCACGACCGTTTTCGCTTGATATTGTCGTATGTGATCCATTTTTCGTCGCCAGTCACCATCCGCTTCCAAAATGGGTCAAATTCGTTCCGTTTCAGCAGCACATCGCAGGCGTTGATTCGGTTCAGAAGGTTTTTTTGTGTCAAATCATGTGGCACTCAAACATCAACCTTTTTTTGTATCCAGCCTTCTGCAGATGGTTTAAAATGATTTGGTGACCAACTCTCATCTCCTGGGTGCTGTTACGAGATGCCACATGCCGGTCTAACTCGATAAATTCCATGATTTGATCAGTATTCGTCGAAACAGGTCTTCCGCGGTCTGGCTTATCCTTGGTGTCGTTTTCACAGGCTTTGAATCGTCGAAACCATTCGCAGTTCGAAGTGATAGCGTACCATTCCCCAAAATACCACGAATCTCACGGAATGTTTCTCTAGCGGATTTGCCTTTGACGAAGGAAAACTTGAAAATAGCGCAAATTTCGGTGTTAATGAACTCCATTTTTACATGTCTATAACTTTTGAAAGCAATATCTAAACTAACCATGCATAGCGTCATTTTTGTACGTTATATTAAGACCTTTTAAATCATGTTTAATATTGCCAGATACGAGCTCTGTAGCACTTTGTACATAGCCACAAAATTCATAAGACAAAAAGGCGAAAGGGAGATATTTGACAACCTAATATAAAATGAATAAATGCCTATTTCAGGATTTCGACAGATAATTTTTTTTCTAAAATAACCAAACATTAATTTTGAAAAAATTGGTAGACTTACTTTAAAACCTTCACGTTTGAAATTGATTATCTTAAATTTTATTAATCACATCTATATTGAACTTTGTTATGTAAAAATCGATTGTGATAAATATTATTTTTTTATGCATTCTTTCATTTGCAAAATCCATTGTTAAAGAAGATAGTGTCGCTATTTGATTAAAAGTAATTAAATATGTCCACGTACAAGTTATGCAGCGTACCAGTCTGGAATCCATGATATACTGAAAATTCAAAAAGCCTTTCAATGATCCTATTCATAGACCTAATATATGAATATAAATATAATAATAAGTAATAAAATTGGAAAACGTACGAGTATTTCAGAAATTTAATACGCGCTCAGCGTGCTGTGTTCTCACATATTTAATATCTGCTGATTAATATAGATACAACATTTTTATAAAATAGTGTTTTTTAGATAATCGAAAAAAGAACTATAAATATCGAATAAATATCTATAAATTTTTACAATCGTTTAAACAAATCACTTGTAAAATAAATTTGTCTACTATTGCAGGAATAGGAAGTACACCGTGGATCACTCGCATAACTTGCAGTTGAAAATATTTGATAACTTATGATCTAATAAAGACACCGTCTTTTTTAAAAGAAGATTTTATAAATGAGAACATCAGAACATCGTATTTTTCAAAAACTATTTCAGTTGAAGGATAGACATGTTGACTTGTTTAAACAATTAAATTATAAATGTTTAAAAATGTTAGCTATGAAAAATTTTTTTTTAATTCAGTTTTAAATTAGTTTATAAAACAAAGTATCACTTGAATAAGTTCGACTTAGATGTGATCAATATAGTCATAATTAATCAATTTAAAATATGAGATTTTAGAGTAAATCTAGCAAATTTTATAAAATTCATGTTATATTATCGAAAAAAAATTTTATAGCACAGTCTTACGAATAGAAACTGTAAAAAAATTCGTACTAATATAAAATGTGAAGTCCAGATTGGTATACGATTAGTAAAACATTGATTCCATAGATTATTTAATACAGTCATCGCGCTTTTTGATTTTGAAATACAAGTCGTTGCATAATATTTTTAAGATCTCTTAAACTTATATGTAATAAAATGCTATCCCGCTTGTGTTCGAGATTCCGAAATTCTACCACATTCTACTTACTCTTTTTGGGATATTTTTAAGATTCTGTTGTAATTTTTACAGGCAGTTTTAATTTTTATACATTGTATATTTCAATTGAAAAACCAAAAAAAGGATAAATATTTTCTAAAAAATTAAAAAAGTTGTTGCTTTCATGCAACCTGACACTATCACTGTATCGGGAAGAATTAAGAGTGTGCAGACCAAGATACATAAAAACACTATTAAATGCCATCTCTATAATTTGATTTTCTAATAATATTATTGAAAATAAGCCTCTTTTTTATTTTGTCAATTTATTAATATTACATTTCGAATAAATTTAAAAAAAAAAGTTTACTGATAACTTTTAGATTTTTAGGGGTTTCTATAATACGTTATCTGTTCCTAAAGTTAGTACTCCTCTAAAGATTAACATACTACAAATATTCACGACTACCAAAAAATACCAACGTTTCGATTTGTTCATGTATTTTTTACACTTATTTTATAAACTATCTGAAGGAAAACGACAATAATATTTAGTTACTACAATAAATAAGTAGATATATATGTAGATATATAGATATTGTAGATATAGTAGATATAGTGATAAGTAGATATATATATATATATATATATATATATATATATATATATATATAAGTATAAATAAATACAATAAAGTTAATGAAAACGAAATAAAAAAAATTCATTGTTTAATAACTTTAGTATAATAAATGTTTTTTACATAAAACTTTTTTTTTGGAACGTAGTATAACGTAATAGATTGATATTAAGCATAAGTAAAAGCAATATAATGCCTTAATATTGAAGCATTAAATATTTGAAAATCTCAACAAGCAATATTAAAGAATATATAACACGGTAGTTCAAGGGCTGCAATACCCATACTTGCGTTCGGAGTACGACGACGTACCTTGATTTTAATGTCTATGCATTATGCCAAATTCTAAAATTGTTTAAAATTATCTAAAAATATTGTCTGTCAAGTAAGAGTGGGGTCGGATTAATTTATAAAAAAATTTATTTGTTAAAACTTTTATATCTATATATACATTGTACACATTACAAACGATTATGCAATTCGGCCAATAATGTGTCCAGTCACCACCGGCGTTCATAATTTCCTGACATCTCCGAGGCATGATTTCTATTAATTTGACGACGTATTCTAGTGGTAACGATCTCCAGATCTGACGAATTTGATAAGACCATGTGTGTGTGCGTCTTCCACGAAGTTTCTGTTTAATATATGCCCACACATTTTCAATATGGTTTACACCAGGCGACTGCAACAGCCAATCCAATGTAACGATGCCAGATTGAGTCTTCCAGTCAATACAGAGCTTGCTGCGATGTTTAGGATCGTTGTCCTCCTGCACAATCCAATTTTCATTTTTTCTGATGAACCATCGTTTGGCAGATGACAGTAAAGCCTTTTTATAGATTCTTATCATTTTTTCGCCATTTAAGTTATTATGTAGGTTGTCAATAAAGAGGTACAAAGTGCCGAATCCCTGCTTTGAGAAGCAGCTCCAAAGATGCACCTTTATTCCGTGTTTTATGGTCCGCTGAACAAGCCTATTGGTAGAAGTTGATCAGGCTCGCGTGAAGACACAATCTGCCCATATAGAACATGCATTAGTAAAAATAACATTTTCAAAATCTCTATCAATATTCTCATGCGTCCAAGCGAGTTGATTTGACACGTGTTTTTCAGTCAACAGAGGCTTCTTCATTATGTTGCGCCATTTCGAGCCATGAGTACGAAGATGGGTTGACATAGTTTCGTAGGATATAATTAAATTGAATTTTGCTTATTCTATAACATTAATTTTGCTTATCCTTGTCACAGAGTTAAAGCAAGATTCCGCTAAAACAGTTTCGCTATTCTTGTTTTATCTTTTTGTCCAGCTGTCCTGTCAGGCCACGTTCTGATCAATCATCGACATTTTTAACCACTTTATATTGCTGTATCCACTTCTGTACAAATGCCTTCGAATGGTGTGTGTGTATGCGCACGCGCGCGTGTGTGTGGATGTGTGTGTGTGTGTTTATATAAAAGTTTATATAATACTGCTTATATAAAAGTTGTAGATTAGAGAAGGAACTAGGTGATAGTGACCTTGAACGTAACCTTGACGTTGATATTCAAGATTATTTTAAGGTAAACTTCAATTTTTTAAATGACTACGCTCAGTTTTTATTCGATAATCACGAGAGCTAAAAATTCTCTGACATTGGTATTGAAGTGCTAGGTTAAGTTAACCCCTAAAGATCAATAGAAGATCAACCCAATTACTGACTACGTAACTCCAAAATTGTGAGTCAGCGTCAATAGGTTTCGCATCAACGTTATTGTATATAAAGTCATGATTGAATGTCTGACTTTATGGTAAAGTTGATTTTCGTGATAAGCGAATTTATCTAATTGAGTGTTCAACTACTTGATCGTTATTGCCAAGACATAATTCAATTCGATTTTCAAAATTTCTAACAGAAGATAAAAGAACATTTTTCGGAATGTTGTGACAAGCGATTGTTATGCGTTGCATCATATTTTCTCTTACAAAGGGTGCTTCAGCGTAGCCAATATTTTTTGATAATCCCACAAGAAGAAGTCTAGAGTTGTTAAATGGTTCAAAAGTGATTATTCTGAAGTTCAAAACAAGAATCGCTCTAGAATGCCAAAAACTTTTGAAGATGAGGAATTTGACATTTTGCTAGGTGAGGATCCATGTCAGATTCAACATGAACTTGCGACGGCCAAAAACATGGCCGCGCAAATTTACTTCGAACAAAGGACTCATGTTACACGTTAAAATTTGAGATAGTATTACATCTAATTTGGTGGATGTATTTTACAATACATACACGGAATTAGATGTATAAATTTACAAGAAAGAATATCGAATATTATTAGAAATAATATATTAAACATATTATTTCTATAATGATTAAATTAAGACTCGCGTATATACCAAATAAACACCGAAAACCGGGCAAAGGTCGCGACGACTACTGAAGAAGGTAGTCGTCGCAACTGCCGAAACTCGAACAAGTAGAGAGAGAACGCGATATCTAGTCTCTCTCTCTACCACTAAGTTAAGTACAGCGTATGCCGTAGAGGGGATACACTGCGCGCGGCAAGAGAACGCGCGTTCAATGTATTAGACCGGCGGCCGCTATCCCCTCTAATACATGTCACACGCACACTATTATACGCTCTCACTGAGCAGCCTGAGCCGCAACCAATGTAGCGAACGCGCGAATACCAGCATATACAACGGGTGTCCAAAAACGAATGCACCCGCTGTATTTAATTAAATTAACTAAAGCAAATAATTTAATGTACACATAATGCATAAATATATGTATATAAATATTTAAGCTTGTGTATATGTGTATTATTATTGTGCGCAGGACACAGGCTGCTAATAATAACGAAATACAAAATAATAATTGTTGTAATTATTATTGAATATTATAATTATTATTAATTATTATTGTTATTATTATAATTATTGTTATTATTAATATAATTATTATAATTCGGCGCCTCGTCCGAAATTAAACGAGCGGCGACGGAATTATCCGATTATTTTGCTATAAAAAGGCCCGCAAAAGGCAAAATCGGCAGTTCGCCCGGTGAACCAACTACCCCGAAGTTGTTTCACACGAACTCCTCCCGGAGCTAATACCTTTTCCAGAGCTCGATTTAATCCTGACTTTTTTCCTTTCCGAAATTATTAACTTGATCTCTGTTGCGAGGCGCTCCTCAAAAGACAGACGGTTAATAATTTACCTTTCCGAAGTAAACGTGATCCTGGTTGCGAGGCGCTCCTCAAAGACCAGCAGTTTACTTGTCCTTACATTTACCAACTTCTCCGAAGTTATTAGCTTGATCTCTGTTGCGAGGCGCTCCTCAAAAGACAGACGGCTAATAACTTTACCTATCCTTAAGTAAACGTGATCCTGGTTGCGAGGCGCTCCTCAAAAGACCAGCAGTTTACTTATCCAGACCAGAAATTCTCCCCTTAACTCTTGATCCTGGTTGCGAGGCGCTCCTCAAAAGACCAGCGGAGTTAAGTTTGTTCCTTATTTTTTTTACCTTTCAAATCAACCTGTCTCGATTCATTAAATCCCCGCGTGGAAAATAACACCGGGTATTCGTGCGGAAACTAGCGCCGAATATTAGAGGCATTGCGGAAAATAGCGCTAAATTTATACAAATAAATATATAGATCTAGCTATAGTTTACCTTTATTAATTATTTTTTGTGTTTATATTGATTTGTTTCAGAATCCTGTAGATAGAGGAGCTGATTTATTTTTTCGTAAATAAATTTATATTTTTTGTTAAAAAAAATTATATACTGTGTTCGTGTAATATTATTTTCCTGAAACCGCCGTCCAATCCTGAAAAACTTCCTCCCCTCTCAAAACTACCCTGGGAAGATACCGCGTAGGCTATCCCGAGGGGGATAGGAACGTTACATGGCGCCCGAACAGGGACTAGTATAAATCCGAAAAAAAAAAAAAAAAAATTTAATTTGAATAAAGTTTATTATTTCTGAAATTACAGAATAATTTCTTTAAGCGGAATTTTTTTTAATTGTTTATAAAAAACCGTATTTCGATTTGTGTGAAAAGAACCTAGTGGCGGGTTGAGCGACTAGGTGCTAAGGCGGGCTGAGCCGAAGCACGAAGTAATACAAATCGAAATTTATTTAAAAATTTTATCGTTTTGAAAATAGAAAACTAAGATAATAGTTTTCTTATAAATAAAATAAAAAGGAATTATTTTTTCCATCTCAGAAAGAATTAAAATATTACACAGTATATTTTTTTTTTACAAATATATAAATTTCAAATCTTGCTAAAATGGCAAAACCACGCGTAAGCTGGATCTATAAACTAACGAAAGAGCAAATTGAAAGAGAACTCGTTAAAAACAATTTACCAATAGAAGGTACAAAAGCGTATTTGCGACAAAATTTAATTTCATATGTACGAGCTCACCCGGAGCTCTTTTTCGACAAACCAGAAGACGAAAAAGACTTCAACGAAGATGTAAATCGAACTCAAGATCTTGAAGAAATTGAGGAAGAATTTCGCCAATTACGTATACAACTATTAATCCAACAAGCAGCTGCATCAACGTCCAGTCCAGTCATGGCACACCAAGCTGCGAACACACCTTTTAGCACTCCGCCTGCTACTGTATACGTACAACAACCGTCGGCTGCACAAGAAAACGCCAAAGTGATGGACCAAATGAGAAAGTGGAATTGTCACTTTGATGGCAAAAAACCTACACTCTTTCCTCGAAAGGATCCATGAGTTGAAAAGAGCATATAATTTATCCGAACAACAAATTTTGAATGA